>JAMPIV010020826.1:0-91767 GCA_024509875.1 Oreohelix idahoensis | reverse complement strand
CGCAGACGTCTTACCTTCTAGAGGCTCGTACCCTTTCATGAGCGTGAACCCGCAGCCTTGTGGTGTCTAAAAAATCCCACCTCAATAGCGAACCATGACCACCAACTAGTAAGCCTTAATAACACACTGTCTACCCATGGCGTTCCAGGGTTTCCAATAGATATTTCCACTTTATTTTATTATTTTTTGCGTGCGGTCATCAAGGATTTCATGTGGGCGACGAATTAAAAGCATGGGACCCCTGTGCTAATATTCTAGAGCCCTGTCATAGTGGCCATGCATATTTTGTACTGGCTGTTTTGAAAAAGTAAAGGTATACCATGTTTAACCCACATATTTCTGCTAAAGCTTTTTTTGACATTTAAATGAAATCACTCATTTATGCATTCAGTCTTGCACCTTATCAAATTGTTTTTATATATTTTAATACAGAAATAGGAAAATTTCTTACATGTTCTCTCCTATTCTTGCCTTATCTGCAAACTGTGTAAACTATATTTAGGTCTTTGAATTCCTCTCAAAGTCTATTTACTATTTTCTGTGAAGATTGGTTGGTCATAATATAGTCTGAGAATTCTATTTGAAACCATCTGCCCTCCTATCCCAAAGACATAAGTGCTTTCACAATGATGTGTCATTTGTGCCTTTCACAATGATGTGACATAAGTGCTTTCACAATGATGTGACATAAGTGCTGAGTGCACACAATGATACATGACCGAATGATTTTTAGCAGTTTTTGCATGCTACAGATTTGTCTTGGGCTGTCTTCTTTAGTTATTCCCATGAGGTTCCTGTTGCTTTTGCTTCATTTTCTACCATGATCTGGGTTCTTTTTGGGGCCCCCCCCCCCCCCTTGTGGATTCCAGTCAAGATCATGTTTTGTCATACTAACCAAGATGTCAACACCTTGTTTTTCAAAATCTATTACCTGTGACTTTTTCTTTCTCCTTGTCGATCCTAGCAGAGCATGGAGCCTGTACTGACTCATGCGCTCCTTAACTTAGCATTGTAATCATCATTACAGCAGTTCAAGAAGCCTTCACTGAGCATGCATATTCTTACTTACAGCGCGTGGTGTCCATGGTAATAGATTTTACATGATTGCCAAGCCCTATCAATTAACTGTGACTGACAATTGTTTAAATAATGTGGAATTTTTTCTCTTTAATTTGACAAAAAGAAACGATACAGTGACATGAAAAAAACACAAGAAACCCTAGACCAACACAAGTAAGGGAGATGAAATATGAATTAATCTTTATTTACATAATCATTATGACATGTTCTGAAAATAAAATTAGGTTACCACATTATACTGGTTTCTTTCATACACACACGCAGTAAGCAAATGTGATAGAAAGATCATGAACTCTCGACAGGCAGCTTATTTTCTGAAATCCATATGGTGGTCAGTTATGTACCTATATGTTTTCTTTTTTCGCTTTAACCACTTAAAAAAAAAAAATACAAGCTTACAAATGTGAAAAGTAAGAAAGAAGTATGAAGCACACCTTATTTATCTGTAACACTCTTAATTTGTGTTAAATAGAAAATAGTATTTAGCAGCAAAATTAAGAGAAACTGCTCATAAACAGACGGGGCTAGATCATCTCAAGAGAGCTCTAAGGGGATCTACAGCACTGTGATAATGCCAAACACATGACCAGGCTCTTTTCATGCACACAGATCAGATTGAAGAACATTATCAAACTGCAGTGGACAGCAATTAGGTTGAAGCTGTTAGAACTGGCAGCCACAGGAAGAATAAGTGAACAACAATTTTGAAAGACAGTTTTAAAAAAAAAAAACAGATATGTGGACATTTTGTCATGGACAGAATGAATTTATTCTTGCAGACATTCGGAACAGAGTTATACAGACAATGAATAATGGTAGCTTAGCTGATACGCAAAAAAATTATTGGTTCTTAAATGCAAAGATTCATATGGTCACACTATGTGTGTGAGTAAATTTTTTAATTATCAGATTTTCTTAGAACTGAAGCATATTTTAACAATATAGATACACATCGGCAGCATATACTGACCTTAGGATTTGCCTATATTGTGGTATACATATTCCTGAACATTAAGTACAGTGAACAATGCCATAACGCCCACCTCACATAGTTTAAGTTAGCAATATAGGCTCCCACACAGATAAAATGCTGAGTACATTGTGAACCTTGCACACAAATGTTGATTACAGAACATATCACTGGAATTCCAAAAGAGTCAATGATAAAGTTCCCATGAACAATACTGTTATGATGGGAATTACACCCTTCTTTTGTAGTTTTCCCAGTGTTGTTTAAAAACCCCACAAAAGAACAATTACTGTCATCATTTTCAACCACCGCAGCTCGTCCCCTTGCGGGAAACCTGCACCAAGCATTCACATGTTATTGCAGTAATGGTTTCTGTATCAATATGTTTTATGTAATGAGATGCCAGCCTCATGCACAATCTCATATTAATCACCTTGTACAACATGCCGCAGGAAACAGTTGTCTTTTACTGTCACTCTGTCTCATCAAAAATCCTCGGGTAACAATTACTATGCAGACAATTTCATAAGTTTCTGTAACCTAAGAGAGCCATTGTCTGAATTTGTGTGTTCTAAAGTTTAACTTCATCAAAACATTCACAGTTAAGGTACAGAGATTTTGGTGGTAAATATTCAATCTTTAATACAATGTAGCAGTAGTAGTATTAGAATGATATGGATGTGTCTGTGCATGCATTTGTACATGTGTATTGTATATGAAAGAGCAAAAGAGACAGAATAGGACATACTAGTAAAGCAAACACTAGTGTTTTTCTGTCCATTCACATACAGTATAGGGATCCATCTGTTAAAAGGAACTTGTTCCTAAGAAACTTATGTCAGAAAGATTGCAGTTAACATGTTCTCAAGAGAATCCCCCGAATAAGAATATTAGATTAAGAATATTTCACATTAAAAACACTGACTGAGAACAAATCTCCATCAGCCTTTTATTAGTTTTAACCCTCATGGACAACAACAATGCAGTAATTTAAACCAAAAAAACCCAAACACTGACTGCACATAACTGAAGCTTAGAAATCCACTGTTTATGTTCCAAAGTTAACTTCACCACAAGTTTCACAGCTAAGGAGCAGAGATCCAGGTGGTAAATATTCTATCTTTAATACAATACAGTAGTAGTAATGTTAAAGGCAAATGTGTGTTACCGGGGCCCGAAAGGGGAGCAAAGAATAGTAACACTGCACCCTACCACGCATGTCGTAAAAAGCGACTAAGGAGGGTATGGGCATGGGGCTGTTTACCCCATCCCGTAAATGTTCCAAAGTGGGCTGATCACCTTCAACACAAGTTGATTACGGAAAACAATGATAGATTGTTTGGTCTGTTTTTGTTCACCACAAAGAAGACCACTAGGCGTGGTGGAAATATTGATAGATTGATCAATTTGTTGTTGCCCTAAGACGCGCCACTAGGCGTAACTGGCCACAGCTTTGTTGAGGCTAAGGATTGTTAGAAGGGTATGGGTGTGTATGTATGTGTACATGCACGTGTTTGTACTATATATGAGAGACAGAAAAGGAGAAACAATGGGAAATACTAATATAGCAAATACTCCTGGCTTTGTGTCTTACAATCAAATGTATGAGGGATCCCTCTGCTGTAGGCAACGTTCTTAAGAAACTGAATCCAGAGAGATCACTGTTAACATGTACTTAAGAGAATCCCCTGAATAGAAGAATATTTGTTTAAGAATTTTCACATAACAAATTGAGTACAAAGCTCCACCAGCCTTTTAATCCTGATGGACAACAACAATGCGGTAATTTTAAAAAAAAAGAAAGAAAAAAAAAAACTGACTGCACTTAAATGAAGCCTAAGAGAGTCACTATCTGAAATTGTGTTCACAAAGTTTCATTTTACCAAAAGTTTCACAGTTAAGGTACAGAGATTTAGGTGGTAAGGGATTCCCTCTGTTATATAAGGAACATTCTTAAACTTAAGTCTGAGAGATCACAGTTAACGTGTACTTAAAAGAATCATCTGAATAGGAGGATATTAGTTTAAGAAAATTTCACATAAATGATGACTGAGTACCAAACTCTGCCAACCTTTTAACCCTGATGGACAACAACAATACAGTAATTATTTATTTTTAAACTGCGCACAACTGAAGCCACATACCCATGTAACTGAACAAGGGTGACTTATAAATGGCAACACCAAAAATAGAAGGAAAAAATCTGTTAACACAGCTTATAAAACTGGCAAATAACAGTCTGTACAATAATGCACGCACACGTTTTTATGCAGGTAAATGAATAAATAATAATAATCATGCACATGTCGGGATTCCAACATGAATGTTTAAATATTACAGATGAGCAGCATAATCCATGACACTGGAAAACTTTCATATATATAATCAAGTTCATTTCTCAAATGCCAAGGTATTGCGTATAAATATGTGTAGCAATTTAAAACAATACAGAAACAATTTCAGCATCAGAATAAATAGTTTTAAAAACAAGAATATTGCAGGTGCATGCTGAAGGACACAGGAAACCACTACACATGATCTGCCAAGTAGGCCATCCACACCATTAACCACTAGACAACTTGGAAATAAAGCAGTTAGTTGAGTTAGGCTTTTTAAAAAAAAAAAAAAAACCCCAGCAGAAAGAGGCAAGGATAATTTTAAAATCTTTCCATCACAATATATATAATTTTTACATACTGCTGAAGTACTACTAGTAAGAAATATCTCATCATAGGTCTGCCTGACACACAATGTATTGAAGAATATAGTTTAGTGATGGCTATGTAGTCAGATTCCAGTCTAGCGTGAAAAGTATAACCAACTGACAAGCTGTTAGTCAAGGATTAAATATATGCTGTGATAATGTGGAGAAGTAGCCAGATAAAACCTCAAACAATGTAAGTAAAAAGGTAGTCCCATAGCAAAAACTGCTGGAGGGAAGTGAAGTGTTAGAGACTTCACCGACACTAGGTCTCAACTTTATGAGGTGGATTGTGATTAGTTCCCTTAGGCCTCACTGCCTTTGCCATCTCTAATTCATGAGAGTCAGGTACCCTTTTTTTTAGCAACTGGGTAGACTGGAGTATGATGTGACCTTGTTTTGAATCTGTTCCTTTTGCCTTGAGAGGCAAGCCATCTAATGACTTGAGGAATTAGGAATGTAATTTTAAAAATGTGTTATGTGTAAACTGGGAAATTTAAAAAAAAAAAAACTGACACAGAGCCTGGAGTCTACCCTCATACTTCATCTACTCTCAGAGTAAGAAATAACTCCTCTCCAACTGGCCACAAGGAAGGACAAAGAATACAGATAAAAAAGGGGAATATCAGCAAATTATAAATACAACAGCATCATAACAAGAGGCAAGACTGACAGAAGTCATAGGAAACTGACAAATAAATGGGCACCTTCAGGAAATATTAAAAACTAGAAGCATAATATCAATAGTGGATACAGACGTATGTTTTATGGACATAAGAGGAACATAAATGTTATCAGTGGACAGTGACCAAAAATAAAAAAAACAGGATTAAAATAAATAAAACAAGAAGACAGCCTTGACATTTTGTGAGAAATAATAAAACAGTAACAATTCAGCATTTGGAGATATTGGTAGTAAATGAAAGTATTTTTAAAGTCCTTTGCAAAAGTACTAATTATTATGTGAACAAATAACTGCTGAAAGTTATAGATGTTTGAAGACATTACGTCTGAAAGAACGAGATTCATTTACAGCATTGAAACAGGTATGGTGATCACATATAGGCCTACATAGCACTAGGGTAGGCAACGTAAAGTATTTGATTAAATTAAGGCTAAATTATATTAGTTAACGTGTATGCTATGCATGTATTCTTCCTTGCCTTTCCTGTGTAGTGTATGCCTTCTGTAGGTTTAAATTAAGCGCTTTTGTTTTGTGCATCGTGTTCAAATTCATTTTATGTCCATTCTTATATCTGTCTGCAGCTCTGTTCTACATGTGTTTTTTTTTTTAAATCTCCCTCTTACTCATTTTACCCTGCTGTTTCTAGAACAAGGACTGCCATGTAATGCTATTATTAGTTTGTTTCCTCAAAGTCTGTCCTGTCAACCCTCATCTGATATTTGAACTAGTACTTTCGTTCTTGTTATCAATTCTTCTTTGTTCATCCTGAAAAGGACGTTGGTTGCGTTGTGTCCGTTTACAGCAAAGCTGCGATATTTGCGCCTTTTGGCTGACACATCCGATTTCAGCACAGCATTTTTGGGACTGGGTTAGCCTTCCCTCTTCGATCCCTACTCACTCAGCCAGACTGCAGTGATGCAGCCTGTTTCCAGGACCACCACTTGGAGGTGGAGTAGGGTCTTGGTCAGCTCTGGTTCGCTGACCCTGACGCAAGCAGTCTAGCTATGGGTCGCTAACTGCATTCCTCACTGTTGACGTGTCTTAGGTCCCTTGTTATCAATTCCACACTGGTGATCCTATCATACAATTGTAATAATTCTATTCTTCTTCGTACACTCTCAGACGTCCACTTGAATGTTCTCAAAGAAAGCAGTAGTCAGTTTGAGGCTATTTGAATCCCCGTAAAGCTTTTCCACGAAAGGAGCTGTCGTCGGCCATATGCACTTTCTCTGTACCACATATAAGGGGCAACTTTGAAGCAGATGTTCAGCAGTAATTTTATTAGTGCCACAGTTACACTGATCGGTACTATATCTTTAGCTTGTTGAATAGATGGTATCTCAATCTGTTGTGGCCAGTGCAGAGTCTGAAGATTACCACTTGTTCTCTTATGTGGAGCTGGTAGTAAGCATCATTCTGTGTGTGCCCTGGATGTTCTACATTCCATTTGTTTCTGTATCTGATTCTGATAAAACTCTTTGCCTCCTCAAAAGTTATGCTTTCATCAGGCTGAGGTAGATGTGAACTTTCTTTTGCCATTCTGTCAGCCTCTTCATTGCCGTTGATGTTACAATGAGATGGGATCCATTGGATCACAACACTTTTGAATTGTTGACAAAGTTTGTGGAGCACTACTCTGAGATCATCCAGGTCTGTATTATTTTGGCTTTTCAACGTTGCAATTACTGACTGTGCATCAGTAAAGAAAGCAACTTGTCTCTCTGCCCTTTCTTCTGTCAATATAACCTATAATTCTATTCTGAGCATTCACCCATTTATCAAAGTGTATAGTTTCTCATCTTTTTTTTTTTTTGGTCCATGTTTCACAGCCGTACACTAGGGCTAACCTGACATGTGAGCTGACCTCAGTTCTTTCAACGTTGTGTTGCTGCCAAGCTACCGGTACATCTAAGAATCCACATCCTGTAGGGGTGTTTCCACATGTGCAATTTGGATTTAATTAGCTGCATACATTCTAATAATCCCTTTTATTTCTGTGGATTTTCAAACTCAGTGGTCATTATCTCAATATGTCCTGCATCTAATTTCAAATACAGGACAGAAGAACAATGTATTTTTTGTCCAACTGTTTTGTCAGTCCATTAATTCTGGTGGTTGCTGATGTTTTCATTACCCAATCTATAACCAGTTAAGAAGAAAAATAACAGTGCCAACAGGCATCTTTGTCACACTCTAGTTTCTTGTCTCAAAGAGCTCTGTGCTATGAATGTATCATCATCAATGCCACTTAGCCCCCACAGGAGCATAGGCCTTTACAAACACATGCCAAGTCCTCCTGTCATATGTCATCAGCTCAAGGTCTTCCTCATCATTTTCATTTGTCTCTTCAGCTCTCTTGTTCTTCAATCAGCCTCTACTTCTATTGCCATATTGGTTCCAGAACAAGGACTGCCAGGTAATGCTATCAACAGGTTTGCCCTATGTACAATCCAAATATAATTTCCTGAATATATTCTAATGATCAGTCTGTTATTTTTTTTCTGTGGATTTGCAGATCCACTAGTTGTGACCTCTCGTTCAGTATTTTCTATCTATCCTGGACTAAGTTTCAGTTATGTGACACAACAGCGAGGTCGTCACCAAAGTTATGACTATAGCTGGTGTTTCAAAGTCCATTAATTCTATTTCTGGTGGCTGCTGATGTTTTCCTAACCCAATTTATATCCAGTTAAGATGAAGAATAATAGTGACAAGAGGCATCTTTATCGCACACCAGTTCTTATTCCAAAGGGCCCTGTAAGATGTCTTTCATGAAGAACTCTGCTATGAATGTATAGTCAGCTGTATTTTAACTCGATCAATCTTTGCATTAAGTACGGCACAATTTCCATTTACCCTTTTTTTTTTCACTACAGGATAAGGTTAAACAATGTCTCATTATCTGACCATGGACCTCGTACTTTTTAGAATGTAACTTTTGGCAGCTTTACATGACAATTGTAATTTTTATGACCAGATTAAATTTTTTTAAATATGTTAAGTTTTTCAAAAATTTTCAAATTCTGAGAATAACATGTTTAATATTCACCAACACACTGAGTTTCAGAATAGGTCACTGCCTTCAGATATACATTAAATGTATTTAATATCATCTATGACATGAATCCAGACCATAAGAAAGCACACAAAAGGAATTTTAAAAAAATAAAAGGTGAGTTTTGTGTAGAACAGATGTGCAGACATCTGACACATTTTGTCATGATGCATTAACAAAAATAATCATGGAATGATCAGTGTTAAATTCACTATCAACATTTACAACTCAACACAAGAAGAACAACAGAAGATGCAGACTCCATAAAAACTTGTTTCAAGACATGACACTGGATTTAATTCTTTACCTCCATCTCAATTTTCTTTTGGCACTTCATATTAATTCATTCACTGTAAATTCCCTTGGCTTTTCATCTTCAGGAATTCACATACTTTCAACTCTATTTCTTAATAATGCTTCATTCACACATGAGGTACAAATAAAAAAATGTATATCTTTCACAAGGTAACACAGTTTACTGTGAATTATATTTATATCTAAGAAAATGCCTAATTCTGTCCAAGAACATACTAGACATGTTACCAGTAAGTTGACAGATAGCTATACATATTATATATTTTATTAGAAGTCTGATTTTAGGTGCTGAAACCATAGCAAATGGACAGTGATGCACAATTATGTCTGCAATGTCAGTATATTATTCAACATGCCTTTTGAAAAGACAATATCAACTTTACCTGTGGTAACCACTACTCATCATTTCATAAACATATAATTTAACCATAGTCTTTAGTCTTAACACATAATTTAATCGAAGTCTTTAGTCATAACCAATAATTTAATCAAAGTCTTTAGTCTTAACAAATAATTGAATCACATTCGGGACCCAAAGATGCAGCAATAGAGATGCAGTCAGCGACCCATAGCTTGACTGCTTGCGTCAGGGTCAGCGAACCAGAGCTGACCAAGACCCTACTCCACCTCCACGTGGTGGTCCTGGAAATAGGCTGCATCACTGCAGTCTGGCTGAGATAGCAGGGATTGAAGAGGGAAGGCAAACCCGGTCCCAAAAAATGCCATGCTGAAGTCGGATGTGTCGGCCGAAAGGCGCAGATATCGCAGCTCCGGTGTAAACAGACACAACGCAACCAATGTCCTTTTCAGGACGAACGAGGAAGAAGAAGAAGAAGAATCACATTCTTTAGTCTTAACAAATAATTGAATCAAAGTTTTTGAAGCAATACCCTTTAGCACCCAAATGAACAAAGGCCTACAACAAACAAATGCCAAGTTCCTCCTGTCATGTGACATCAGCTCAAGTTCTTTCCATGTCTTCCTCATCATTTTCACTTCTGTCTCCAGTTCTCTTCTTCGTGTGGTCTACATCTGCTTCTCTTTCCCAAGGGATTCATGAACAATGACTGCATTTTAATGTTATCATCAGGTTTCCCCAATGTGTTTCCTATCCATCGCCAGCGTCTTCTTTTCCTCTCTTGTTCCACGGGTTCTTGTCATCAGTTCCATACAATAGGACTGACTTGACATGTAAGTTGAGGATTCTTATTTTTGTGTTGGACTTGATTTCTCTTGACCTCCATATGTTTCCCAATGCAATAAAAGCTCCTCTTGCTTTTTGTATTCTTATTTTGGTATCGTTGTCTGTCCCTTCAGTTTTGTCTGTATTGCTGGCCAAGATATGTGTATGATTCTACATCTTGTTTCTTCAAGTTCAACCTCAGTTTTTGCATTTGTTCTCAATAGCTTTGTCTTTTTCCTGTGTATTTTCAGAAATCAAAGTCTTTAGTCTTAACAGTTAATTTAATCACAGTCTTTAGTCTTAACAAGTAATTTAATCAAAATCTTTAGTCTTAACAAATAATTTAATCCTAGTCTTTAGTCTTCACAAATAATTTAATTAAAGTCTTTAGTCTTCAAGCCTTCACCTAAGACTGAGCTCAGAAACATACTTTCATATATCTTCTAAAAGTACCATGTCTCTCCAGAACTTCCTGTCACCAGCACCGTTTATCAATTTTGTTGTTGACTTCTTTCCATGGCTTGATGTTAATCTGTCCTTTATCTTCTCTCTTTATCATCTTCCTATCTTTTTTTCCCTTCTATCATTCCTGTTATCACAATATATTCCAGCTTTTTCCTTCTCATTAACATGCTTTTAACTGAAAGTAAATTGCTTCCTAATATTAGGTATTCCTCTGCTTCACTGGCTTTTTTTCTGGATATCCTCATCTTCTTTTCAGCTGTCTGTGATACTCTTAAAATTCTTCTGTATGTTTGTTTGTTAATCCCGGGGTGCGAGTTATGTACTCTTATGCTGTTACTGTAATCTTTGATGGAGTTTCAAACGTCGATTTATTGGTTGTATGTTTTTCACCCTGGTCAAAGTTGGGGAACTATGTCTTAACTTTGCTGTGTCAGGTTGATTAGGGGTTATCTCCCTTTTTGGTTCATTCATTGTGTTTGACCTTTGGGGTCAGAGGTGATCAGTTCTGGGCTTTTTGCCATGCGCAGTGGTTGCGCGCAAAATTAGACTTCCGTGAGGTAGAGTGCGAACTGGCTTCTGTGAGGACGTGTATGTCCGTTGTATTCTGGGGAAGGAAAATCTTCGAAGTGACTGCGTTGTCAGTTTTCCCCAGTGATTTACTGTACGTCAGGAATGACGACAGTGTTATTTCTTATGTTCTGAGGATTCGTTTCAAGGTAACACCGACTTTTCCATTAATATGCATTCGGTTGCAGAATATGTTAAAGGTTTACCTAGCCGTGAGAACAGCTCACCGTTCCTGTAATGCAGAACTGATATTTTGTGCTCAAGGTAGCTATTTAAGACTATTCGTCTTTATATGATCAGAAGTCCAGTGACGAAGTTATATATGGTGGAAACCGCAGATTGGCGGTATATCTATACAAATATTATAGCAGGGTTGATGCAACCTGCTTATGAAGAGTACACAGCTGACGTCATATCGAGGTCTGTGTAATGGCTACTATTCTACCGCATGAACAGATGTAACTGGCGTGTTACGCCAAGTCGAACGACGGCCCTGGTAATAGGATTACATGAGTTAAGGACTCGTCCTCGGGAGCCGCGCTAGCGTAGTGGTTACAACACCGCTCTGGCGACCGGGTGATACAGGATCAAACCCGGGCGACGGCATTTGAGGATTTTTCGTCGACCGGGATTTGGACTGGATTAACTCGAGACCTGGCGAGGACATTTGAAGGAGTGTCGTCGACTAGGGACTGGCGGCTCCTGAGCCGACCCAGCTGCAATGGGTACCTCCGAAATCGGCGAGTATTGCCTAATGAGGACACTGTTCTTCTTACAGAAATAAAGGGATACTCACGTAAAATCAATGTCAGGTTAGACATAAATAATAACCTGAGATTTCGCCTCGAGTATTAGCGGGCGTACGGGAAAAAAAAAAAAAAACAAAAAAAAAAAAAAAAAAAAAAAAAAAAAAAAAAAAAACACAAAAAACTGTCCTTGACAGTTATTAAGGTACTGATGCGTTCAGTCAGGGATTACCAACAGCGCATTATGAACTGTATATTAGTGATTACACTATTGACATTGCCCACATATTTGAATGTTCACCAGCCTTAGAATGCCTGATATGTACCAAGTGATTTCAGTTAACATGAGGTACATGAACCTGTTTACATTGACTGTTCCTGTGTGATTCTACTGTTAGTCCTGTCAATAAATGTATGAACTGTCACAAGTAGTTTCAACCATTATTGACTCCAGTACGAGTGTGACTGGGTGTTTTGTGCAACTATATATGAGCCTAAACACATTCGCGTCTCTTCACACCCATGTCTCATCATCCTTATCATCGTACAAGAACCATGTATGCTGTCAGCGTGAGTGACCCAGATCTTCAACTACACATCAACATTTGCATCACGCAGAAAAAAAACCAACTAACATTTCGGACTGTAACATATGCCCTTCAGGGTGCAAGTTATTCACTCATAGTACTCATACCCTTGAGCCAATTGTGGGAGGTGATTTGTGGGCTTTATTTCAACCTCAAGGGAGCATCCTAGACTCAGCGGCATGTTGCACCAGGCCCACTTTGGCTTGTGCAATGCCAAGAGGTTTGACAGCTCTCTACCCGGTGCAGGGGGGTTAAATCTCCAAGACAAGACTGACACGAGCAGCCAGACAGCATAGTGTCGCGGTGGCAGAGCCACCGCCTTCACCAGGCTGCCGAAGGTGAGCTTTCTTGCAACCCCAGGGAGCATCCTAGACTCGGGAGGCATTATGCACCAGTCCCACTTTGGAGTGTGTGCAATGTTCTCTACCCTGCAAAGGGGGTTATATCTCCGAGGCGAGTAAGTGATAGCTGGCAGAGCAGCCAGTCACCGAGCGGACGTGGCTTTGTTGCAACCCCAGGGAACCTCCTACCGAGTGGTGTGCGTGCAATGCCACGAGAAGGATGGTTCTCTACCCTGCAAAGGGGGTTATATCTCTGAGACGAATAAGCAATATCTGGCAGAGCAGCCAGTCATTACAGCGGTCGTATCGGGGCGGTGGTGCAGCCACTGCTGAGCCTCTAATCCTGCCGAAGGACGTCATCCAAACGAGCACATAGCTCTGCCGCCTCTGAACTGGGAAGACCCGGCAACCGGGACCACGCACAGTCTGGTAAGGACAACGATCGCCTGAACAATAATTCTTCTGTAAAACCACGTTATCTATTGCCTCCAGGGATTTTCATGCTTATTACTGATAGTCAATGACTTGCTTCCATACAACAGAACTGACTACAGAAGAACTCGCTTTCTTTCTTCCATCAACAAAAATGTGTTGCATAAAATATGTTTCATTTTATGGAATGCTGCTTTTGGCTGGGCTATTCTACTATTCCATATGATGCATTCTCCACCAGATGTTAAGGTGCCTAGTATTTGAATGGGACCCCAAGATGCAGCAATAGTGAATGCAGTCAGCGACCCATAGCTGTACTGCTTGCATCAGGACCAGCGAACCAGAGCTGGTCAAGACCGCACTCCACCTCCACGTGGTGGTCCTGGAAACAGTCTGCAGCAGTGCAGTCTGGCTGAGCGAGTGCGGGTCGCAATGGGAAGGCAAACCCGGTCCCTAAAAAATGCCGTGCTGAAGTCGGATGTGTCGACCGAAAGGTGCAGATATCACAGCTTAGGCGTAAACAGACACAACGCAACCACCGTCCTTTTCAGGGCGAACGAGGAAGAAGAAGAAGAAGAAGTATTTGAATCATCTATTGATTTGTTTCAAAACTGTCCAATTTACCCCGATGATGCATTCTGGTGAAGACCTTTTCTTCAAGATGGCCATTACTTCTGTCTTTTTATACATGTTTCCTGTTGTTATATCATGTGTTCTTGTCCACTCTATCAGTTTGTCACCTCTCTCATTTATTTCTCTCAGACCGTAACTAACCAACTACATCTTCCACTTTTTCATATCCAACTTTTGCACTGAAGTCTCCATGTACCAGAATGTCTCATGAGATTAGCACTGTGCCACAGTCATGTCAAGTTTATTGTAGAATGTGCCAATTTCTTCTTCTACGCTACAGTGGGAGTTTATTTTGTATAAAATTAATATCCAATGGTCTGCCATTCAGTTTAACCAATAGGACTTGATCTGATGCTGTTCAAAACCCTTTACTACTCCTGCTCCTTCTGCATCTAAAATAATGCCAATTCCTCTTTTAAATGTATTTCCCCTGGAATAAATTATTGAGTTGTTGTCAGAACATATTTAACCTCTTCCAATTTACCATACTTTAAATAATCTTAGTAAATTTACATTCAATCTTTCTATTTCTCTCTTGATGCAATGTAATTTTCCATCCTTCACAATTGTCCTCACATTCCAAGTTCCTATGGTCAAAGTAACTTTAACTTTTATTTTGCATATATTTTTCAGTTTAATATTTGTAAAATTAATTTGTCATATATTGAGACAATTAAAAGTCTGAATGCCTCATAGAATTACTGCACATGAGAGTTAATAATACTGCAACTGATAAAACATGACACATAATTTCCCTTTAAAAAAATCATGCTCAAGTAAAAATTGGAAACAAACAAGTATAAACAAAATAAATATACACAATTTAAGGATCTTCACACACTAGTCAGAAAATGAAGTGTTAAAATATTCACACCATTGGACTCTTAGCTAGGCCTATGTTTGGTATTTGTTAAATAACTCCCCTCTCATCTGAGATAAGTTTCAGTTCTGATAGCAGTACAGAAAAAATTTCGTCTATTTTTGACTTTACATACGGGTATATTGCATTCCAATGAGATAATATCTTTTTACGGTTTTATCTTTCCTTAACTAGTGATCCACAGTCAAAATGCTACACGAACTAATGAAAGTATGCACTACTAATTTTGCACAAGACATAAATCTCCGTCCATTGCCTGACGCTAGCACAACTAAACAGCAATGAGTGATCTTCAGATATAGGTCGCCTAAACTAAAGAATAGAACAAGTTAAAGTCAATAGATATATCTAATAATAGAGACTTATAATAGTATTTTTTATATATATATAAATAATATATTATATATTATAAATTTATTTTTAAACAATCACCGTTAAATTAACCACGCTGGCTTGATTTTTTACATGCCCATGATAAGCTTCAGCCTGGCAAATCTGGGATCTCAGAGCAAAACCAGTGTTGTTCAATTCTTCTCATATAGTTCACCTTGGCGCAGGTCAACAACAGATTGCGGCAAAGTTACTGTGATGTTATTTTGAAACGCCTCCATTCGCGTGTCCTAAGGATTATCTTTTCGCTACTATTGGGGGTGTGCATTGTGTATGTGTGACGGTTTTAATTTAAATTTCACCATCTTCTTTTCTTTATATTAGGCGTAATGGTATGCAAGGGAGTTGACCGTATTTTATAAGGCTCATTATATCCCACATTAGATGATAATTCCAGCCGCGCGCGAAAATTTCTATGTTTAAAAACGGATGGGTGAAACAATCCCACTTCGTAGACTGAACCTATAACAATTCAATGTTATTTTGGATCGCGAACTCTTAAAATTATCTTCATGAGTCAAGTCGTGCACGACGTATCATATACATGTTCTTTTTATTGGCTTTGTTGTCTCAGTTTTAATACTAATGCTCGATGTCTTTTGTATAGCTCCATGCAAGACTAATGCGTGGCGCTTGCAGCTTTTTGCTTATAATATCAAGTACAAAAAGACTACCTTTGGACATAATTTTCTCCAATATCTTAGCATTACGCTTCTTAACTTAAATAGGTTAGACATTACTTAGTTATCTGAAATTGTGTCGGAAGATCTGAGAACTTAGAGAAAATTTTCTTCTGATTTTAAGATACTTAAGTTTAGCTCTAAGTCGCTTCAATTGCTAGCCGTAAAATATAACGGAATGTGCTAGAACGTCTGTGATATAGCAAACTATCATTCTGTATCTGTGAATTTATTGTAAATTAAGTCCTTAGCTATATCTTACTTAATTGTGAGTTCCGATAATAAACACGTGGTTGTGTATAATTCAAGTAATTCCGTGAATTTTTCTTATTGTGGGGTATCTAAGGAGGGGAATTATGTTTACGAGATATTTAAGATTCCTTAAATCCACCCCTTTTAATGTAAGGGGAATCCAATACAACATCTGCCGTATATAATAGCCAGTACAGGTACCAAGTGGCCTCATAATAATTGTGTTGACTGACTTTGAACTAACTAGGATATGCGCGACGGGAATTACCAACCATTAGTTACTGATTGCGGAGATGAAGATAGAAAATAGGGGAAGTTGTATTTGACCTGTCGATTAATTATTTTTATCGCTGCTTTGTGTAAATGGAAGATGTGGTGTAGTAATATCTTTACGGTGATATTTGTTTAGTATTGGGGTCTCTTGGGCACGCTTCACAGAGTCATAAATTGCCTGACAGAGCCAGAAGTCGCCATTTCTCAGAGTAGAAGTCGAGCTCGCCATGGCGTTAGAAAATACCAATTACCGCCAAGTGTCGCTCTATAATCATTCCTTGCAGGAACCCATTCTGCAGCAAAATGTATCGATATATTCCAAGCGCTACTCTTTTTCCACTTAAATTGCAGCCTTGGCGATTTTTACACAGCCATAATATGCGGCCCTTACGATAAAGTACAGATTGTTAGTCTCAGCAGAACTACTACATTACCGTTCTAGCTTCCTAATGCTATTAGCCCAGACATCATACACAATATCTAGAATAGTCCTTCTGTCCGTCCGAATCTTTAAAGAAACAGAATTATCGAGCAATAGAATCTAAACATAACAAATTGAATATTAATGATCATCATACTCCAGTCACAGATTCCTTAGTGTGCTGTGGTTATTCTTAACGTTATTAAGTCCTTTTAGTAGCAGTATTACATCCAGTCCGTCAGTGTTTGGAAGAAAATACAATCATCATTTGTCTGGCTATATAAAATAAGGTTCTTGATCTTGTCTGCGCTGATCGTCAAAGTTGAAAATGACCGTGTATCGCTTATCTCTCGTCTAAGATATTTGAATAAATATTGTTATACTTTGTTGCGCCGGCATAGTTTACAAGATAACTGGTTAATATTGTATAAATATCTTAAATTTTTTTTTAATTTTATTTTTTTTTTTTTTTTTTCTTTTTTTTTTTTTTTAGTTCAAATTTTTTTTAAAATTTTTTTTTTTAATTTTTCTACTTTTTTTTTTTTTTTTTTTTTTTTTTGTTACGGCGATATTTACCGATCGGTGTTCACCAAAAAAACGTACACCAGTCAAAAAACATTTGAACTTTATGGCATTCAAATAGTATATGCAAATAATTCTTAACCATAGCATTTGTCCCTTTGCTTAACAGTGCATGGGTCATATCCGATGCAGATTCAGCTTTATCAGTAAGATCATAAACGACAATTCACCTACGATGTTACTTCGGTTCAAAGATCTTGGCACGGTATAACAAAAGCTTTTTATCCATGATTTATCGGCATTACACATCCCTACCTGCTTCGCCCTCACCATTCCACCATACAAACCGTGACTGATGAACATCAAAATAGATTCCGCATGAGAATATATGCGACCTATATGACCTGAAGATGTTTCACTGTTTAACCTTTCAAACTTCAATTTATTACTATCTCAGTCTCGACCAATACATACATTACCGTTCGCGTTCAAAAAGAATCGTTAGCGCCCAAACTCGATATCTAAATTTCGTCAAGACCACTTAAAATGTTCTATATTAATTGTTACGGTCGAGGCAAAAAGATAAATTCCTAATGTCACCTCGTCATTGATCAACTAGCTACGTAGCACTGTTCATCGTCCTCCAATCAATCTAATTCATTTATGCATAAAATGGTATTGCTTCAAGTCATTCCCACTCTGTTCATATGAAAGTAACTGAACAAGATGCCTATACGTTTGCAATAAAAAACTAGACACCAACTTGGAACCCTAAAGGTCCATTCAATTCTCACGTCAATCACGTACTAAAATGTGCTTCCTATTATGACTCCGCTAAAACAAACAGATCAATATTTGCCGATCAACATCACCCAGTAAAAGGATGACAACACCAATGTTCAACAAGCATCACTACCACAGTACATATTAATGCTCAGAAAATTCTTTAACGTAAATAACAACAAACGTCACGAAATCAATAAAATTTCCAGCATATTCGATCAAAATAAAATGATCGTGTTACCCAATAGTTCAGTTTAGCATCATACTATATCGTGTTATGGGATCTGATGGATCTTCCGCAGATGGCATTGCTTCTGTCTAGCTCGCGTTCTTTGCTATATCTCTAATCTTCGACGTTCTTTTTATCATGCATAATCTTCAATTTTATACGTTCTGGCCTCTTATGCCTAGGCCTCAGGCCATTCGTACGTAATCACTGAACTATACCAGTCCTTCATTTTAGCAGTATATCACTTATCTACGTGTCCAGCTTCCTTTGTGTTCTCAGCTTAGGGACCATAGCCATGCCCGACAGCTACCAAATAAAGCTTCACGTCTTTACTTTATACCTTATCACTGTTTTTAATCACTTTTGCTTGTTATTATACGTCATGGGCTGTCGTAGTTCCATAACCTTTAATCTTGCTATTTTTAACACCATTTTTTAGTTACTATAAAAAGAATATGACTTAAAAATTAATTTAGTGTGGGTTTTCAGTTATTTAATGTATAGGGTATGCTCTTCGGAAGACCCACCATTTTGTGTGGATGCCTAAAGTCGGGTTCACTTGCAGTGAATAAATGTTGATAGTGAGCAGCATAGTGAATGTTTGTGCTCGGCTTTCTCCAACACGTTTTTAGTTGTTTAGTATGTTATGTATTAAAGATTAACGAGAAAACTCGCTGTACAATAGTCTCTATTTCTATAATTATATAAGATATTTCGGTAATGGTGTTGAATACTGATTAGACTTACGCATGTTGATGCTATGTTAGGCGGACTCGTAATATCACTTACTGTTTTCAACTCTTGCCACACTCAAGCGATAAGTCTCATATTTTCCACATCACATCATCTTCATTATCGTTAGGCTCCTGACCCTAAGTTGTCGGTAGTACACTCTTCATTCCTAATACTATTCCTCTTCTTAAGTGCCGCTGACACTCTTTCAGCATCACGCCCTTTGCATCAACAATTCGCAATGCTAACTGCGATTCTTCATCAATTTTCAGACACATCCATAATTCGCATCTACCTCAGACATCACTATTCTCCAGGACCAACTTCTTTGTGGTTGTATCGAGCAAATCGCTATATCCTTGTTCTAGCTTGTTTATCAACCACGGCATATTCTTCACAACATTGCACCCTATGCATAGATTAATATATTTAAGGCTCACTAGCACAGGCCTTTAAATACAATTGTTCGTAGTAATGAATGCTGTTTTAGTCTCGATTCTTGGCCTGTTGGCTGTTGCGTTACTTATTGGGTACAGATAAATTAACACTTAATAATCTAATTTTTGGCATTTTAAAATTATTTTAACTTTCCCGCAATTATTGGATTCTTCGATTTTATTTACATTAATACAATCGTGCATTCTCCAAATAGAAAAAAAAAATGACATGCTCGCAATAAATATAGAGGAACTTCAATAGTCCGTTCTTTTGGCTTACTCATACACCCCCCACCCCCCCCCACACATATAATTCAAGATGCCCACGTACGTATTCTGGGAATCTTAGTACAACAAATCGAAAATCCTACTGCCTCTGAGAATTTAGTTTGCTATATATAGCAACCTGATGCAACGTAAACTCAGAGCGTCAGAACACTGCTCTAGATATATGGTGGTTGATGCTGCTCCCTTTCCTACAAGAGACAGGTTGATGTTTCTATATTCTATGGAGTGAAAAAAATCAAAAATTGTCAACAGGGTCCCGTATGATTATGTCCCTTCACACCGCTCCGAGGCATTTGGGAACTATGTGTACCCATATTTCTGGACCATTGCACACGAGTGAGTTGCGCAGCATCACCCCTCCTAAACTGCCCAAGGTGAGCGTCCCCATTTTGGGCTACATGACCGTTTGCAGCCGAAATAAATCCCACCTCAACAAGTTGCTATCAGAATTTTCATATATTTATGGCTCAAGCTTTAAAACACCTCTTTTTTTGTTTTAAAACTATAATTTTGCATGTACTGCTTCATACGAATAAACTCGCATTTTGTTGATCTATTTAAATGTACTCAAGTTCTTCTTGAACCTCATCATTTGTAAATCATGAAAGCAATCGGAAACAGGGCAACTTCTCATATACAACCACAACAAGGAAACTCAGACAAATTGTGGACAAAAACCATAATGTAATGGCCCATAGGAATATACCAGTACAAACTGATACAATAGTGATGCTTATATGTAATATCGCATAGACATTATCTTATCATTACTATAAAGTTGCAGAGACAATATCCTAATCGGTAAGTAAGACTCTTTTACAATTCGAATCATTATTAATTTGCTTATAATTCGAATCTGTTGAATAAAGCAATAATAAGCTAAACAATTAATAAAGACAGCATAAGCAATAACTAATCATAATAAAGGTACATCTTCAAATCTAATCATTAGTAGATTGACAGCAATATACATGAACTATCAGGTAGATATAGAATCAATTTACAATAATTCTATTGCTAGATAGTGATCTTATACAAATCAATTGACTAATAAAGATACTTTTACAACACTAATCACAATATAAATAGTATCCAATTGCTAGGGCTTACAGTCATAGTACAATATTTGATGTGAAGAATTATACAATTACCTGACGATCAATAATATAATAGCATATACTTTAATAGATGCTAGATAATATACATATACATTATCGTCTGGTCTGCGGCTTTTTCCGGTCCCCGACCGTCAAAGCTTCAGGGCAATCGGCCTATGCGTCTTAGGCAACATCAATGTATTCCACTTTCTCGTTCGGTCCATCGTCATACATGCCCAATTCTGGTTCCTTCTTTCATCTCACCTCCACATCCATCCCCGGTTTTTGGTGGTTTTTGTTTTTTGTTTGTAATGGCGGCCTCATATTTCGTTCCGTCAGGGCCAAAGCAGATGCTTGTTCGTATAATCGACGCTGCTGAGTCATCCTACTCCACCCTCCTGAGGCGCCACTATAGGTGTACTTCCGCTTCTTGCTCCGATAAGCATATCTTGGTTTAGGTTTGGGCTAAAAGATTCGTAATTTTGTCCTTAGCATGGGTGTAACAAAGACAATTTCGACATATCTTTATCTGTAACTCCCACAGTCCCCATTTTTATCACAGAAACAACACACGCTATAATAAATCTTTATGTGGCGTTGGGGGATTTTTAGACTTGCAGAATGAAATAAACAATATCTATCACGATAAATAGCATTCTACAATTTCAATGCTAATAAGATACTCACATACAACTAATTCTAGATAAAATAACAAGGCAACTTATCTAATACTAAGAAATGAGAGCAACAAAGTTTTGTTGTCACAACCTTGGTTTTGCGCGGAGTGGTAAGCTTTACCATTTAAAAAATATAAATAGACGGAGAGGTGTTATGAACTGCAAAATGCGATTTCAGACGACGATGAAATACAATAACCAAAGATAATAAGATGATAATCTCTTAGACATAACACATGATGCAGCAAAGAAAGTCTTTACTTCAATCTGAAGTTGGTATTCGTAGCAAAGCAAACCCGATATCGAATAATTTGTGACTTGAAATCCAATAATAGTAGTTCTATACTGAGAAGTTTTATTATAACTTGTGCTGAAATATTGCTATTTGTTTAATAACAATTAAGGAGTTCCACACTTAAGAGGTCTTAAGTCTCAACCTTTCCTGCATATGCGAGTATACCTCGTCGATTAACGGTTGCTCTGTCTGGTTGAACGGTAGCGCATGTGATACATATTCACTGGCGTTGACAGATAACCCCTGATGTTAGTGACGCTCTGCTCTTTTCAATGTCCAGAAAAGGACAGCTGCTGTGATGGTTCTTCCCGATTAGTCCTTTTCAAAATAAGAATTATATGCGCAAGAAAGCCAGCCCATACCTCAAAATGAGGCACTAGGAAGATGTTGAAGTAACAAAATGAACATGTCTCATCCTGATATTCATGGACTCTAACCGGTCCTGCAACCATAGGGAACCTTCCAGTATAAGGTGGTCATGCTGTCGAATGGAGACTGCTAACACTTCATAAGTGACACCAACACCACGATCAGAACTCCAACACCCTTAGTTCGACTGGAGATTACATTGGAAAAATCTCTGAAGACAGAGACCTTAACGCGCCCTCTATGGCTAACCCTACACTCCAGGGAAGGAGAAACTAAGTATGTAGTAGCAATTTTAGTCCAACTCTCCATTGGACAGATTCACCTCACATTTTTGTTTACTGTGACTCTGTACATTTTATACAGCCTGTAAATCAGAATGCGTGGAACTGAAAATGAAACTAACATACCCATTTAACAGACTAAACTACACTTTGAAACATGCCAAATAGATTGGGAATAATAGTCATGCAGACGGACTCACGTGGATGCCTATCTCATACGTGCCGCTTCTTCTGTGTTTGTGATTTGTTAATTGCTAATGTTAACGGATTCTAATTCTTGACCGACTAGTGTTGATTATCCAAAATAGTTATTCAAAACTCAATTAGTCCAAACAAAAGCACGTAAACAAGTTACCCAGCTTGGCAAGTAGCTGAGATTGAATTGAAGTCCTCTGAGGTTAATACCGTTTATTTTAAAAATGGTGTAGCAGATCTTTAGGACATTGTAGTAGATGGGGCTAAAATTGTTAACACGCTAACTATTTAGAACTGACAAATAGATAATGCGCATGTTGTGGTTGCTAGTGATGCTTTGCATGCCGATTACTGCATTGGAGCGTTCCTAGAAAAAATCTTCATTTAACAACTCAATGAAACTATGAGAAACTTACCTCAACAGTATAAAGGCATTCTTCTCCTCCACTTTTTCATGAAGAAAGATGCGTATAGTTATGGGTTCATACAATCGAGTAAACTTATTGACTCAATAAACTTTTTGAATGAAAATGTGTCGAAACAGCGGAAAAGGTGTTGAAACCTCATGAAAATGATATAAACTGTATGATAATGGATGGATTAGAATATGAAGTTTCTTCATGATTGAGAATATTAAGTAGTATGTGGTACTCATTTACTTAAATCCCTTTGGATCGTAAGTAACCAATACAATTTTCTCACTTGGACACATCTTGAGTGAGCCAGTCCAGTTTGTTTCAGATCTTGCTTGTTCACTTTACTAGACATATTCCTGCCACCTCACAAGAACTGAACTCACTAAACTGAACTACTCTTACAACTGAACATATAATCACACTCTCATCTTGCAGTAACATTTACCAACAACTAAGTGATGACCTCAATATAAGGATCCTCATCAATTCTCATTTACCAATGGTCAGATGTAAAAACATTTGAAATTACCATATAGACAAAAATTTCACCTTCGTACTGCTTTCTTCCATCTCCACTTCAGCATGTTTTGAGAAAAACGCATTCAAAGTTTTTGGGTTAGTAGATGAAAAGAAGGATATATCACATTAAAATGAATTTTTTCATGATGATCCAAGCTGTTAACTGTAAGATATTGTGTAGGATGATAGATTAAAGTATTTTATGTCAATTATGACCTCAGGTCCATTTTGGCCAAACGTGGAGACAGAAAAAAGCAGTACTCAGGTGACAAACTGCAAATCTATCATTAACTATGCAGTTGCCCACACAGTGCAAAGTACAAAAATATGTTTCTCATAACACAAAGCCTAGTAAAGAAAACAAATGGTTTGAAGGAAATTAATAAAATTCAATATACTTTTCTAGCCTCTGTATTTTTTTTTCTGCCAAAATGTATACATCTGGACTATATCATAATCCTCCTTAATAAAGGGCCTACTCCCATCTTGGATGGATGAGTTGAATTATCTGGACTACTTGCATTTGATGGTTTGTTCTTTTTAAGTTCTCCTGGCTTCAAGCTTCAACAGGATGAATCATTAAACAAAAAGAGCGGAGCAACGCTTGCTCATGTAATTCAAAAGCTATCAACCTTACAGCAAACAAAATCTAGCAGACCTTAAGCATGTAAAACAAAAGGCTAGCAACCTTATCAATTTCAAAACATACTCCTCCTATACCAACGCTGCATACGTATGCTTGTACTTCCTGTAAGGGACTGCTGCAGGGGCATGGTTCCCATAACGCAACAAAAATGATAGGATAGAATAAACATTGTGATATCTTCGTTAGCCTTTTCAATTTTGAGAAACTACAATCTTTATGAATGAGAAAACTGTGATAAACTTTAACCGATCCCTTAGAAGTTAGAATTTCTCAGCATTCACATGTAATAAATTGGACTCCAGTCTGTCACAGAAATATTCACTGACCCCTTCAAGATGCCTGTGTGTCAATCATAATAAATCCAGGTAATCACTCCTCAATTAGGATCAACATCGTAAATTTTCAGATTACGAGACAACACTTTCAATCATTCCACACAAATGACCACATGTGAATTGGGTACTTCAAATGTGAATGTGTGGTGACTATTAAAGCTAGGATACGGTATATGAAATTTTCGATTTTTTATACAGCATTGAGGATGTACCTGCCGATTTATTTAGATTGACACAAGCATCTTTAATAGGGATAGGTCAGAATATTTATGTGACAAATGAGGTACACATGGGATAGGATGCGGTGGCTTATATCTCTTCAGGATAGGTTAAGTTATAACAGTTTCGAATTCATAAATTCATGTTTTTCTTAAAATTGAGCAAAATTTAATCATATATTTATTTTTTAATCATCATCATCATTCTTGCCTCCCGATGCAACAGCACCACTCAGCCTTCCCGTCACAAAGCCAACATCAAGCAGCCCACCGCTCACTGTTTGCGGGGCTGTGTTTGTCAATATTTCATCCTCTTGTTTTTCATGAGAAGGTTGCTAGCCTTTTTGTTGACTGATAATGCTAGCCGCTTGTGTTACAGATTAGGCCTAGCCTCGGGTTGACAGATAATTGCCGACCTCTGGTTTTTCAGTTAAGGTTCGTGCCGCGTTGTTTACATATATAGTGATACCCGTGTTTTAACATGATAATGCGACCTCTTTGTTTGTCATGAGAAGTTCTAACCTTGTTCACACCGTCCATTATGAGTGAGTGTTTGAAATTCCTGCTATCTATGCTTTCTTTGGCTCGCAGAGACCCACTACATGCAATATTGTAGGTACTGTTTTTTTTCTGCAGATAATAATAGGCCAAATAAGCAATATGTGCGACAACTTTATTGAATAGGGAGCCAGCGGTAAAGCTACTGGAATGTAAGGTCTTCTAATGTGGGCACACCATGCGAAGCCCGAAGTGAAATCCTGTTACCCGTCTTGCTTGTGTAAGGCAAAAAAAAATAAAAAATAAAAACGCACCTTAGGATGGAGGACTGCGAGCCCATCCTGTAACTGGAACCAGAAAAATAAACCCTATATAGAACAAACACAAATGCATATCCAAGAAGTCATCTCATCCTCCATGAAGACCCATTAGGAAGAATTTGTTATATGGCCAATGACATTTGGCATAAATTTACATGCTAATAAGATAGTATTGGTGATTTGCCCCCTTCAAACCAGGGTTGCGGTACTACTTTGTAGAGAAACTGAGTTGTGTCGGCTAGGGCATCCTTATGGTAGTTCAATTGCAGTTCTCCGATACTCGGTGTGCTCTCCACGTGCAATATACCCCGAGAAGAATTACAGATAATTCGTAATCTATCCTCCGACACAAGTTAAATTCAGTGTTAACACTTTCTCAGGATATAAGGAATTTTAATTGATATATCCTTCTTTTCATCTACAAACCCAAATACTTGTATCTTTTTCTCAAAACATCTGAATTATTAAAATATTACAAGTGTTATTTTGTGCTTTATTGGGCAAAGGGTTTACATCGGACATTGGATATGAAATTGTGAGATCCTTATAGTATCTGCTCTTGAGTTTAAATTTACTGCTAATAAGTGGATTTATGTCTTGATAGTGTGCATTTAGTTGGCAGTGCGGTGTATAAGAGGCCGATAAAGAACAACAAATCTAAACAATCGACGCTCACTCAAGATTGTCCAGGAAAAAAGTGATTGTCTTACGAGCCAAAAAAGTTGAAGTAAATATTCCACAGACTATTAATAGCTCATGCTGAATTACTGCTGATTGCGATGCCTTAAGATCTGAGGCATGTGGTTTAGCGTACCAAGTTCAAAAGGAACGACCCAAAATATGGGTCGGACAATTGAATAGCCGGTGTATGCGTCTTCCAAGTTGCTTTCACATCAAACAGCTCTAAATCAGGAGTGGGGTTAGATCAGTACATGTTTTGACTACGGCTGTACAAATGATTTGATTACTGCATCATGCTGGGAAATTTCCTACAGTTGTAGTTTCATTCTCTAGCCAAATGTAGAAATACCTTGCATTGTGGTAACATACGCTAGAATTCTGAGCACGATGTGATGGACAACTTGCCAGGCAAAGTTATTTGCAAAATTAAAAAACAAATCAGAAAATCTCGCTTATAATCGGCTGAATAAATAATTATTATTTATCAGTGCTTTATCGTAGGGAGGCACTGATTTTGGCAGCGTCTAAACTAATAGTGAAATATTTCAGAAAGAATTGAAGCACTACAAATTTGTCATAATCGGAAATACACGGAGCGTGGGGCTTATTTGGTGCTCTGTCGTTAGCTCATGTCTTCAGTCGCAACCCGGCAGATAGCAACACTTTTTCAACAGTTCATATACGGTTCAAAATGTTTGCATATCAGATCACGAATGTCAACACATTTCTTATTTTTATATCTGGTCAGAGCTTATACGGGGGCTAGAGGTGCATATGGGCTTATTCTTATTTGTGGCACGGTGTTAACGGTTAGGATCCATTGATAACATCTGCTCATGATACTGCGAGATTCTTCTTAGCCTGCATCAGTCATAGGGTTTATCGCGTTGTTAATATATGTTCTGGCGCTTGTAACAAACCATCATAATAATTCATGCACCACTTGAAACACAACAACGCATCTCATCTTGCTTCACCTAAATTAATTTAACCACGTGCCCATCTATTCAATTCTGAAAATCCGCTACCAACATTTTAAATAACTCTTGATTATCCTCAAAGAAAAATTCATGTCCAAATCACTACTGCCAACTGGTAACTGTTTTCTGCTTTTTTCTAATGATGGTGGGGAATAACTATTTGATAATCAACACCCGTCTTATCCAATTCCATAAACTCCAGGTAGCCATTTTCCAGAACTAAATCACCAAAACCAAAGAACGCACTTCTGTAGACATACACCCCCAACTCGCTATCATCTGCATATAATTATCCCAATCTAGCTCCTTAAGCTTAAGTTAAGAAGTACATGTTGTTTATTTTCATTTTCATTCCAAAGCTTCTATTTCTCAATGCTAATATGTTCAAATGCCAATAAACATAATGTGGATATCGAAAAAAACTGAAAGTATGATACTAAACTACTTATCATCCGCATCACCGGAGGTAGAGGTTTGCCTATGTGGCTTCATCCTCTTCCTTCAGAGATTTCCAATGTAACCTCCCATAACTCTTCGTCCTATCCTTAATCCGGCGTTGTTTGGCAATTATTTTGTTCCGCTCCCATTCTGCAGACTTGAACCAAACAACAAATTGTTCGTTCCACTGGCTGCAGTCCCTTTGAGCCATACTTACTGCAGACCAGTCTCGCGGGTCTTCAACTCTCCTCAGTCCGCATTCTGAGGTTTGAGCGGCGTGTGATAGAATAAGTGTTGAAAAATAAGATTAAGAACAATAGATCACATTTTCGTGACTGGAAAAAGCAATCTACACTCAGCCTTCTTGTATAACAGAAGATTACGCAAGCAAAACCATTAAAAATCTGAGAACTACCGATAAAAGCCTATTAAAAGACTTTCAGAAACTGTACGCCGATTTCATGACCTATTTGTGTGAAAACTCTAATTTATTAAAAACAATGTTGTTTCGATAGAATTGGCCCCTAATCTAATCCAGTATCAAAATCATAGTTTCGGTTACAATCAGCTAAAAGTTAATTCATTAATCGTGTTCTGCTGGCGAATAGATCATTCAAGTGTTTATTGAATCTCCCGGTGACGCCAATTGTGAGGTATACTACTCTTTTTATGCCTGCTTGATTGTTCCTTGTACTCGAATAAATCTTGAGTCCAATACAATTGCAGATATCTAACACCCCCGCTCCCCCTCCCGTTGTGTCTATTTCTGATGATATTGAACAAATCAAAAAAAACCAAGTTTAAATAATTAATCTTATTCTAGCTTTTATCGTCTATGAAGGCACATTTAGCTTTACCTAGCAATTAGATGATGGATGCATCTGGTTCGAATGAATAGGGATACGCTTTCTTTATCTTGATTGATATGTTTTCCTTCTAAGCCCGCTCTTTACTACACAACACAAATAAAATATCTACTATTCGTTCTTGCTCTCTTCCAATGCAGAGTTTACAGAAAAAATGTCAAATTGGCCTCGTTCTCACAACAGCATAAAAAAATGCACCAATCTTGTGGCCAAATACCATGCACCAACCAAGATCCTTACTCAGGCTAGCAAAACATCACACCTTCATACTCTTCCTGTCGTTGGCCATGTTCCGCTATATACCACGTCCATCACAAGAACACGAGCTGTCCCCTAAATAACTAAGAAGCCGCCCTAACCAACCCCAAAAGTCGGAGGCAAAAATAACCAGAATGCACTGTAGAAGATGTCCACAACCACATAGGAATCAATTTTTCCCGACAAGAAGAAACACACATGCCACGACTGCGGTGACTCGCGCTAAGACAAAAAAAATGTTAGATTTATACTATCTTATCACATAATATTTATATCTATCTTTCTAGTGAGTAGATAGTAATGCTATCGGATCTACTATTATAGATTAAAGCTATCTCGTTCTTCATGATTATGATAGTCGATTTTTATCTAGTATTAAGTTAAAGAATCTTATCTACAATTAGATATTGTATTGGCTATCTCTACTACAATAATTTGTATTAGCTTCTTTATCTTAATAATTTATTGAATATGCTGCCTTATCTATAGTAATATTGTAGAGCCTACTTGATCTAAGATTTATGTAAGATCTACATGTGAGCTATTTTGATAGATTAACTAGCTTGAGCTAACATTATTGGAATAAACGCGAACTAATCTTATATAATATTAATATGCTTCTAATCTAACATTAGATATTGTATATGCTAACTTTATGTAATGATTAGATATTGTATATGCGATCTTTATCTAATGATTAAATATTGTATATGCTTTGTACTGTGTTCTATTTCCATATGGCCAATATTCTATGCGTGTCACAACAATTTTGCTCATGAGCTTTCTTGTTGTGGTTTGCTTTTGAGAAGTTGACACTGTTTAAGATTGCTTCCAAATGATTTTACAAATGATGGTGTTCATTGAAGAAAATAGAGTAAAGTTCTCATAGTTCAACACAAAATGAGAGATGTTTAGTATGTAGCAGTTCTTCAAAAATTATTGTTTTAAAAAAAAAAAAAGGTGGTGTTTTCATATGCTTTGAAATATATATATGAACATTATGATTCGATCCTCAGTTGAGGTGGGGTTTTTTTAGGCTGCAAACGGCTCCTGGGTCGACCCAACCCCAATTGGGTACCAGAGCAACTCTGGGAAGGTTAAGGCAGCCGGCGTGATGCTGAGCACATCACCCCTAGTGTGTCAATGGTCAAGAAAATATGGGCCTAACACCATATTCCCAAAATGCCTCAGAGGGTGTGTAACGGGATCCTTTACCTTTAAGGAGAACTGTGACAATTTTATTGACTTTCCTGTTCACTCCTTATAGAATATAGAATCACCACTCAAACTGTCCCTCTTGTAGGAAGCCTGCATCAAACATCCATATACTCTTGCAGCAGTGCCTTCTGTAGCTATGTGTTTTACGTGATGAGGTTGCCAGTCTTGTGCACAACCTCATATTACTACACGCCACAGGAAGTAGTAGTCTTAGTCTTTGTCTGTCTCCATAAAGATTCCCCAGAAGCTACGTGGGGCATCTATGAAGTTATATGTAGTGGGGGGGGGGGGGGGGGGGGCAGGAGTTAGCCGAATAGATTATGTCTTTGCAACCACGTTCCTCTTTCATTTATTTGAGACAGACCATGTCTTTTTTTTTTCTTTTTGGCAGAATGACGATTGTACTTACATGTAAATAAAACTAGAAGCATCCCCCAAATAACTTGAGGGGAAATAGTTTCCTTTTCTTTTTAAATGGCAAAAAAATGAGATTATTATGTTGTTAAATTATTCTGTACAAATTAATACAGGAATACGCACACAAAGCACAATGTGCAAAGCAATAGAGAAATCTAACAAAAGATTAATTTCCTTCGAACAATTTGTATTCTTTATTTGGCACTGTGCTGTGAGAAAGTTAACATATTTTTTACTATGCACTATTTGGGCAACTGCATAGTTAGTGATGAATTTGCAGTGGTCTGTTTTACATCCGACCATTAGTAAATGAGAATTGATGAGTTGCCTGATAGTCAAATCAAACCAAGTTGTTGGTAAATGAGATTTGATGATGTATGTGGCTGTTTGAGTCCATCTGGTTGTTGACTGAAAATTGATGATCTGACTAGATGTTTGAATTGAGCTACTTGTTGATAAATGGGATGTGATGATGAGATTGAGTACTGAGGCAATTTTCACGAAGTGGATTCAAGTTTTAGAGTTTGTCTGAGTGTAAGACAAGACACTAGTAGGAGAAAGACTGAGAAGATAGATTTTTGATCAGAATGACTGTGAATGTGGAAAAGATGAGACTTATAGCTTCGAGGGTGAGAACCGAGATTGACTCTCCCTCGCCACTCGTGACTATTTAAGAGCTAAAGACTCACCACCTCTGACTTCCAATAAAGGAGATAAGGTTTCACTAAAGTTCCACAAACACAACTATACAGACAAATATATATATATACATACATTATAGTTATAGAGACTGATACAGTTTATAGTTTATTTACACAATAAAATAAATTACATATCAAAATAAATAACGTGCGTGGTCGCACACCTGAAAAGAACAAAACCAATTAAAATGACTGATAATATAATCCCACCCTTTCACCCCTCATTCAACCTGCATGGGAAAAAGAATTTAGGATTAAACACACAATAATTTGGTGGGGTCTCTAAGTACGAGCCACCACCTCTAACTGTCTTATTATTAATTACACTGACTAACAAAAAAAATTTTTTTTTTTCTTTCTCTAACATTTCTATGTTTTTCTGGTCAATTTTAACGCGCTGTTTTTAAATCTGCAAACCGTTTTTCTCTATCAGGTCGGGATCTCTAGAAATACGCAATTGAAGTTTTTTAACAACGCATACAGTATTACAACATCATGTGTACAAGAAGTATAACAGTTATGTAGGCTTGAATTTCTTTGCAGTCGACTTTCGTCGGTGAATGGCATGTGGTACATCATGATGAAGCATCCAACAATAATCGGCAAGCATGGTCACACTCCACCGTCCTTGATAACGTGACTCCATTACGGCGATATCTTGATGGAATCGTTCTCCATGTTCATTGCTGATTTCGCCAAGATGCGAATCGAGCAAATGGATTTTGAGGGACATGTTACAGCCCATAATTCTGTATGCATCTATGCACGGCTTAACAATATGCACATAGTCGACAGATTTGTGATTTCCCAGAAAGTTATCGACGATCGATTTGAATGCCATCCATGCGCGAAGTTCACTACCATGTAACAAGTTCTCGAATTGTTTGTCTGCAATAACTTTCCTAATCTGAGGTCCTACAAAGATACCTTCCTTTATCTTTGCATCGCTAATTTGGGGAAACTTTTCTCGAAGATAAGTGAAAGCTTTGCTCGTTTTATCTAACGCTTTTACGAAATTATTCATGAGCCCCAACTTTATATGTAACGGTGGTAAAATGATGCTGTCTTTGTTAACTAATGGCTCGTGTATTACATTTTTATGCCCGAGCTGCATACATCCCTGATAGGCCACACCTTTCTTGCATAATGTTCCTGTCTGTTGCGGCTGTCCCATTCACATAGGAAGCAACAAAACTTAGTATACCCAGTCTGCATGCCCGTGAGAATTGCAATGACCTTTAGGTCTCCACAAATCCGCCATTGGTAGTCATTGTACTTTATTTTTGCCAAAACAAAGTATAGCAACATAATTGGATCTCATTTTAGACAATGAACGTATAGATGCATTGAAATGATAATTCGACTGTGTCTTCTAGTTCTTTCTATTTCCTGTGCCTTTCTAGACAAACGGGGAAGAGCTAGGTTGTGTCACCGTATTCGGTTGACTTGCGGCTCAACGACTCTCGGCATTTTAGACCATTTCAATCATGTTTTGACACATGCAAATGAGCTTCAGGATACATAAAAGTATTGACTAGCGTCTATGTGCTCATATACGGAACGACGTAGTTCAATATGCCTATAACTTCAATTCTTTGTTCGCAGTTATACGGTAGTCTCATATTCCCATTGAAATAGATACCCAGATCACGTACTACCATAAATCTGATCAGCTCCTCTGATGACTGTTCCTTAATGTGAACTGCAGTTGGTCTCCGGTATAAAATAAAGTCAAGAATTAGTTGCTAAACTGGTAGACTGGAAACGTTGCAGAGCGCCATTCACGTCAACGGATATTGAACTCATGGACAAAGTCGGACAAGTACATAGGTGAAGAACTGAGCACTGGGTCAATCCGTGCAGTATTTGATAAACCAAACCTCTTTGTGAAAAGTCAGAGATCCCTTATATTATGCAAGCACAATGATACAATCAGGACGATACGTCGCTTGCACTGTCGCGCTATAGCTATCGGTCGGGATCGGGGTTGGGGGCTAGCGTAGATAGTTGGTCCGACATCGAACTACTGTATTGATAGCTTCCAGGGGTTTTAAGGGCAAGAAGCAAGAGCGAATAAGAAGACAATAGTTCACAGGGGTCTATGGGGGGGAGGCGGGCGGGGGCGGCATGGATCCAACTACAACCGAGTGTTTTGCCGCACGGGCGCATTAGAGACTATCTGAGTTAGATGGGGAGCGGACAGGGTAAGTAGCGCAATGTAAAACTATACTAAATAGTGCGAATAGCAAGTGAAGCCTACAGACTATGTGAAAAGCTTACTCGAAGGGCGCGACGGATAGTCAGTAAGTTCATGGCAGTAAAAAGCTGGTGAGCTTGATGGTACGGCCGGATTTTAGTAAGTACGGCAGAGTTGAAGGGGCTAAAAAAACGAAAAAGAACTAGTTAGCTTAGGAGTGAAAGACTTAGAGATAAGATAGGTGGCGAGTAGGTCTGAGAGTAAGCCATCACGCGATTCAAATGTGAGATCACGAGACTCGACATTACGTTTCACGGATATTAACATATTAGATAAGCAAGAAAAACTGTTGTTAATTATAACTCATATAAAACGCTATATCACCATTGTGCTACTAACGTCCCGTAAGTACCTGTCTTATGTTAAAAGCTTACTCAGATTTGCGTTGTAAATCGGATGAGTTGTAGTTGTCGTTCTAAGCGCGAATCAATGTAAAAACTTACATACAGCTGGTCTGGACAAACTATAACATATAAATAGGTTTATGCGTAACAACGTTAAACTCTACATAAGGCACTAAGGATATCTAACACAAAAAACAACGACGTTAAATGCCGCTATAAGCATTTGTCCTCGTACTGCGTATTATCCATTCAGGTAGGTACCATGTCTCCATATATACAAAACAAATCTTGAATAGTATACTCACAATATCACCTGTTGGTATGACGTAAGGACTCAATACGATCTGCAGAGTAACTTCTACACTCAGAAAGTGGCAGCGGCGTCAAAGCTTCCGTACTACTTCTAGATCCATGTATAGTCGTTATCAGACTCATTATTAGTGAGTCTGTAACAAATAACCATCTCCAGGTCTTCAACGCTTCTAAACAACTGTATCTAACTAAGGACAGCTCCTGAGATGAATAAGCGCTCGAGCTTGGCTGCATGCCAGTCTCCGGCAATAGAACTTCTATCTTCCTCTGGAATGACTATAATCACTGGCACCATAAACTGACCGCGCTCCTTTGGCTTTTCGCCCTGCAAGCCTCGACACGGCACTGCGAAATGGTAAAATTACTTGCAACTGAAAGGCAATTTATGCTCACATCTAACATAGGGCCATACGAAACATAAATGCGGGCCAACATTAAGTTAGTACAGCTGCTGCGAATTGACTACCCTGAAATTGAAGATTTGCTTACAATGAACTAACCTGCAAAAACACAGCGTATTTAGATGGTGAAATCACAATAAGGGTGAAAAAGTCCAGGCAACTAGTAATTTAGAAATAGGACAAATAGCCCCCTCGCTCTGAGAGAATCTAATGAAACTAGGCTGCACCGATAGAAGTTATCATGTCCTAAGGAGAGTATGTAGGCCCAACAAAGGAAGCTTGCTGAAACATTGTGTGCGTACCCAGCGGCATTAGAACCCATGACACGGAATGAAGAGCCCCTCCGTGGAAGGATCCGGCCCTACGTGTACTTACTGGGCTGTTACGATGTGATCAGTATCCATGAGACACAATACAGAAGGCAATGGCGGGTCGAGAGTAACGCTTTTTGACAACATTCCTAAAATGATAGTACACCCATCACAACCCGTTCTAACTTGTCAATATGACTGAGCACAAATACTCTAGCGGAGGTTACTATGCTAGTATTATTCTTCTAATCGGATGTTCTCTGTTTGCTCGACCTGTCTCTTGACAGTCATTGCTATACCAACCCATACACTTCTTCAATCATTTCTTCAACAAATCGCAGTGGATAAGGCTCCTTTATATCTACGAGTCACAACATGGATAACACTCTTCAGTTCCAGAGCTCTTAAGATAGCGAATGTGGCAGGGGCTAGATGAGCTTCCAGTGCTCAAAGCCTACGACAGGGAACGCGATCTCCAAAGGGCAGGACCTAAATGGCCATTACGCATGTACCTGAACTACTACGGGATTATATACGCCTTGCGATCGTCTTACGTGAAGCAACGATAATATATCTGTCACGTCAGTTTTTTTCGTTAAACGAAAACCGCGACTAAAGGACGTTTTAAGATCATTAGTTATGGTAATATGATCCAGACCATCTCAAACACAGAACACATCACAGGCCTCTCACTTTATTCTAGAATGCGCTGCATTTAGTTTTTAATTACTGACGTTCCGTCCGAATCTATCATATGTGAGACTGTACCAAGCTGGTATGGGACTTCTTCAACTATTCCATCTGTGTAGAAATGTACTGACCGCTAGTCCGATCCACAAATTACTGAGTTCTTTGGTCTCACATGTGCAACACCCTGGCGAAGACGTCGTAATACATGGACTCACCGATGCGCGGATACATAAAGGTTCAAGACAACCAATTATCAATTCTCAAAGATATTACTTACAAGTTAAGGTGGCGCATCTTTGTATCTCAAACTACCATGTCTTATCGCCTATATGGAATAAAAGGCACACGCATAGGTTTACATGGTAGGGGGGGGGGGGCATAATCGTTCAAACTAAAGCCGACCGTAATCCCAAGCTTTAATATAACTAACTCTAAAGTCGTAAAAATAATAATTACAGAAATGAATAAATGTGTATATTAAGTTAAGAAATAATAGCACTGGGGGGGCGCGATGCAACGATTGTTATAAGATCTGATGAACTTGGTAAATACGGAGATATATTGTAAATAATGGTTTCTGTAATATCGTGCATCAATGTTTGAATGGAGGTAGCTGTTAAGACAAGCAGACAGGGGGAGGGGGTGGGGGGGGGGGGAGGGTCTTGGTGTGAGGGATAGAATAGATAAATATTTATATAATAAAAAGAATAATTTATATAGATTATATTTATAGAGGATATTTTATAATGTATATAAAGATAATATATAGATTAATAAAAAATTAACTTCCCTCTCCTTTCCCCCTTCTTAAGTTTTGGAGACAAATTTCTGTAGATCAACTTCCATTGAAGGTTTTGTCATGCTGCTAGGTCAGAAAATGGACGAGCATTTTGTATTGTGCTACACATTAAGTAGTGCATACTTCATCATTAGTTTAGTGTTGAACTGTTGTCATGTGGCGAATACTATTGTTCAAGAAAGATAAACACGTAAAATGTATATTATATTATTGGAATGGAATTTTTACAGTTTGTAAAGTTAGAAGTAAATTTTTTTTGGTAATGATATAAGTTTCCTTTACACCTTTATCCTTAGCTTGAGACAGGGCGAGGTGTTAAAATACAAACTTAGGCCTCATGCTAAAACTGTGAATGATTATTTCGCAAGCACATAGGAAAACTTTATTCTATTTATAAGGCATTTTTTTTGGGTTCTGGAATCCCCAATTTAAGAGAGGTAGAAGAAGACAAAAAAAACTTTTTTAGTTTTGTTTCTTTAGAAACATTTATGACTTGAGAGTCCAATGGTGTGAATATTTTAACACTTCATTTTCTGACTAGTGTGTGAAGATCCTTAAATTGTGTATACTTATTTTGTTTATACTTGTTTGTTTCCAATTTTTACTTGAGCATGATTTTTTTAAAGGGAAATTATGTGTCATGTTTTATCAGTTGCAGTATTATTAACTCTCATGTGCAGTAATTCTATGAGGCATTCAGACTTTTAATTGTCTCAATATATGACAAATTAATTTTACAAATATTAAACTGAAAAATATATGCAAAATAAAAGTTAAAGTTACTTTGACCATAGGAACTTGGAATGTGAGGACAATTGTGAAGGATGGAAAATTACATTGCATCAAGAGAGAAATAGAAAGATTGAATGTAAATTTACTAAGATTATTTAAAGTATGGTAAATTGGAAGAGGTTAAATATGTTCTGACAACAACTCAATAATTTATTCCAGGGGAAATACATTTAAAAGAGGAATTGGCATTATTTTAGATGCAGAAGGAGCAGGAGTAGTAAAGGGTTTTGAACAGCATCAGATCAAGTCCTATTGGTTAAACTGAATGGCAGACCATTGGATATTAATTTTATACAAAATAAACTCCCACTGTAGCGTAGAAGAAGAAATTGGCACATTCTACAATAAACTTGACATGACTGTGGCACAGTGCTAATCTCATGAGACATTCTGGTACATGGAGACTTCAGTGCAAAAGTTGGATATGAAAAAGTGGAAGATGTAGTTGGTTAGTTACGGTCTGAGAGAAATAAATGAGAGAGGTGACAAACTGATAGAGTGGACAAGAACACATGATATAACAACAGGAAACATGTATAAATACAATGTCACAGAAAAAGTATAGATTACAGATGATCAGTGGGAAATGCCAAAGGAGTCATTGCATCAAACATCAAAAGGAATCATACCAGCAATAGGATCACATGAAATTTTGCAGCTGAAGGACAGAAGAAATAAGAAACAATATGAGGAAGAATATGAAAGACTAAATAAAGTAGTACATAAAGGTGAGACAACAACAGAAGCATGGCTAAACCAGAGGTGTGAAGTGCAACACTTTACAAGCCAATAAATGAGTTAACAGGCATAAGAACACATTGGCAACAAATAACACCTATAAGAATTGGCAACCAGACAGCAAAGTTTCAGTAGATAAAACAGGGTATTAGGCAGGAATGTATACTGTCGCCTGAGCAGGTCTGCCTGTACAGTCAAAATGTAATGATATCCATAGAGGATATGCCAGGAATATCAGTTGGTGGACATAATATAAACAACTTGAATTACTTGTGATTCAGTCTGAATAGCAACAAATGAAAAAAGAGTCACAGGAAATGATTTATACAGTAGCCTGTGTAGCAAAAAGACAGAAGTAATGGCCATCTTGAAGAAAAGGTCTTCACCAGAATGCATCATCGGGGTAAATTGGACAGTTTTGAAACAAATCAATAGATGATTCAAATACTTCTTCTTCTTCTTCTTCCTCGTTCGCCCTGAAAAGGACGGTGGTTGCGTTGTGTCTGTTTACGCCTAAGCTGTGATATCTGCACCTTTCGGTCGACACATCCGACTTCAGCACGGCATTTTTTAGGGACCGGGTTTGCCTTCCCATTGCGACCCGCACTCGCTCAGCCAGACTGCACTGCTGCAGACTGTTTCCAGGACCACCACGTGGAGGTGGAGTGCGGTCTTGACCAGCTCTGGTTCGCTGGTCCTGATGCAAGCAGTACAGCTATGGGTCGCTGACTGCATTCACTATTGCTGCATCTTGGGGGGGTCCCATTCAAATACTAGGCACCTTAACATCTGGTGGAGAATGCATCATATGGAATAGTAGAATAGCCCAGCCAAAAGCAGCATTCCATAAAATGAAACATATTTTATGCAACACATTTTTGTTGATGGAAGAAAGAAGATAAGAAAGGTAGAAGCGAGTTCTTCTGTAGTCAGTTCTGTTGTATGGAAGCAAGTCATTGACTATCAGTAATAAGCATGAAAATCCCTGGAGGCAATAGATAACGTGGTTTTACAGAAGAATTATTGTTCAGGCGATCGTTGTCCTTTACCAGGACTGTGCGTGGTTACCGTTGCCGGTTCTTCCCAGTGTCAACGGCGGCAGAGCTATGTGCTCGTTTTGGATGACGTCCCTTCGGCAGGAAACTGGATATTAGAGGCTCACAGTGCTGCAGCCACGCCCCCCGATGTCCCCGACCGCTGTAAATGACTGGCTGGCTCTGCCAGATATTGCTTATTCGTCTCACAGAGATATAACCCCCTTTTGCAGGTAGTAAGAGAACCATCCTTATCCGTGGGCATTGCACGCACACACCACTCGGTTTAGGAGGTTCCCTGGGGTTTTTGCAACAAAGCCCCGTCCGCTCGGTGACCTTGGCTGCTCATGCCAGCTATCACTTACTCGCCTCGGAGAGTTATAACCCCCTTTGAAGGGTAGAGAACATTGCACCACACTCCAAAGTGGGACTGGTGCATAATTGCACGTCCCGATTCTAGGATGCTCCCTGGTGGTTTGCTAGGAAGCTCACCTTCGGCAGCTGGCCTGGTTGATGGCGGTGGGCCTCTGCCACCGCGAGACACCTATGCTTTATGGATGCTCGGTTTGTCGTCTAGTCTTGGTGATTTATCCCCCCTGCACAGGGTAGAGAAGCTGTCAAACCTCTTGGGCCCATTGCACAAGCACAGTGTGGGCCTGGTTGCAAACAGTGCCGACATGAGTTCTAGGATGCTCCCCTTGAGGTTGAAAATAAAGCCCTCATATAACATCCCTACAATTGGCTCAAGGGTAGTATGAGTATTATGAGTGAATAACTTGTACACCCTGAAGGGATATGTTTCAGTCTCGAAATGTTAGTTGGTTTTTTTTCTGCGTGTGATGCAAATGCGTTGGTGTGTGTAGTTGAAGATCTGGGTCACTCACGCTGACCCCCCCAGACATACATGGTCTTTACGGGTGTTGTTTGATACATGAAGGAGGACGCAAGGGGGGATGCGAATGAGAATTTGCTCAAAACACCACAAAACTCAGTGCACACTCTACTGGATCAATATTGGTATACTACGTGGACTGGCATACAATTATGGGACAACTATCATAAAATCTCACAATCTGGCTATTTACATGCAGGACCTCATGTTAACGGAAATAAGCAAGTGGTACATTTCAGAATTCCGAAGCTGGAACAGTTTCAGAATCATGAATGTCAAGAGGGGTGTTCGTAAGAGACAGTTCAGAAGACGCGGTGTGCCATCTAACGCTTCTGATGACCTTGAAGATCTCCTCATTACTATGACATCCTTTTTTTTTTCTTTTTTTTTTTTTTTTTTTTTTTTTTTGCTTTTTTTTTTTCGTACGCCCGCTAATACTCGAGGCGATATCTCAGTTTGTGTGAGCTATCCTATCATTATGTACTAGTATCCCTGGTATGGCTGAGTCAGTCAGGTCCTCGCCATGCTCCAAATCTCCGCCGAGTTCGATACCCGAGGCAGATGGATCGCCAGGATCCGCCAGTCCCTATCACGACTCCCTTCAAATGTCACTCGCGACAGGTCCGCGATTTGACGACCTTCCAAATCCCTCGACGAAAAATCCTCAAAGCCGACGCCCGTTTTACCATGTTATCACCCTCGCCAGAGACGGTGGTGTACCAATACCTAGCGCGCTCCCGAGGACATCCTGTTCACCATGTAGTTCCTATTACAAGGGCCTCGTTCGACGTGCGTAACACGCCATTGTACTTCGTGCAGGCTAAATAAAAGTTAAAAAAAGCCATTACACAGACCCGATATTCGCATAGTGTACTCTTCAAAAGTCAGGTTGCACACCCTCTATAATATGTTTTAGATAACCGCCAATCTGCTGTCCACTTAGTTACGTACCACGGTCGTCGATCAGAAATGACTTGATTGTCTTGTGTATGTCGACCGGTGAACAAAATTGCATTCCATGCAATCGTTGCTGTGCGCTACTGGTTAAAGTTATCAGATTATGCTTCGAATGCGAGTTTAATGAAAATCGTGTTACCTTGATAGAATCCTCTGAACAGAAGTAAATAACAATGTCGTCATTCCTGACTTCTATTATTCACTGGGATAACTGTCATCGCATCACGCGTAGATTGTTCCTCCCAAATACTACGTCATACACGTCCTCACAGAAGCCATTAGCACTCTACGCACGGAGTCCTAATTTTCGCGCAACCAATGCGGCTGCAAAAGCCCAGATCATCACTCTGACCCCATGTCATTCTCATGTGTAACCAAAAGAATAACCCCGTTGCAACCGACACAGAAGTTATGACAGGGGCCAAAGTCCTTGGTAATACAGACAACCTAGTTATCCACGTTTGAAACTCTATCTTATGACAGAAACATAAGTTTCATACGCCCAACCAAGTAATATCATACTGAATATATTTGGTTATTGAATAAGACGATATAATTTTGGAGGAGTTCGCGTAATATGCTGTGAAGCAAGAATACCGAATATAATCATTTTCTTGCTTACAAAGCATTTTATGTTAAGTGTTTAAGCGGAATATATTTATAACAGAAGTGTTAAAGGGATATAAAAAGAGAAATGAGAAAAGTAGAAGATAGTAAAATATATCTTCATCCTTATTGTAGCACTTCATTGATATACCGTGCGGACAGGAGTTCTGATAGACATGGTTCTGAGTAGATATAGGTAATATGGTTCGTCGCATGCTGTATTTAAGGATAAGATTTCCTGGTTTGTTTTAGGTAAGTAGATAATAATAGATTATTGATTGGTTAGGGACTTAAAGATTTTGATTAAATTACGTGTTAAACTTAAGATCGATGTAAGGATATTTGAATACATAGACGATTGAGTTCTGAAATTACAGCAGTTTATACCAATCTATTGAACATATGCAATTACTGATGTGTTCTGTAAATACTATTGAATGCTTAACAGACTTGCCTCAAGTTAACAATTCAATGACATCTTCATTCCAAAAGATGATGACAAAAAAGCAAGAAGCTTATGCATTGGAAACATATGGATCAAAGATTCATATCCTACACAAAAATAAGAATCCCATCTTAATTGTCAATCATGCCATGCGTATGGAACGCTGACAAGAACCCTGAACAGTAGAGGAAAGAAACAGCTGGCGATATAAAACACATTGAAACCGAGAGAACATAAAATGCAGTCCTTTTGCTGATTCCCGTGGTAATGAGAACAGAGGAGACATAACGTAAAGACTAAAAGAGTTTAAATGAGAATGACTTGAAAGAAAAACCCCCCTTAGCTGATTCACATTAAAGAGAACGTGGCTGTGTTTGTGGTAGCCTTTGTCATTGTCATGGGATTGCGCAAAAATTCTTTGAGTCATTTATTATGTTAGAACTAGATAATGTGAGTCGTTCTTCTTCTTCTCCTCGTCCGCCTGTATAGACCATTGGTTGCGGTGTGTCTTTTTAAACGTACTCTTATATGCGCCTGTACGCCGACACTTACGACTCACTGCAGGTGGTTGGTACCCAGTGTTCCGCCGATTCATGCCGCTATTCTCACCAGACGGCAGTGACACCGATTTCCAACCACCACGTGATGGAGTAGGTCTTGGTCACTCTTTTCCGCTACACCTCTCGACCCTAACTCATGCTATGTCGCTACTGCATCCCTATTGCTGCATCTTGGTCCCGAATTATTCAAGATTTGTTAAGAGCTAAAACTTTGATTATATTATTGTTATACTAAAACTTCGATTAATATGTGTTAAACTAAAGACTATGTTAAAATAATTTTATGACATGAAGAGTATGGTTACCACTTAAAGGAAGTGGCTTTTTCATAAGGCATGTTGAATAATAGACTGACATTGCTGACTTAGTGTGCAGACACTGTCCATTTGCTATGGGTTCACACTAATTCAGACTTCAATAAAATTTGATATTGTAATACTATCTTCAACGTACTGTAACATGTCAATATGTTCTTGACAGAATTAGCTTTTTGCTGTAGATATAAGGCTCTCACAGTAAACGGTTTAACTGTTTAAGATAACATTTTTTTATTGGATACCTCATGGATAGAAGCATTTATTAAAAATGGGAGTTGAAAGTTGGGGTATGTGCTGATAGATAATAGCCAAGAATTTACATAATGAATTAATATGAAATGCCAAAATATATTGAGATGAGTAAAGGAATTAAATCCTGTTCATGTCTTGAAACAATTTTTATAGTCTGCATCTTCTTTTTGTGCTTCTGGGGTGTATTGAAAGTTGAATTGAGTGAATTAACACTGATCATCCATGAGTAATTTGAGTTAATGCATCATGACAAATGTGTCAATTCGCATCATCTTTGCTACACAATAACGACCCTTGATTGTGTTAAAATTCTCTTGTGGCTTTCTTATGGTCTGATTCATTCATAGAGATAATTAAATATAATGTAATGTATATCTGAACTGCAACATTGATGTAACTCTTGGTTGGTATATTATCAATGTTATGCTCAATATGGAAAAGTTTTGAATAACTTAACAAATTTAAAAAATGTAATCAGGTCATAAAAATTACTATTGTCCTGTAAAGCGCAAAAGTTACGTCTAAAAAAGTACATCATGGTCAGAGTTTGAACATGTGAAACGTACCGTGAGGGAAAAAAAATTGTAAATGGAAAGGGGCAGGTACTTATATTAGGGATTCAGTGGGTATTACAAGCTACTAAACTCTCTACAGAATGCGTTCATGTACAGTCATCGGACTCCCCTGGTCTTTAATATGGAGATTTTTTGATCGGTATCATATAGTCTGCTCTTAACGATATAAATGTGATAATCATCAACCACCTAAATAGAAATTAATGACTTTGATACACCCTATAGTCAGATAACTTGGTGACGACCTCGCTGTTTGTCTCAAACGGATTAGTAGTCCAAGCTATATATAATACTATCTGAAGGGTCACAACTAATCGCATTTCCACATAAATTAAATCTGACGATCATGATTAGCTGCTGTAATGTATTTGGGATTGGATACATAGGCTATCCGTTATACATACCGGGCATCCTGTACTGGAACCTTGTTGCTAGAAAGAACGAGGAGAACTAAATCTAATAGACAATTAATATCGAGAAGACAGTGAGCTAGTCATATTAAAACTTGGCATGGTGTGTGTAAAGCCTATCCCGTGGCTATGGTGCATTGAGATGATACCTCATACACAGAGCCTCTTTGAACAAGAAAAAGATTGCCAATGATGCTGTTCATGTTGTGGCGGCTTAATCTGGGTAAATTGTATAATGAAAACATCACAACCACCAAATTAATACTGACTAAACATGTCATAAATACATTTTCATCGGCCTGATATGTTTATTATATCTGGAACTTAATGAGAGAGTCCCACTGATGTATAATCCACAATTTAATTGATTTTATGAATGTTTGCACAAATTAATCCATTTGCACTTGTGAACCCCCTTCGATGTGATTATAGTTACCTACTTGGCACAACCAACGGTAAAGTACGAGTACTCACATGTCATACCCCATGTACCGGGCATTCATGGTCATATTATTTAATAAAGATGAGATAACTATACACTTTATATGTGGTGAATCTCAGAATAAAATTATAGTATATTGCTGAAAAAGCAAAGACAATTGCGTTCTTTATGATGCTCAGCATTAGTGCAATCTGATTTATACCTTATATGACAGACCTGATAGCTCATATATCGCCACTTCTGTGGCATTTAGTCAAAAGGGTGGATCCATTGATCCCATCCTCATTGGTATCAGCAACGCAAATTGTAAAAAAAAAAATAAAACACATGTAGAACAGAGCTGCAGACAGATATAAGAATGGACCTAAAATTAAATTTTTTTTGGGAAAAAAAAAAACACGTACACAAAACAAAAAGCGCTTAACTTAAAAACTACAGAGGCATTACAACACAGGAATGGCTAGAAGAATTCATAAGCATACTTTTAATCAAAATTTTAGGCTTACTTTAGAGAAAAAAATACTTTCATTTACTACCAATATCTCCAAATGCTGAATTGTTACTGTTTTATTATTTCTCACAAAATGTCAAGGCTGTCTTCTTGTTTTATTTATTTTAATCCTGTTTTTTTTATTTTTGGTCACTGTCCACTGATAACATTTATGTTCCTCTTATGTCCATAAAACATACGTCTGTATCCACTATTGATATTATGCTTCTAGTTTTTAATATTTCCTGAAGGTGCCCATTTATTTGTCAGTTTCCTATGACTTCTGTCAGTCTTGCCTCTTGTTATGATGCTGTTGTATTTATAATTTGCTGATATTCCCCTTTTTTATCTGTATTCTTTGTCCTTCCTTGTGGCCAGTTGGAGAGGAGTTATTTCTTACTCTGAGAGTAGATGAAGTATGAGGGTAGACTCCAGGCTCTGTGTCAGTTTTTTTTTTTTAAATTTCCCAGTTTACACATAACACATTTTTAAAATTACATTCCTAATTCCTCGAGTCATTAGATGGCTTGCCTCTCAAGGCAAAAGGAACAGATTCAAAACAAGGTCACATCATACTCCAGTCTACCCAGTTGCTAAAAAAAAGGGTACCTGACTCTCATGAATTAGAGATGGCAAAGGCAGTGAGGCCTAAGGGAACTAATCACAATCCACCTCATAAAGTTGAGACCTAGTGTCGGTGAAGTCTCTAACACTTCACTTCCCTCCAGCAGTTTTTGCTATGGGACTACCTTTTTACTTACATTGTTTGAGGTTTTATCTGGCTACTTCTCCACATTATCACAGCATATATTTAATCCTTGACTAACAGCTTGTCAGTTGGTTATACTTTTCACGCTAGACTGGAATCTGACTACATAGCCATCACTAAACTATATTCTTCAATACATTGTGTGTTCAGGCAGACCTATGATGAGATATTTCTTACTAGTAGTACTTCAGCAGTATGTAAAAATTATATATATTGTGATGGAAAGATTTTAAAATTATCCTTGCCTCTTTCTGCTGGGGTTTTTTTTTTTTTTTAAAAAGCCTAACTCAACTAACTGCTTTATTTCCAAGTTGTCTAGTGGTTAATGGTGTGGATGGCCTACTTGGCAGATCATGTGTAGTGGTTTCCTGTGTCCTTCAGCATGCACCTGCAATATTCTTGTTTTTAAAACTATTTATTCTGATGCTGAAATTGTTTCTGTATTGTTTTAAATTGCTACACATATTTATACGCAATACCTTGGCATTTGAGAAATGAACTTGATTATATATATGAAAGTTTTCCAGTGTCATGGATTATGCTGCTCATCTGTAATATTTAAACATTCATGTTGGAATCCCGACATGTGCATGATTATTATTATTTATTCATTTACCTGCATAAAAACGTGTGCGTGCATTATTGTACAGACTGTTATTTGCCAGTTTTATAAGCTGTGTTAACAGATTTTTTCCTTCTATTTTTGGTGTTGCCATTTATAAGTCACCCTTGTTCAGTTACATGGGTATGTGGCTTCAGTTGTGCGCAGTTTAAAAATAAATAATTACTGTATTGTTGTTGTCCATCAGGGTTAAAAGGTTGGCAGAGTTTGGTACTCAGTCATCATTTATGTGAAATTTTCTTAAACTAATATCCTCCTATTCAGATGATTCTTTTAAGTACACGTTAACTGTGATCTCTCAGACTTAAGTTTAAGAATGTTCCTTATATAACAGAGGGAATCCCTTACCACCTAAATCTCTGTACCTTAACTATGAAACTTTTGGTAAAATGAAACTTTGTGAACACAATTTCAGATAGTGACTCTCTTAGGCTTCATTTAAGTGCAGTCAGTTTTTTTTTTCTTTCTTTTTTTTTAAAATTACCGCATTGTTGTTGTCCATCAGGATTAAAAGGCTGGTGGAGCTTTGTACTCAATTTGTTATGTGAAAATTCTTAAACAAATATTCTTCTATTCAGGGGATTCTCTTAAGTACATGTTAACAGTGATCTCTCTGGATTCAGTTTCTTAAGAACGTTGCCTACAGCAGAGGGATCCCTCATACATTTGATTGTAAGACACAAAGCCAGGAGTATTTGCTATATTAGTATTTCCCATTGTTTCTCCTTTTCTGTCTCTCATATATAGTACAAACACGTGCATGTACACATACATACACACCCATACCCTTCTAACATTCTTCTTCTTCTTCTTCTTCTTCTTCCATCCTTAGCCATCAACCGGCAAAGCAGTATGTGGCCAGTACGCCTAGTGGCGTCTTAGGGCAACAACAAATTGATCAATCTATCACTGTTTCCACCACGCCTAGTGGCGTCTTTGTGGAACAAAAACAGACCAAACAATCTATCATTGTTTCCGTAATCAGATTGGTTGGCAAGCAGGTGATCAGCCCACTGTGCGAAGTTTTTACGGGATGGGGTAAACAGCCCCATGCCCATACCCTCCTTAGTCGCTTTTTACGACATGCGTGGTAGGGTGCAGTGTTACTATTCTTTGCTCCCCTTTCGGGCCCCGGTAACACACAGGTGCCTTCTAACATTACTACTACTGTATTGTATTAAAGATAGAATATTTACCACCTGGATCTCTGCTCCTTAGCTGTGAAACTTGTGGTGAAGTTAACTTTGGAACATGAGTTCATACAGTGGATTTCTTAAGCTTCAGTTATGTGCAGTCAGTGTTTGGGTTTTTTTGGTTTAAATTACTGCATTGTTGTTGTCCATGAGGGTTAAAACTAATAAAAGGCTGATGGAGATTTGTTCTCAGTCAGTGTTTTTAATGTGAAATATTCTTAATCTAATATTCTTATTCGGGGGATTCTCTTGAGAACATGTTAACTGCAATCTTTCTGACATAAGTTTCTTAGGAACAAGTTCCTTTTAACAGATGGATCCCTATACTGTATGTGAATGGACAGAAAAACACTAGTGTTTGCTTTACTAGTATGTCCTATTCTGTCTCTTTTGCTCTTTCATATACAATACACATGTACAAATGCATGCACAGACACATCCATATCATTCTAATACTACTACTGCTACATTGTATTAAAGATTGAATATTTACCACCAAAATCTCTGTACCTTAACTGTGAATGTTTTGATGAAGTTAAACTTTAGAACACACAAATTCAGACAATGGCTCTCTTAGGTTACAGAAACTTATGAAATTGTCTGCATAGTAATTGTTACCCGAGGATTTTTGATGAGACAGAGTGACAGTAAAAGACAACTGTTTCCTGCGGCATGTTGTACAAGGTGATTAATATGAGATTGTGCATGAGGCTGGCATCTCATTACATAAAACATATTGATACAGAAACCATTACTGCAATAACATGTGAATGCTTGGTGCAGGTTTCCCGCAAGGGGACGAGCTGCGGTGGTTGAAAATGATGACAGTAATTGTTCTTTTGTGGGGTTTTTAAACAACACTGGGAAAACTACAAAAGAAGGGTGTAATTCCCATCATAACAGTATTGTTCATGGGAACTTTATCATTGACTCTTTTGGAATTCCAGTGATATGTTCTGTAATCAACATTTGTGTGCAAGGTTCACAATGTACTCAGCATTTTATCTGTGTGGGAGCCTATATTGCTAACTTAAACTATGTGAGGTGGGCGTTATGGCATTGTTCACTGTACTTAATGTTCAGGAATATGTATACCACAATATAGGCAAATCCTAAGGTCAGTATATGCTGCCGATGTGTATCTATATTGTTAAAATATGCTTCAGTTCTAAGAAAATCTGATAATTAAAAAATTTACTCACACACATAGTGTGACCATATGAATCTTTGCATTTAAGAACCAATAATTTTTTGCGTATCAGCTAAGCTACCATTATTCATTGTCTATATATCTCTGTTCCGAATGTCTGCAAGAATAAATTCATTCTGTTCATTTCATTACATGGAGTTTCACACACAATAATTGTGTTCCTAAATAAAATATTCTGTCCATGACAAAATGTCCACATATCTGTGTTTTTTTTTTAAACTGTCTTTCAAAATTGTTGTTCACTTATTCTTCCTGTGGCTGCCAGTTCTAACAGCTTCAACCTATTGCTGTCCACTGCAGTTTGATAATGTTCTTCAATCTGATCTGTGTGCATGAAAAGAGCCTGGTCATGTGTTGGCATTATCACAGTGCTGTAGATCCCTTAGAGCTCTCTTGAGATGATCTAGCCGTCTGTTTAGAGCAGTTTCTCTTAATTTTGCTGCTAAATACTATTTTCTATTTAACAAAATTATGAGTGTTACAGATAAATAAGGTGTGCTTCATACTTCTTTCTTACTTTTCACATTTGTAAGCTTGTATTTTTTTTTTTAAGTGGTTAAAGCGAAAAAAGAAAACATATAGGTACATAACTGACCACCATATGGATTTCAGAAAATAAGCTGCCTGTCGAGAGTTCATGATCTTTCTATCACATTTGCTTACTGTGTGTGTGTATGAAAGAAACCAGTATATGTGGTAACCTAATTTTATTTTCAGAACATGTCATAATGATATGTAAATAAAGATATTCATATTTCATCTCCCTTACTTGTGTTGGTCTGGGTTTCTTGTGTTTTTCATGTCACTGTATCGTTTCTTTTTGTAATTAAAGAGAAAAAATTCCACATTATTAAACATTTGTCAGTCACAGTTAATTTGATAGGGCTGGCAATCATGTAAAATCTATTACCATGGACACCACAGCTGTAAGTAGAATATGCATGCTCAGTGAAGGCTTCTTGACTGCTGTAATGATGATTACATGCTCCGTAAGGAGCGCATGAGTCAGTACAGGCTCCATGCTCTGCTAGGATCGACAAGGAGAAAGAAAAAGTCACAGGTAATAGATTTTGAAAAACAAGGTGTTGACATCTTGGTTAGTATGACATGACATGATCTTGACTGGAATCCACAGGGGGGAAGGCCAAAAAGAACCCAGATAATGGTAGAAAATGAAAAATGAAACAAAAGCAACAGGAACCTCATGGAAATAACTAAAGAAGACAGCCCAAGACAAATCTGTAGCATGCAACAACTGTGGTCACATCATTGTGAAAGCACTTATGTCACATCATTGTGAAAGCACTCATTTCACATCATTGTGAAAGCACTCATGACACATCATTGTGAAAGCACTCATGTCACATCATTGTGAAAGCACTTATGTCACATCATTGTGAAAGCACTTATGTCTTTGGGATAGGAGGGCAGATGGTTTCAAATAGAATTCCTCAAGACTCTATTATGACCAACAATCTTCACAGAAATAGTAAATACCTATGAGAGGAATTCAAAGACCTAAATATAGTTTAACAGTTTGCAGATAAGGCAAGAATAGGGAGAACAGGTAGAAATTTCCTATTTCTGTATTAAAATATACAAAAACAATTTGATAAGGTGCAAGACTGAATGCATAAATGAGCGATTTCATTTAAATCGTAAAAAGCTAGCAGAAATTATCTTTAGCAGGAATATGTGGTTAAACATGGTATAACTGACATTTTTAAACAGCCAGTACAAAATATGCATGGCCACTTTGACCAGGCTCCTAAGAATATTAGATCAGGGGTCCCCAAGCTTTTTTTTTAGTCCCGACCCCTCCATGAAATCCTTGATCGACCCGCAGCAAATAATAAATAAATAAAAGAACGAATTATATATTGGGAAGCCATGGTAGCACAGTGGTTAGTACACTGGCTTCCTAGCTTGGTGGTCCATGGTTCGATCCCATTGAGGTGGGATTTTTTAGACCACAAACGGCTGCGGGGTCAACCCAGCCTCATGAATTGGGTACCAGAGCAACTCTAGGAAGGTTAAGACGTCCGGCGTGATGCTGACCACATCACCCCTAGTGTGCCTATGGTCAAGAAAATATGGGCCTAGCCATATTCCCAATATGCCTCAACGGGCATGTAATGGGATCCCTGTATTAGACTAACATTCAAACTGGAATTTGCATATATAGAAAAACTAGTAGTATCAAAAGTAGAAATTAAAAGAAGACTTGCAATTGCTTCACATAAGCTAATACAGATGAAAAACCTATGGCAAGGCACAAGCAAAGAAACAAAGTTACAACTGATCAGAGCATGTATATTCCCAGTAGCAACATACGGCTGCGAGACTTGGACACTCAATAAAACAGTTGCAAAAAAGATTACATCATTCGAAATGAAATGCTACAGAAGGATGTTGAGAATACCCTGGACAGAAAAAAAGACCAACAGAGAAGTACTGCACTCACTAAACGTACAGGAACATTGGCTCCTAAATACCATCGCAATAAGGAAGCTGAAATTTTTCGGTCATATAAAAAGACATAATAGTCTGGAAAAAACAGTGATGGAAGGCATGGTCCCTGGAAAAAGGGGAAGGGGTCGACCTAGACGATGGTGGACCCAGGACATCACAGAGAGTCTGAACTTGTCTTTGGCTGATGCAGGTCGACTTGCCCAGAATCGTGATGCGTTCAGAGCAGCTGTAATGGAGACAACGTTCTGGAAAGAATACGTCACATGATGATGAGTAGTATCAAATGTGACTTTGTGCTGCTTAGTACTTCCCATTTGACAGAGAATGTCTACTGCTGAGTCTACTCCACTGTTGTAATGGTTAATCCATGTGAAGTTCAATAATCCTCTCCCATCAGATCATTTATATCACTCTCCTGTTGTCTTTTGTTCTTTTCTACCTCTTGCCTTATTTCAGGGTCACAAGTGATCTTCCTAGTTCTATTTTCAAGATTTCTAGAAAAGATCAAGAGCATGTTAAAGATGGAGGCTAACCTAGGCTGAGATACTCATTGTTTTTCCTTTTTCTCCATTTTGCCGGGCTTTACTGCACACCATTGCCGGTGTTGATCATGGAGCCCATTAGTAGGAAGCATAGAAGAATGGTTTACAGTAGAAACAGGGGTGAAACAAGGCTGTATTATGTCACCACTACTTTTTGGAATAGCTATTGATTGGGTTATGAGAAACTATACCCACAATGAACAAACAGGTATAAAATGGACAAATTCCTGGGGGACCTGGATTTCGCAGATGATTTAGCATTCTTAAGTTCAACACCCAGACAATCCCAAGAAGCAGTAAATAATCTGTGTCATCTTTCGGTTAAAATAGGTCTCCAAATAAATGCATCTAAAACTAAAGTTATGAACTTTTCTAACGAGACCTTTAATATCATCCTGAACGGGGAAAAACTACAGAAAGTTGAAAGTTTCAATTATTTAGGCAGTAAAATGACTCAGGATGGTGACACAACAAGAGAAATTCATACTAGAATTACTTTGGCAGCTAGCGCCTTCAATAGATTATCTAACATTTGGAAATTACGATCATTGAATATACATACCAAGCTTCGTCTGTTTAATTCAAATGTTATCTCAGTGTTAACATATGGCTGTGAGAGTTGGAAAATAACAAAATCATTGGAGAACAAGCTGAATACATTCGAGAACAAATGTCTTAGAAAACTCATGAACATCAGTTGGAAAGAATTCAAGACTAATCAACAAATAAGAGAAGACTCTAGGCAGAAATATGTCTCCAACTATATAAGGAAAAGACGATGGTCATATATCGGTCATGTCCTATGAATGCAAAACAACAGAATACCATTGCAGGCACTCACTTGGGTTCCTGAGGGTAAGAGGAAAAAAGGAAGACCAAAAGAAACACTCAGAAGAACAATAATAAGAGAAGGAAGAACGTTGGGATTAAACAATGTGCAAGAGCTAAGAGGAGTGGCATCACAACGAACAACCTGGAGAGCACTGGTTTCTGCCTTATGCGCCGTGTTTGGTGCTTAAAGAATTTATTATTATTATTATAGAAGAGGACCTACTACACCCTACTATGCATAGTAAGGCAACTAAAGAGATGTTGTGCTTGAGACTAGCAACTTCCCGATGTAATATAAATTGCTACAGAAGCCATCACTAGAAGTGCACTTAACGTTTACCAAAGTGGTAGATCCGAGCTCCTTTAAGATTAAAAAAAAAGAGAGAAAGAAAAAAAAAGCAAATACTATAATATACCTTGATGTGAAGAATGGGGGATCGGCTACCACGGCAAGCATGGGAAACTAAGAGCCAGGGATCCAGACCTCCAAAACGACCCAAAGTCCGCTGGGAGGACAACATTAGACAATCTCTGAAGGACTGAGGACTAGAATGGAACCAAGCCAGCCGATAGAATAGTATGGCGCTCTCTCTTACAAACCTCTACATCTCATGGTAGAAGAGGAACGACTAAGTAAGTAAGTAAGTGAAGAAAACTTTCAAACCTATCTTTATCAAAGTAGCCAATGATGTTTTTCTTGATCTTACATTAAAAAAAAAGGTTACCATTTATATTTATGAGCTCTAAATGTCAACAGTGTTTAGTTCTGTTAAATAAAGCAAACCAGACAAGACAGCCTTATTATATGTTGCTGCTGTTTATTGAAATATTCATATATCTTCATACTGATTCAATCTTTGAACAAAATTTCTTTCTTCCCATTTTAAGTCATATGCACATTTTTGCAACTCATTAAAGAAAACAAGTATATTTCATACTTAAACAGTGAACAATTAGCTGGAAAATTCTCATACATCAAATGCACATGAAACTTTAAATCAAGGAATGAATTTAAAAAAGCAACCATTCCACACTCTCGAAGATGCATGGAACATGATGATTAGCCAATAAAGTGTATTATTGGAGATTTTAAGATCTTAAAGAGATGAGAAATTTAAATGTAATATCTGACATATAACTTTCTTGTACCATAATATACAGTAACTTAAAATATCAAATGTAATATTGAAACATTTGATCCCAAAATATATTAGCTTCCAGCAGAAACAGTAAAAGTGTAGCTACAATTACAAATCTGCTTTAAAATTAAATTTTAATGTATTATTCGTAATAACTAGAATAAAGTATTTGAAAATTTTGCAATCTTGCAGCTGTAACTTTTTACATTTTTACAAAATATTTATTTCTGTGATTATTTACAGTATGCCCAAGCCTATACAAAAACGCATTTTATGTAAACTGAGATCTATGATTGTTGCCGCACTCAAAAAAAAAAGAACTAACTTTAGAAATTAATAAATATAAAAACAATGTCTAAATAAAATGGGGCATATCAAATAATTATTGTTAAACCCTTGTCCTGAAAAGAAACAGTGTGAAGTGCAGACTACCCCCAAAGCTGCCAAAAGATTCATTCAAATAGGAGGAATAGAGAAAGCGCATATGGCCAAGCACCAGTACCATTCCTGGAAAAACTAAATGGAGATGTCAACAGCCTCAAGCTGACCACAACTTTCTTTGAACATATTCAAGCTGACCACAACTTTCTTTGAACATATTCAAGCTGACCACAACTTTCTTTGAACATATTCAAGCTGACGTCTGAGGGTGAAAGAAGAAGGGGAAAATCCAAATATGTTTATGGTGTGACGAAACGTGTTCATGCATTATTTTTTCTTGGTTTAATGTTTTGGTTTTATTGTCCTCTCTATCACCAATTCCCTAATGTTTCTCGCTATCAGTACTATCACTGTCCCCTTCAATTCTTTCTCCTTTCCCACGCAAGCAATTCTGCGTTTGAGCCACTGGGCGGTACCTTGTCTCAATTACCTGGACAGGCTTCCCTTTACAGGTGTGAGGAAAAAAAGATCGGATTGCCAGCATTAGTCATATCAGACTCACGTGTCTAAAGCTTCTTGTTCAGGGAATGGTAGAACATTTCCCTTTTTCAGCAGTCATGAGGGTGCCAAAGCCCACCCCTTAGAGCTCACAGAAACCACATAAAAATACAGTACATACAATATTCCATTACTCTCAGTGACTGCCTCCTATGAGCTCCATGCCACCAGTGCAAAATTCAGAGTAGCCATAAAATGAGTTTTGTGAAATTAGGCCATAGCAAATGCTAAAACATTATTTAATTATCTAATGCATTCTTACCTACAAATTTGTAGCAACAGAAGTACAAATTCTGAAAGCTTCTTAAGAAGAAATAGCTATAGAAAGGCCACCTTCTCTGGTAACCAGAAATAAAAAATTCTAGGAAGTTCTGAGCCCAACAAAGGGGTGAGTCATGAAATTTGTATACATTATGTATATTAATGATTTGTATTTCAGGTGATGAAAAGTACATTGTGACCTGTGCCATTTGTATGTCGTTCTGACCTTGTTTATTTATATACAGGTTTTCTGACAATAGGAACCCTACAAAGCTTTTTCGTGCCACAATTTTCAGTTGGGCTAGAAACTGTCAGACATTTTTTTTAACCTTTAGCACGCTGCATTCTTTGGCGAAAATTTTCGCCTACGAGCCATTCTTTTTCAACTCCCGTTTCTATAGGGGACCCTAATCAATGACAGGGGATAGACATTTGTGTTTTATTGTTAAATTTCTAACATGTTTGGAATTTGCTACAAATAATATGAATGGTGAATCTGTCTGATAGGCTAAAAACATGTTTTGTACATGTTAGTGTGATAGGAAGAGAGGAAAGGGAACCCCCTGATGTGAAAAAACGAAAAAAAAAAATTTTTAAATAATAAAAAAAAAAGGCGTAATTTTTTTTTGACTTTTAAAATTTAAAAAAAAATTTTAAAAAAATAACCAGCAAACGAAGGGTCCATATCCCTTGCATCTCAATGAAAGTCATTTGACCAATAGACCAATACAAATCAAATGACGATCTTTTCGTTACACCCATCATCAGTAGCAAAGCAACAAACGCTCTCGTCAGCTGTGACATTCGGGACCAGAAAGATCTAAAATCTTTCCGATATTCCTAGTCATAACTTCAACCCAACATTTACATACTTGAAAGGCCATTTTACTTTCGTTTAGATCTCAGCCATCAAACATATTCTTGAGGACCGATATCACCGGTATTGACTAAAGACAAAAATCTCATCCCCACCGCATGGCGTCAGAATCCAATAAAATTAGAGCAAAAATGGCTGTGTGTTGATGCAGATTCATTTCGATTTTAAAAATTTACAAAAAATAAATGCGGATACACCCATCGCTTTTTTAAGATCGGAAACGGAAGCTAACTCTCTTGCAAATAACATTACAACTTAACATACGGGGCTGAAATCACGTGTACACAAGTCCTCATGCTAGAAACGGTGATATCCGTAAGGCGACACATGGCAGCTCCAGCGTGCAGAGCATAGGTTATCTTCGGCGACATGTGTCGCCCGCAGCGTGCTAAAGGTTAATGTCTTAACATTTGATGGACAGTACATATGGGGTAAAACTGATAATAATACGAACCCACTTAACTCTGAGACGGGGCTAATCAATGACAGGGGATGAGACATATCACTGTTTTATAGTTAAATTTCTAACCGATTTAGAATCTGCTACAATATACAGATGTGCAAGTGAACCTCTGTCTGTGAGGCTAATTACATCCTCATTGACTCTTGCAGTTATCCACACACTTCCAGGGATTCCCCCTGTGGTGAAACTTGTTGAGAACCCAGCATTGCACACTAAGCTTGAGCCCCAGGCGTAATTCTTTGGTTTTTGACTTGGTTGACTGCATGCAGAACGATCCCACTATGGACCCAGTGATAGGCAGGAGAAGCTGGTTAGTGGCTCTGTGCAGGACGTGACAACTCCTTGGGAGAGCCTAGAACCAGAGTACAGTATTTTAGCTCTGCATAGTTGGAGAGCCCCCTTGGATGGCGGGGAATGCACAGTATGTCACGCACTTCTTACTCCTAGCTTGGGACCAGATGTGAAGATCCTTTAAATGCAAGCCAAGCTGGAGAAACTGGAGCTCATGACTTCAACTCAACACGTTTCGGAGGCAGAAAAGCCACTGGAAGAGTCTAGATCTACAGTGAGATAATACCAAGGAGTCTTCAACTTGGTATTGACTGCTAAAGAGCGAGAAGCTCAGCAGCCCTAGTTAAACAACAACAACTTCTTGGGCTAGATATACCTGGTCTTCAGCACTGTGGTTTTTCCTGAATGCTGACTGTGTGTTATCAAGCAGATGGTTTTTTTTTTTCCAGATGTTTAAGTAATCTTGAGTTCACCATACTTTCCATTATCTTACCCAGACAACTCAGTAAGTTAACTGGTTGGTAGCTGGATTTGCTTGTTTTCTCCTTTTGTTACTTTCTGATGGGAACAATGATTGCTTCTCGCCATCGATCTGGAAATTTTCTAGTACTCCATGACTGATTGAAGATTTGGAGGAGTTATGCCTGGCTACAGGTCCCAGGTTCTCGATCATACCATCTTTTCCTGGAGCTTTCATGTTCTTTAGTTTTGAAATGGCAGCACTTAGTTCTCTCAGTAATGGTACTGATGGGGGATCAAATGAAGGAAACCGGTCAATGCGGCATCTCTCCTGCTGAAATTTGTGACTCTGTAGTGACTTAACTCTAGATTCTACGTATTTAAAACTAATAAACATAATTTCAGCTCAATTAGTTTTTTTTCAATGAATTTTTTTTGAAGGCCTTTTATGTAAAGACCCAAAATATAGCTATGATCGGACGGTAAAGGATTAATGCTCCTTTTCAATCACTGCATTCCTTAAAAAACGTATACAATTAGGCAACCACATATATACATGCTAATAAAGTTCAAGAAGCAAGCATAAAGACTTACCAAAAATCAATACAACTATTTGTTTCCATTTTCACATATTTGTGTTTGCATGCATGTCTGTCTCTGTCCTTCACTAGAACACTAATTTTTATTTTAAATAAAATAAAAATGAGTGCCCCTGGGTGATATTTACTCACCAACCTTTAAGTTAAAATCTAAGCATATTTATCTTGACACCACAGAAGCACATGTGAAAGTGTTTGTATATTCTACATTGCCAATAAACTACAGTATAACACTGTATCTCCATCAAACTACAGAATTACACTGTATCTCCATCAACATGACCTTTCTACTCCCCATGGAACACTGGCCTTCAACAAATACATGCCAGGCATTCCTGCCCAGACCATTCAATTTCTTTCCAGGTCTTTTTACTAATTTAGTCGTTTGTCTTCTACCCTGGGGTGTAGAGGTTTGTCAGAGAGAGCACCATACAATCTTATCAGTTGTCTTCCTCTTGGCCTGGTTTCAATCTTGTCCTCGGCCCTTAAGAGAATGCATAACGTTGTCCTCCCGGTGAAATCTGGGTCGTCATGGAAGTCTGGATCCACAACTCATGGTGTCCCATATTTGTCGTGGCAGCCGATCTTCTTCCATTCTGCAGACATGGCCAAACCATCATAATCAGGACTATTACAATCGGGTCTGCAGGGGCTAGGTTTTGAAGCCATTACGAATCATCTGGTTTCCAAGGAATTCATCCCTTTAATTTCTATGTCTAATTCTTTTCATTCTATGTTTTTGGACTCCCTCTGTTTCTCTTATCATATCACAGGATTCCAGAAAAAGGACTGCCTTGTAATGCAATCAACTGGGTTTATCAATACATGTCCTATCCAATATCAGCAACTTCTCACATCTTGTTCCACTGGTATGTCTGGCTCTTTCCATCAAGTCCACATTTGTCAACCATACACGCACCAATTTATGAAAGTCATCTTTCTGGTTGCCACTTTTGTTGCTCTCCATGTTTCAGAGCTATACAATAAGATAGCCTTGACATCTGAGTTGGAGATTTATAATTTTGCATATGACTGGATTTTATTTGAATTACGTATGTTTTCCAATGCACTGAAAGCTTCTCTTGCCTTTTAATTTTGATATTATCTGTTCCTCCAATTGTGTCTATACTATGGCCAAGATATGATTTCACATATTGTGGAGATGTATCTCCCAGCATAATCTGGTTATCATTAGTTGTTGTATTTGTTATCATAATTTGTCTTGCATCTGACTATGGTTATCATACTGAAGAGCAAAGTCATCAGCAAAATCTAGATCTTCAAGCTGTTTTAAAGTCCAATGAATTCAATTTCTGTTCACCGATGTTTTCATAGAGAATAGCCAGTAAAAAGAGAAATGGTGACAACAGACATCCATGCCATGCTCCGATTCTTTTTTGAAAGGGCTCTGTAGTTGTCCTTCGTGGAGAAATCTACACATTATGTTTTTTCTATTAAGTTGAGGAATTTTTCATTGTGCACAAATTCAACGTAAAGTGGTGAGTTCTTTTCAAGCTTCAGATTCTTATATTTCTTTTTACTCCTTTGTCTGCCTCTAGACAATGCTGTGTAACCACACACACAACAAAATCACTCATCTTCCAAACTTTCAAAAAATATTTACAGATACAAAATTATATTATGGCATGCACAAACTTGATGAATCTTCAGAGTTGTAGTGTCTCATTTCACCCTGAGGATATATGTTTCCTGGGTCAGCGAGCGGAACTCTGCCTGTCATACAATCCCGCTCTGCTCGTTCATATGCTAAATCCTGGGCTATTCTTGCTTCAATTTCCTCTGAAATTTTTGGGAGTGCTGGTAATTCTGCTGCCGAAGGTGTGTCTTCCATCTTTTCTTCTCCTTCCTCTGCCTCTTTTGTATCATGCCATGGAATTGTGAACCTTGTGACTCTCACTTCTGATGATAGAATGTTTCTCGTCAGCTGGTGTGAAAAACAAATGGGAAAGTTAATTCCAAGGTGAAAAAAATGCTTCCATCACCAAAACAAGCATGAATTTTAAGAAACCTCATACACTGCTAAAGAATCATACTATGCCAACACGTAAGACTAAAATATCCTGTTTTCCACTCCTCTTATAATAAAACTCATACAAATAGCTGAAAATAAATATTGACATAAAATAAGTGACTTTATATTAATGTTAAAAGAAATCATGTACCTACCTTTACTTCAGAGCAACTAATAGAGTGCTTTCAAGTCATATTCTGAGTACAAAAAGACCGGAACATAACTTCAACTAAACAGGACAATACTTAATCATCACGCGCTCCTTTTCGATCCATGTGGAAAGACATCTTATTTCAACTTTGCCCATGATAGTCCAGTTGTCTTGGCTTCCTCTCTCACTGGTTGGCATTTTTTCTCTTTTTCCCCGTACAGGTTTCCAGTCAACAGCATGTCTCGTTATACTGGTTGGATGTTCCCATCTTCATTTTCTCTTTAATTTCTAGCTGTTTTGGTTTCTTTCTGTTCCACAGGTCTGTGCTTAGTATATACATGGATATTATGTCTTTTTTTTAATGGCCAATATGACAAATGGCCTGTATATTCAGTAGGCTGCAGTTAAAAACGTGATTTACAACCCTACCAAATGTACAGGTCAGATTCTCTTTGCAAAACAAACAAATATGTACCTATCAAAGAACGCCTGCTAGGTCAACATGACCTCAGCATGTATAACTGATATACTCTAACATTTAAGTCTCACTGCCTGGATAGCTTAGTCTCAATAAATAAACAATCACCTTGTGGTACTGAATTTCAGCCGGGGGGTTTTCCTTAAGTTCAGGGTCATCATATTCATTATTGACATAGTAACCAACTCTGATAAACTCCTTCTTTCGATATGAGCAGGTTAACAATACCACTGTTACTCCCATAACATCATCCACAGGGATTTTGTTTACATCAGGAGGATCAGCCTGAGGATAAGTAAATACAATAAATTAGCTTTCTCTGACAAATTCAACCCTGTAAAGTGGTTCACTGTTAATTTTCTGCTAGTTCTGATCATTATGGAATGTTATCTAGCAGTGAACAAGAAAAACTAGTCAAGAATTCTGTTTAATGAGTTTCCATGTTTCCCCATAATAAACTAACACTGAAATATTAGCACAGACTGGTACAGTGAAAAATAACCACAAGGGCAAGTACATCATGTACACTCAGCAGACACAAGAACCTAAGTCATAGAAAAGAATGGAGTGCAACAGGGATGCCTCTTATCACAAGTTTTCTTCTTACCGACATAGATTGGAATATAAAAATGACAATAAAAATAAATGGAATTCATTGGACTCAATGATATCGGCTTTGCTGATATCTGGCTATTCTGTCCCATAACCAAAACCAGATGCAAGACAAAATCAGATACTTCATGATGGGTCACGACAGTGGATTCTGAAAATCCCCAGAGAAAAGATGATTGTGAGAATATACGCAGCAAACGATAGCCAGACTGCAATTAAAGAAACACCCACACAAGATGTGGAATCATAGATATATCTTGGCAGCAACACAGACAAAGCAGGAGGAACATTCAGTGATATCAGAATAAGAGTACAAAAGGCAGGAGGCACTTCACTGCACTGGGAAATATATGTAAATCAAAAGAAATCAAGTACAATCCAAATGTTCAACTTCAATGTCAAGGCTGCTTCTGCTTATTGTATGGCTCTGAATATGGACATCAGAAACAACAACCAAGAAGTTACTGACTTGTAAATGGGTACTTGTGCAGAACAGGAATAAAATGGTATGACAAAATCACTGACATGTAACTAATGGAAAGAACCAAAAGCCAGTGGAGCAACAAGTGAGGAAAATAAGACGTTAAGACACATCGGGGAAACCTGTTGATAGCCTTATAAGCAGTCCCCATTTTGGGATCCTCAGCATAAGAAAAATAGAGAATGACCTAAATACACATGGAGAGGGGAACTAATTTTATTGGATAAAGATATGAGAAGACCATGAATGGGAGGTGCAGGATAGGAAGGCTCGTCATGACCTTATGCTCCCCCAGAAGTTGAAGGGGGATGAAATGAAGAACAGTGGGATGTGTATTTGATACAGCCTTAAAAAGGAATTCAGAGACGCAGTAATAACGGGTAAGGGTTATAGATCCTAGACCTAACGCTAATCCCTATTCTTAATCCTAACCCTGGGACCTAAGACGCGTCAACAGTGAGGAATGCAGTCAGTGACCCATAGCTGGACTGCCTGCGTCAGGGTCAGCGAACCAGAGCTGACCAAGACCCTACTCCACCTCCAAGTGGTGGTCCTGGAAACAGGCTGCATCACTGCAGTCTGGCTGAGTGAGTAGGGATCGAAGAGGGAAGGCTAACCCGGTCCCAAAAATGCCGTGCTGAAGTCGGATGTGTCGGCCGAAAGGCGCAAATGTTGCAGCTTTGCTGTAAACGGACACCGCGCAACCAACATCCTTTTCAGGACGAACGAAGAAGAAGAATCCTAACCCTAATGATGATAGTGACTTACTTCCTCTGGGACCTCAAGATGCAGCAATAGAGACCGCAGTCAGCGACTCATAGCTTGACTGCCTGCGTCAAGACCAGCGAACCAGAGCTGGTCAAGACCGTGCTCCACCTCCACGTGGTGGTCCTGGAAACAGTCTGCAGCAGTGCAGGCTGGCTGAGCGAGCACGGATCGCAATGGGAAGGCAAACCCGGTCCTAAAAAATGCCGTGCAGAAGTCGGATGTGTCGACCGAAAGGTGCAGATATCACAGCTACGTTGTAAACAGACACAACGCAACCACCGTCCTTTTCAGGGCGAACGAAGAAGAAGAAGACTTACTTCTTCTTAGATCCTTAACCTCCGACCGTCAAAGCAGTCAGTGGCCATCACGCCTAGTGGCGTCTTGTAGGGTAACAACAAATTGATTCCACTTTGCTCGATCGGTGGCCATCCTTCGTACAGTGCCCCAACTCTGGTTCATTCTTTGCATCTCAGCCTCCACAGTCCTCCGCCAGGTTGTTTTTGGTCGGCCTCTCTTTCATTTTCCTTCAGGGGTCCAAAGCATAGCTGTTCTTGTGATGGCATCGGGGTCTCTTCTGAGCACATGGCCAACCCAGCTCCAGCGTCTGCCAGCTATGATGGTGTGCATGTCTTCCTGCTTGCTCCGAGTAAGCAGATCTTGATTGGTGATGGTATTCGGCCAAAAGATGCGGTGATTTTTTCTTAGGCATGTTGTGTGAAAAGAGGACAATTTCGACATTTCCTTCTCTGTAACTCTTCAACATTCCACACCATAGAGAGGATAATTATACAGTGACTTACTTGGATGGCATCAAAGAACACATCCCACTGTTTTTCATTTCAACAGTTGAAAAATAATGAATTAATAGCTGCCATCAACCTCTGTATCAAACGAAGGAGATGGGTCAGCCATGTACTACGCAAGGGGAAAAAAGACAGCCAAGATAAGCAATGGACTGAACTCCAGAAGGGCAAAGATTGTAAACCCACAATTACATGGAGATGACACATGAAGTAAAACTCTACAATGAAAGTCCCTCCACCCCTCAAAAAAAGAAGAGAGACCTATGATAATGTATGAGGAATGTATCTCTATTTTCTGCAATACTGGGTTTAACATGGGCTAAAATGAAACTTCACAATTGTTTAAGTAACTGCTACTTTTGTTACTCATTTCTGATCCAGGAGCTACTGAGTTTTAAATATAAGACACATCTTTACCCACAATAGTATCAATTCACTGAACAATCTAAATTCCAATTTCAAATTGACTTCCTATTAATGTCTTGATAACTGGAGAAATATATGAATCATCAGATTAAATCAGCTGTGCTGAATCAGCACAAACCCTAATTCATGGCTACTATTCTTGTATTAACTCATTACCTCAAACACAAACATATGTTTTCCCCCTGGAATAGGGCCCACTAAGATTGTATCCAACACCTGGTCATGTTCCATACTTTCTGCAGAACCCACATAGATTATTCTCCACTCCAAATCTGCAACAAATTATTTTTAATGAAATTAAAATTTAGGTTACCTTGAATTAACAAAGATTCCTTCAATAAAGATAACTCCATACCACACACAATAGGCCTAATGATCAAATTTACTAAAAATCATAGCCTACTGAATTAAATTAAATTCCTTGAATGGGAAGGTGTAATTTTAAAAATATTTATGTTTACCAAAACTTTTATGCTGACAGTAGGGTGACTTTTATCTCAGTGCATAGAGGCCTAGTATTTTATCGAGCACTAAAATGTAGGCCTAGCCTTACAAATAGCCTATATTACCAAAGAAATGAAATATGTGTAGGGGGCCTATATAACCTCTTTAGTGAAGTAGCAAAGTTGATTTTGCTGGGGAGGTTATGATGGTATCCTAACAAAGAATGAAATCGGTGTCTGCATAAACCGTGTGAGGTCAAGCACATGTAGGCCCCTGACTCTAAAAGATGATGAATTATGTGCAGGGTACCTAACACTACCTCCCTAGATCTCACACGGTCACTCCTGTGGCTCTAGTGTATGGTGTATGATGTACCTAGTGTCTAGGGGAGAAATGAAATGATGGTACACAACACAAAAACACTTTAAGTTACTATGAGGAAGTGAATAAAACCTGTGGTTAAGTTTTTCTTTAAATTAATTTTTTTGTACAATTTATTTTGCCTGTCCAGCCAAATCGTTTGGACAGGTCTTTGAAAATGAGGACAAGATAATTTACATAAAAGATTAACTAAAATTGTGTGGACAATCTGCCCAAATAACTACAATGTTATTATATGTATTTCCTATTTGAATGTTCACAGCTTAAATTTATTCTTCTAAGAGAGAGAGTCACTGTGTATGAGGGGCTGTAATGTCATCATACCCCACAAAAGACCTGAGTATGACTTGAATAAACAAGGTTTATGTAAACCGAAACTGTCAGATGTACCCAGGTCCTTAACATATCACCTGGGGTTTCCCGTTGAAAGATAGGATATTGTGTAGTTGCAGAAATATCGATATCACGTCACACACCCAAGCTCCTGCTGTTATCTCTTGACAGCATATGTAAAGTGTAGGAGACTTCTTGGCGTAATTGTCACTCCTCAGGTTTCCTGTCACCAGCTGGCAACAGGAAACAAAACCTCACAAATCAAGAAATATAAACAAATGACGCTGACTTTGCAAAGAAATGGCCTCAGTTTCCTCTGCTCCGTCCAGACTGTGAAATACTCATATAGTTATTTACTTTACTTTTAAATTTAACACAGCTGTTCTCAGCGTCTTCTTCTTTCTTCTTCCATCCTTAGCCACCGACCGTCAAAGCAGTCAGTGGCCATTACGCCTAGTGGCGTCTTAGGGCAACAGCAGATAGGTTTTCTTTGCCATTGTTTCCCATCACGCCTATTGGCGTCTTTAGGGCAACGGCAAATCAATCCATTTGCTGTTGTTTCCGTAATCGAAGTGACTGGCAAACGGGTGATCAGCCCGTTGGTGTTCTCAGCGTATCTGAATCAAAAATACAGTTCAACTGGCAATGAATAGTGAAAGCTTTTTGCTAATATTTAGTAGCACTGGCCAATCGAAAGCTTGCGTCTACCAGAATTCAAAAGCAGTTTTTTTTTTGAAAAACCCAAAATAATTCCAAACATACTCTGTGTCTGGTAGTCGATTGGCCAGCCTGCTTTAGTTATGCCAATGCAAAACGATGTTAGTTTTTGGTAACAATTTTTCCTATCGCTCCCCTCTCCTTCTAAACTCTTGTTACCCAAGCTAATTTGAATTTCCTCAATGCCTCTCTTCTAAGCCGGTGTCTCCACTAACGTTAAGAAAAAAACAAGCAGAAACAACAGTCCGTCTGGTCGTGTGTCCGTAGACATTTAGTATTTTCTCAACCAATTGGGTAATACTGGGACTATCATATTATTTAAAACATATTCTTGCTCAGTGAATTCTAAGCTATACTACCATATATTTTTTATGTTCAGTTTCATTATGGTTTTAGATTTTCAATTTTGTCACCGGTCATCGTCAAATAAATATTTTACACAAGACGGCCATCTTCCCCTCTCGCTAGCACGTATTTTTCAAATAACTAACTTGTTTTTGTGACGTCAGAAACATTACCGCGAGGAGGCAATAAAATTGTCTGCGTGTTTTGCTTTGGCTGGCTTTTCCGCAGCGTGTATATATGCATGGCAGAATGTGTCAGGCGGGTTAAGAATAGGCGTTAATAATTTGTATTGTATCGTGTAACACTACCAAAAAATGTAAAGATTACTACTAAATTTGCGTTGAAGTTAACAGAATACGTTAATTCAGATAGTTATATTGCGGCACACTTCCTCCAAATCGTTAATTATAAGTCTTGGCTGCCAAATGTATGCAGCAGATCTGGTAAAATGTTGGTAGTACGTTTTCGAAACCAAAACTAAAACGCGTGTTAGATTTTTTTTTAACCGTGTAATCGTTCTATAGGCTTTAGCACTGCACAAAAGGCAGCGTTGCTGGCGTGTGAGAGCATCACCGTCAGACACAATAGGGCTGTTTTATTTATTATCATTTTATGACTAAAATCTTACTGAAATGAGCGATTATTCTCGCAGATTTTACTACAAGTGAATAGGCTAGTTTTTAAATTACATTTTTTTCAAGATTGTCTAGCAGATGCATCTTTAACCAGTAAAACAGATACAATACATTTGCCCAAGAGTCAGCAGCAATGCGCATGTTCCTACCTTCGGGAAGATCTTCAAGACATTCAAATGTTATTTCGAACTGGAACGGTTTCAGGAACGAAGTTGGATTGTTCAGTACAGTCACATCGCAAATATTAACAAGGGCCATAATGGATGTAACAATAGCAGAATAGTTTCCTTTTTCTTTCCTCTACACTTAAAGCGCTTATATTTATTTGTACGCGGATTAAATGACAACTTATTTAGCTGACGACTATCTTTCTTTACTACTTCTGTGATGACAGTTTTCCCTCATCGCGCCCAATACATTCAAACCAGATTTTTATATAATTCAAAGTCAATGTTAAAACTTGGCTTCTATTTGCAGTGAATGAATATCACAGCTCGAAGTAAACTCGTAGAGCACAATCTGGGCAATATCTTTCATATCGGGCTGGTGCCGACACAAACGTGCTGTGATTTTGTATTTGCATATTTGGATCTCACACGAGTGCGCCATATAATTTATAGAATTGTAACTCAGCCTTCTAAGATCAGCAACACCAAAATTAAAGTATGGTTCTATCTAAACCCGAAGAAGAAACACCGGAGCCAACAAAAAAATAAATAAAAAGGATTAGTGATGGTGTGTCGGGAAAGGTAGGGTCTGGAGAAGTTCTCTTTACGCATATTGATGACGACAGAAGATTAGTGAATTGGGTGTCATCCTAGACATCCCCGGGAGTTCACACCCTCCTATCCCTTGTTAATAACATGGCAGATGTGACAGACTGCTTTATGGGATACACACACATTCACACAATTTTACACTTTTGATTTACTGTATTTGGACTGAGTTGAGGGGTGAAATAATGCCGTATTTAGAATCGGAAATCAAAATTATTGTCTTGTATTAGCAACATTATATATCCTAATTATAACCCATCGGAGGTTGAACTAGATATTTTTTCTTCAATTAAAAAAGAAAACCAACAACAAAAGCTCCCAGCGCTGAGAAGTAGGCACATGTATACTAAACAAGAAGAACAAGTGGCAGAACAACCACACACTCTGCACCACATCACCATGCGAAGGGAGTGATAAAGACCAAACTGGAATGACGAAGTAGACTCTCCCAAAATTGTTCAAATTAAGGATAAGTAATTTAGTACACTAAGCAGAATTCGTGAGCCCAGGATCATTTCACGTCCTCCACCTGGAGCTGCATCTAGAGCAATGTTTATCAAGCGGTGTGCTCCGGCACACCAGTGTGCCGCTGCGTCTACCAAAGTGTGCCGCAAAAATTTTGTAACTTTACTACATGAAGTATTTTTTTAGTGATCATGTAATATAAAACTGATCTTACCGCTTGAATTCATTCAATAATAATTGGAGCTATTAACTGCCTTGAACAAAACTTGATGTACTTCAATATTTCATGCTATAACAAAAACGCAAGAGGCGCATAAACAACGTTCAAAGGCCATGGATGAAGCATAGTACTTCCACCATGGACGAAGCATAGTACTTCCACACTTCCACTAGGACCTAATTATACCTGGCAGAAATATTTAGTTTGGTTTGGAATGAGGTATCTGAGGAAGGTGGTTGAAGTAACAAGAAGAGACATGGTCCGCAACCAGATAGTCAAGGCCTAAAATCCCATCCCTTTGCAGACCAAGTAGAACAGTCCTAAGATGGTTTGGCCATGTCTGCAGAATGGGAGAAGAACGGCTACCACGACAAGCATGGGAAGCAAAGAGCCAGGGATCCAGACCCTCAGGACGACCCAGAGTCCGCTGGGAGGACAACATTAGACAATCTTGGAAGGACCGAGGACTATAATGGAACCAGGCCAGGAGGAAGACAGCCGATAGGATAGTCTGGCGCTCTCTCTTCCAAACCTCTATACCTCACGGTAGAAATAGAACGACTAAGTAAGTAAGTAAGTAAGAAATATTTAGACGCCTAAACAGCGTGAATACCAGTATGCAAGTGCGAAACGAAAACATCCTTATATCTACTGATAAGCTACTGTCATTTAAAAAAAAGTATATTAATCTGGTTAAATAGAGCTGGGGGGGGGGGGGGGGGGGGGGGGGGCTGGTGGGGGGTGGTAATCTTGATATGTTTCCACTGTTACCCAAAATATAATGTAAAAGAAATTGCTACCCTCCTAATGGAGCATTTGGAAGCATTTGAGCAAAATATCCAACATTACTTTCCATCGTTGACTACAGAGGGATTCGACTGGGTAAAAAATACATTTTTACCAGTTTCATCTGACTTGGATTTTACAATAATAGAAGAACAGTAAGCTTCTATTTCAACTGATCGCAGTCTTACAATAAAACACTCTGATACCCCTGGACGCATTCTGGATTTCTGTTAAAGACGAGTATTATGTTATTGCAAACTGATCTAAAATTATTTTGATGCAGCTTTCTACGTCATATTTATGAGAGATGGGATTTTCAACACTTAGAAGCGTTAAATGCAAAAAGGGAAAGGCTTCTCTGTGTTGAAGATGAAATAAGAGTTTGCTTATCTCAAATACGCCATAATATCCAAGAAACTACTCAATAGCATCAAGCCCAAGTATCGCATTAGGACCATCAAGGTTGTATGAAAAACATTTATTTTGTTTTGTTTGTCAAATATATGTTCTAATTATTTTAAACAATTAAAATAAAATCTAATTGAGAGTTTCCTTTATTCTAAAGTACCTACAAATTAGTGTATTTAGTTTCGTATATATCACTGTAATTTTTTATACAGGCGCGGAATCAGATAGGTGTGCCGCAAAATTTTAGAAAATTGAAAAGTGTGCCGTGAACACAAAAAGGTTGCGAAACACTGATCTAGAGACACACCTGGCTTACATATAAATTATTATCACCGAAACCATAACAAGACTAGGGAAAGCAGTGAACCAGTCACTCAACCTCCAAGGAGGGGCCTTGTGAAATGGGAAAGCATACAAGCGAAGGAAACGACGATAAAGGAGCCGATTGTAGTGGATTTGATGGTATTGTATGATGGTTGTGACGTACGTCTAGTTTGACAAGTGAATTTTCCCTGATATGATGGATGATTTAAAGGGACCTTTAGCTTTTCATAACATTAGAACCCCTGAACATTTGTTGTAACTTTTCGTTTGCCAGAACGCATTCCACCGGGACTCATGTAGGATACAGCGACGAGATCAAAGAGACAGACCGAGGGATCTTAGGGGAGACTATCGGCGCTATCAAAGACAGTAGTTTTCCCTGATACGAGACGCAGTTGCTTGCCGCTAATTTCGCGTCTCGGTGTCAATCGAGGAACCGAGCGAACGGGGGAAAGCGAAACGGGCAGCAGCGAGCGGATACGAAGACCAGGGGGCGGCTTCTTCTCTTGATTTGGCGGTCAGATCCCCAAAAGTTCGTGAGATCAAATAAGTTGTCAAGTTTATCATGTCCCACTCAACTTACATTCCATTTTAGCTAAATAGACCATGAAGAACTAGACACGTTATCACTCGCTGGCCAGACCTTTACAGAAGCACTAGCTTTATTGAAATCTTGTTATAGATTTTCCCCTGGATTTTATATATATTTGCAGTGATTTCTAATTCTGTGCAAAGCGAGTGATCGTAACCTGTGCGATCCCAGCATTAAGAAAGCAATAAAGAAATCAATCTAAGCAAAGCAAAGCATAAACAGTGTGTAGAGTTCCCCTGACGCAGAACTTGTTGAGACTGTGTAAATTTTTAATCTTTGAGGCGATTCTATGTTTGGAATTCCGCTATCTAACTTATAGCAAAGAAAGCACACCCAAAGACAAATTTAACGCACCATCAAACAACTTAAGTCGTAACGGGACGAAGAACACTGGCCCGAGCTTTGTTAGTTTACTGACACAGAGAGATAATTCATAATTTCCTGAACAGTGATGTGACTAGTTTTCTCACTGGACTTAAACCATACCTCACGGATAAAGTGTACCAGCACGCGTAAGAATTTTATTATCAGCGGCATAGTCAAATAGACCACACCATCCTCACCCCGGTATCAGAGACCGTGCCCTCCCATAGAAACTGTTATTAAGAAAAGAGACACAACTACAGATTCATTTTCCAGCGATTACGGGACCCTTTTATGTGCTGACCGCCTACCCGATAATCTGGGGCTAGAACTTGAACAAACACTCATACATTTAGTTGAGGTGTAACTGCTGTTGTGTTATTCTATGGAGTGCAAGATTTTTTCACAATCGGTAAGTGAGAGCAAGATGAGTGAAGGCCTTTGCTAGCGCGTGTATGAATGACAGGAAATTAATTCTTTTGTGTGACCATTTTGTTAACTTGCTTACCTGGTAACATATATCTTTTCTGTATACCCTACATTGTTCCTTTAAGTGGGATAGTTGATAATTTGTTAACTCTGTTTAAAACCACCTCCTTTCCATTTGCTTAGTAAAGGGAAGAACAGCTGGGAAGAACAGGTTTTTTTTTTTCTATCACTTATACCTAAATTGGTAACACCTCTTTCAGAGTAATTAACTTTACTGTTAGGTTAACGTACCCGTGTTCCTGATATTATCTATCTCTGGACTGGGTTTGTCTTTGTCTAATGAGCGGGAAGGGCTTAGTCGATACCAATCTTCTTCACCCCCTCCCCAAACTTGTTATTTGCATTTGTGTACTTATGATAATTTATGTAATATCTGATATTTTTAGTGATTGATGTTTAAAGTGAATAAAATCACCTAAACTCATTTAGTTCTGTGTGTTGGATATACCCAAAGCCCAACATTTCCCCTATTCGTTTAATATAGTTTGTATCAACGTCGTGTGTGTGTTTGAAAACACCGAATCGGTGAGCGCGCAGATGCGAGTCTGGAAAACTGGCAAATAATTGTTTGACCAGGAGAGTGAAAGAGAAGATTGAGAGACACGATTTGTCGTAAATAAGTCTGTCTTTACTCTCCTCCAGCACGCTGTGAAGTAACTATTAAATCTCTACATTTTCTATCACTGAGCTTTCCATCATCATTTTCCACTCTAAACCGGACCACTATTTCTACGACTCTTTTCTCTCAAAATAAATTTACGACAATATTTGGCCGGCTCGTCTGGGATAATCTTGAGATACATTTGATGCACACATATTTGTGGGCTGGTTCTGGGATCTTGAGCTACATTTGAGGCAATCGCATAGCCGGGTTAAAGATATTTTGAGTCTGATTTAGTTTGGGTCTAACTAGGTAGAGTGTGAATGATTTGTCTTTGTGAATTAGGGAAATTAATAAATAATTACACCCCTAGACAAACGTTCTTTAAGTATTTGGGTTGTCCACACAGCATATTTACAGGTTGTTTTCTCTCCACAGCAGTAGAAAGTACAGATAAACAAATATATTTGCTATTATAATTATCCTCTGGCGGAGATAATTAAATTTCTTTCTTTATAAGAGTTGCTGGGATTGCGTGATTGTTTTACAGTCACAAAGGTTTTTGAAGTTAAAAAGAGTTGAGCTTAGCTAAAGACGGATTGTTCTGATTTTGAAAAATTAAGTTAACAACGTCTCATCTCAATAATTGACTTTAGGGACGGAGTTTGTTGTCAGAGATTTAAAATTTAGGGGAAATTTTTTTTTTTCCTTTTAAATTGTTTTAATATAAATTTTTTCTCTACTGTTAGTAAAAGTAGATTCTTTTCCAGTGTAACTTACCATTTAGTGGCATAGTCGCTTGCGTTTAGAGCCTTAATTGCCAGATAATAGCAGCGATAAGTTTGCACAGTACAGGTAGGAGGTAACACAGGTAAATTTGTACTTGTGTTTTTTTCTCGTAGCGGTTCAGAGTTCCTCCCTTTCGCGTTTCTTCTTACTAGTTCTCTAAGCATACTTCATCTTATTCTTTAACAATGGCAGAGAGGATAAAGATGAGGTCCATCTTGAGGCTGGAAGCGAAAGAAGCAGGATTAGATGCAGAAGCTGCAAACGCGTTTATTAACCAGGAATTGGAAATATATGACGCGGAGCAACAGAGAGCCGAAGCTGAGAGGAAGGCGGAGCAACAGAGAGCAGAAGCTGAGAGGAAGGAAGAGAAAGAAAGAACAGAGAGGAGAGAAGCCCAGGAGAGGGCAGATAAGAAAGAAGCGGAAGAACGTCTTTTGGAACAGAAGAAAATTGAAGCAGAGATGGAAACTCGCAGAGAGAGAGAGAGAGACAAGGAAAGACAGCATCAACTGGCGCTTAAGGCTCTAGAGAGTCGGGGCGCCTCTACTTCGACTAACGGAGAGCCGTCTTCGCCCCAGTCTCAATCAATGGACCTCTCCAGTACTCAATCTGCCCAATTAACTGCTATGTCGTTTTCTTTAGAATCTTTTCCTAGCCCTAACGGAAAAATTGACAGCTACCTAGAAAAATTCGAGAGACTCGCGAATCTTTATGGGTTAGAGAGTACCCGCTGGGCGCTCAAACTTTCAACGTCACTGAAAGGCAATGCTTATGACGTGTACACAAAGCTGGGACCGAATCAACATGATTACGACATGTTGAAAAAGGCCTTACTACAGCAGTTTGAGATGACTGCCCGAAAGTTTCTGCAGTTGTTCAGAAACAGCCGAAAAGAGAGCACGGAAACATTTCCACAGTTCTCTTCACGTCTCACGGGTTATCTGACAAAGTGCATTGAATTATCTGACCTACCTCTTTCATATGAGGGACTCCTCGAACTTGTTCTTGTGGAGCAGATAAAATCCACTTTGTCGAATGAAACACGTAGATTTTTGGCTGAACAGGGGGCAGTCAGGCTTGAAGACATACTCAATAAAGCCGAACGCTATAGCAATGCAATGGCCGAACTTCCCAGCACTAAACGTAAACCCACCGATGAGCCATCTCGAAAACAGAATCTAGAGCAGGCATCCTATTCTTCCACTTCCTCTCAACATTATAACCAACGAGATAACAATACCCAGAAACCTCCCCAGGAAAAATCGAAATTCTACAAAACCCGATACCCCCCCCCAACAACAATTCTGATCAACCCAACAAGCCTACGTGGCAGCGCGGCCACCAAGGTCAAGGAAAAGGGAAGACCCCTACACCAGGAACGTCTGATCAGGGCAAACAAACCGGCGCAAACCGCATTGGATGTTTGCATACAGCCTCGAAAGGTAGAGTCAATGTCAGTGATTCTCAACCTGAGGGGGACCGACCCTCAACTCGAGGAACTGTAATTTTGAACGGTACCTCTACTACTTGTCTTTTTGACACTGGATTAAGTTTTGATTGTATTGTCGCTAGGCACCTAGTCAACCCCGGTCAGGAGACAGAGGAAACCGTCAAACTTAGTGGAGTTTTCAGGAGTGATGCACCCAGGACGCTTCCTATCGCACTGGTAGAAATACACTCTGACTTTGTCAGAGGAGTTATTAAAGCGGCCATAATGGATGATCCGATCTACCCAGTTATCCTGGGATGTAGATATGTGTTCATTGGGAGACCTAAGGAGCCGATTGTGGCAGCGGTAACCACAAGAGGGCAAGCCAAGAAGGAGAGGGAGCCTGCGCCAAACTTGTTGCCGAATGAACTGAAGGAGGCGCAACAAAAGGACCCTACTCTGGCGCCCTGCTTTAAAAAACTGCCCATGGCTAAGGACCCCAGACACAACGGAGACATCTTTTCTAAGGATGGTGTATTGTATCGTAGAACGGGCAACCCGGACACGGGGAATAACCAGCTCCTAGTACCGACGCAGTACAGAAACCAGATCTTAGAAATGGGGCACTCTCTTCCCTTTAGCGGACATATGGGAAAAAACGCCACTATTCAGCGAATAAAAAACCACTATTGGTGGCCAGGAATGAACTCTGACATTGTCAGGTACGTGAAATCCTGCGCCCAGTGCCAACGGGTAGCACCCAAGCACTTGACACCCCCAGTACCTATGGGGCAAATGCCAATAGTAGGGGACTCCATTTGAACGGGTTGCTGTCGACATTATTGGTCCTCTGGAAAAGACCAAAAGAAGGAACAGGTTCATCCTGACCTTAGTTGACACTTGCACTATGTGGGCCGAAGCCGTACCGCTACCATGCACTAATTCCAAGCATGTCGCAGAAGCCCTTGTGCAAATTTTTACACGGTTGGGATTCCCTCAACAAGTTTTGACGGACAATGGATCCCAATTCCGTAGCCTGTTAATGGAGGAGATCTTTAAGATCTTGAGGGCCAAACATATCCACACAAGTCCCTACCATCCGGCCGGAAATGGGCTCGTGGAACGTTTTAAAAACGGGTACCCTCACCATGATGTTACGTAAGCTGGGTCAGGAGAAACCGGAAGACTGGGACCAATATATATCGGCTGCCTTATTCGCCTACCGAGAGGTACCCCAAGCGTCTACGGGTTTTGCGCCAGCTACACTTTTATTTGGCAGACCTATTAAGGGGCCACTAGAAGCCTTACTTCGGTCCCTGACAGACCAGAAGGCTGACGAGACAGTCGTCTCTGCAAGCAAGTATGTATCTGAGCTTAAGGAAAGGCTAAAGCTAGGATGGGATCTAGCTACTACCAACCTTAAGAAAGCCCGCGCTAAAATTACTAAAAGATACAACAAAGCTGCAAAAGAGAGAGACTACAACCAGGGGAGAAAGTCCTATTGCTACTTCCAACCGGAAGCAATAAACTTCGCATCGGATGGCAAGGACCGTTTACCGTCCTTAAAAAGATCTCACGTACCAACTACAAGATCTCCATCAAAGGAAAGGAGAAGGTCTTCCACATAAATCTGCTAAAGAAATATTTGGAAAGACCGGTGCCATCCTCCGAGCATCTCCTGGCTGTCGCCATAGCAACGGAAGACGAGGAAGATGATGATGGTTGCATGGAGTATCCATTGCAACCCACAGAATCCTTTAAAGATGTCAAGTTCGGCGACAATCTCTCACCAGAACAACAAACAGAAACCAGGGCTCTACTAAAACAGTACAGTGCAGTCTTAACGGATGACCTGGTCGAACAAATCTCATTGAATTTGATATGAAATTAACAAACGAGACCCCTGTTCAAACCAGAGTTTACCCCATCCCGTACGCTAAAGCTGATGCACTTCGCGGAGAAATAGACAAGCTGCGTCAGGCAGGAATTATCAGTGAGTCTACATCTCCTTACAGCTCGAGTGTAGTGCTGTTGCAGAAGCCCAATAAGGAAGTTCGGGCTGTGCATTGATTACAGGTTGCTAAACGCTGTAACGGAATTCCAGCCCGAACCTCTCCAAACTGTTTCTGAGTTGTTCACCAAGCTCAGCAAAGCAAAGATCTTCTCCAAGATTGACCTCAGTAAAAGTTATTATCAAATACCAGTCAAGGAGGAAATTAAACCTTTGTTAGCTTTCAGCACTAGTGAAGGACATTACACATTTAACGTGATGCCGTTCGGTTTGCATAACGCACCAGGAGTGTTCACCAGGATGATGAGGAAGCTTCTACAACCTTTGCAAAGTCCCCATATCCATAATTTCATGGATGACATCTTAATTGCATCGGAAACCTATGAAGAACATATTGCTACGGTTGCTATGCTCCTCAGGCGACTACAGGAAACGGGTCTCACAGCCAGACCTAGCAAATGTCTCATCGGGTTTGAACAGTTAGACTTCCTGGGGCACACTATTTCTCACGGATGCAGTTGGCCTATTAAGAAGAACGTGGAGAAAATAGTGGCAGCAAAAAGACCCCGAACGAAGAAAGACGTACGTTCCTTCATATCGCTATGTGCATACTATCAGAAGTACATCCAGAGAACTTCAACGGACTGACGGCACCTCTGACTGACCTCACAAAGAAAGGTTGTCCTGATAAGGTCATATGGGATCAAAAGTGCGAACACGCGTATAGCACTTTGAAAGGACAGTTGTCTGCATACCCCATTTTGAGGTTGCCTGACCTCAAGAAACCTTTTGTACTGAGAGTCGACGCGTCAGGTCAGGGCATCGGGTCAACACTGCTTCAAGCCGATGACAGTGACCTGAACATGCTATTTCCAGTTGCCTATGGCAGTCGGAAATTAAATAAAGCGGAACGGAACTACAGCGTAGTTGAAAGGGAATGTCTTGCTCTGATTGACGGTATCAGACGCCATCATGAGTTTCTTTATGGTACATCGTTCACGGTGCAAACAGACCACGCTCCGTTAGCATTTCTTGGTGCCAATAAAGAATTTAACGCTAGGATCATGCGTTGGGCCCTCCTTCTAAGCGTCTATTCTTTCAAAGTGGAATATATTCCGGGAAGACAGAATGTCGGGGCTGATTTTCTGAGTAGAAACTGGTCTACAGAGGAAGAAGAGCAAACTGAAGATACCACTCATCCTAAAATCACCAAACAGGTCACCTCCATTGTCAAAAATGAAAACATGAAAAATGGTTTCATGTCTAAAAGTGGGGACGATTGTGACGTACGTCTAGTTTGACAAGTGAATTTTCCCTGATATGATGGATGATTTAAAGGGACCTTTAGCTTTTCATAACATTAGAACCCCTGAACATTTGTTGTAACTTTTCGTTTGCCAGAACGCATTCCACCGGGACTCATGTAGGATACAGCGACGAGATCAAAGAGACAGACCGAGGGATCTTAGGGGAGACTATCGGCGCTATCAAAGACAGTAGTTTTCCCTGATACGAGACGCAGTTGCTTGCCGCTAATTTCGCGTCTCGGTGTCAATCGAGGAACCGAGCGAACGGGGGAAAGCGAAACGGGCAGCAGCGAGCGGATACGAAGACCAGGGGGCGGCTTCTTCTCTTGATTTGGCGGTCAGATCCCCAAAAGTTCGTGAGATCAAATAAGTTGTCAAGTTTATCATGTCCCACTCAACTTACATTCCATTTTAGCTAAATAGACCATGTAGAACTAGACACGTTATCACTCGCTGGCCAGACCTTTACAGAAGCACTAGCTTTATTGAAATCTTGTTATAGATTTTCCCCTGGATTTTATATATATTTGCAGTGATTTCTAATTCTGTGCAAAGCGAGTGATCGTAACCTGTGCGATCCCAGCATTAAGAAAGCAATAAAGAAATCAATCTAAGCAAAGCAAAGCATAAACAGTGTGTAGAGTTCCCCTGACGCAGAACTTGTTGAGACTGTGTAAATTTTTAATCTTTGAGGCGATTCTATGTTTGGAATTCCGCTATCTAACTTATAGCAAAGAAAGCACACCCAAAGAGAAATTCACCGCACCATCAAACAACTTAAGTCGTAACGGGAAGAAGAACACTGGCCCGAGCTTTGTTAGTTTACTGACACAGAGAGATAATTCATAATTTCCTGAACAGTGATGTGACTAGTTTTCTCACTGGACTTAAAACATACCTCACGGATAAAGTGTACCAGCACGCGTAAGAATTTTATTATCCGCGGCATAGTCAAATAGACCACACCATCCTCACCCCGGTATCAGAGACCGTGCCCTCCCATAGAAACTGTTTTATTAAGAAAAGAGACACAACTACAGATTCATTTTCCAGCGATTACGGGATCCTTTTATGTGCTGACCGCCTACCCGATAATCTGGGGCTAGAACTTGAACAAACACTCATACATTTAGTTGAGGTGTAACTGCTGTTGTGTTATTCTATGGAGTGCAAGATTTTTTCACAATCGGTAAGTGAGAGCAAGATGAGTGAAGGCCTTTGCTAGCGCGTGTATGAATGACAGGAAATTAATTCTTTTGTGTGACCATTTTGTTAACTTGCTTACCTGGTAACATATATCTTTTCTGTATACCCTACATTGTTCCTTTAAGTGGGATAGTTGATAATTTGTTAACTCTGTTTAAAACCACCTCCTTTCCATTTGCTTAGTAAAGGGAAGAACAGCTGGGGAAGAACAGGTTTTTTTTTCTATCACACCTATACCTAAATTTGTAAACACCTTGTATCTTTCAGAGTAATTAACTTTACTGTTAGGTTAACGTACCCGTGTTTCCTGATATTATCTATCTCTGGACTGGGTTTGTCTTTGTCTAATGAGCGGGAAGGGCTTAGTCGATACCAATCTTCTTCACCCCCTCCCAAACTTGTTATTTGCATTTGTGTACTTATGATAATTTATGTAATATCTGATATTTTTTAGTGATTGATGATGTTTAAAGTGAATAAAATCACACATTTAGTTCAAATGTGTTGGGATTTACCGGGGGGGGGGGCGTCTGTGATTTAGTTCTGTGTGTTGGATATACCCAAAGCCCAACATTTCCCCTATTCGTTTAATATAGTTTGTATCAACGTCGTGTGTGTGTTTGAAAACACCGAATCGGTGAGCGCGCAGATGCGAGTCTGGAAAACTGGCAAATAATTGTTTGACCAGGAGAGTGAAAGAGAAGATTGAGAGACACGATTTGTCGTAAATAAGTCTGTCTTTACTCTCCTCCAGCACGCTGTGAAGTAACTATTAAATCTCTACATTTTCTATCACTGAGCTTTCCATCATCATTTTCCACTCTAAACCGGACCACTATTTCTACGACTCTTTTCTCTCAAAATAAATTTACGACAATATTTGGCCGGCTGGTCCGGGATAATTTTGAGATACATTTGATGCACACATATTTGTGGGCTGGTTCTGGGATCTTGAGCTACATTTGAGGCAATCGCATAGCCGGGTTAAAGATATTTTGAGTCTGATTTAGTTTGGGTCTAACTAGGTAGAGTGTGAATGATTTGTCTTTGTGAATTAGGGAAATTAATAAACAATTACACCCCTAGACAAACGTTCTTTAAGTATTTGGGTTGTCCACACAGCATATTTACAGGTTGTTTTCTCTCCACATCAGTAGAAAGTACAGATGAAAACCAAATATATTTTGCTATTATATATTATCCTCTGGCGGAGATAATTCAAATTTCTTTCTTTATAAGAGTTGCTGGGATTGCGTGATTGTTTTTACAGTCACAAAGGGTTTTTGAAGTTAAAAAGAGTTGAGCTTAGCTAAAGACGGATTGTTCTGATTTTGAAAAATTAAGTTAACAAGCGGTCTCATCTCAATAATTGACTTTAGGGACGGAGTTTGTTGTCAGAGATTTAAAATTTAGGGAAATTTTTTTTTTTTCCTTTTAAATTGTTTTAATATAAATTTTTTCTCTACTGTTAGTAAAAGTAAGATTTTTTCCAGTGTAACTTACCAATTTAGTGGCATAGTCGCTTGCGTTTAGAGCCTTAATTTGCCAGATAATAGCAGCGATAAGTTTGCAACAGTACAGGTTAGGTAGGTAAAATAACACAGGTAAATTTGTTACTGGTGTTTTTTTTCTCGTAGCGGTTCAGAGTTCCGCCCTGTCGCGTGTCTTCGTACTAGTTGTCTAAGCATACTTCATCTTATTCTTTAACAATGGCAGAGAGGAGAAAGATGAGGTCCATCTTGAGGCTGGAAGCGAAAGAGGCAGGATTAGATGCAGAAGCTGCAAACGCGTTTATTAACCAGGAATTGGAAATATGACGCGCGGAGCAACAGAGAGCCGAAGCTGAGAGGAAGGCGGAGCAACAGAGAGCAGAAGCTGAGAGGAAGGAAAGAGAAAGAAAAGAACAGAAGAGGAGAGAAGCCCAGGAGAGGGCAGATAAGAAAGAAGCGGAAGAACGTCTTTTGGAAACAGAAGAAAAATTGAAGCAGAGATGGAAACTCGCAGAGGAGAGAGAAGAGACAAGGAAAGACAGCAATTTCAAACTGGCGCTTAAGGCTCTAGAGAGTCGGGGCGCCTCTACTTCGACTAACGGAGAGCCGTCTTCGCCCCAGTCTCAATCAATGGACCTCTCCAGTACTCAATCTGCCCAATTAACTGCTATGTCCTTTTCTTTAGAATCTTTTATTAGTCCTAACGAAAAAATTGACAGCTACCTACCTAGAAAAAATTTCGAGAGACTCGCGAATCTTTATGGGTTAGAGAGTACCCCCGCTGGGCGCTCAAACTTTCAACGTCACTGAAAAGGCAATGCTTATGACGTGTACACAAAGCTGTGGACCCGAATCAACAATGATTACGACATGTTGAAAAAGCCCTTACTACAGCAGTTTGAGATGACTGCCCGAAAGTTTCTGCAGTTGTTCAGAAACAGCCGAAAAGAGAGCACGGAAACATTTCCCCAGTTCTCTTCACGTCTCACGGGTTATCCGACAAAGTGCATTGAATTATCTGACCTACCTCTTTCATATGAGGGACTCCTCGAACTTGTTCTTGTGGAGCAGATAAAATCCACTTTGTCGAATGAAACACGTAGATTTTTGGCTGACCAGGGGGCAGTCAGGCTTGAAGACATACTCAATAAAGCCGAACGCTATAGCAATGCAATGGCCGAACTTCCCAGCACTAACGTAAACCCACCGATGAGCCATCTCGAAAACAGAATCTAGAGCAGGCATCCTATTCTTCCACTTCCTCATCAAACATTATACACAAACCCAACTGAGAAAACAATTCCCAGAAATATGGACGGGGGGGGGGGGGGGGGGGGGGGGGGGGGGGGGGGGGGGGGGGGGGGTTCCCCAGGAAAAATCGAAATTCTACAAACCCCGATACCCCCCCCAACAACAATTCTGATCAACCCAACAAGCCTACGTGGCAGCGCGGCCACCAAGGTCAAGGAAAAGGGAAGACCCCTACACCAGGAACGTCTGATCAGGGCAAACAAACCGGCGCAAACGGCATTGGATTGTTTTTGCATACCAGCCTCGAAAGAGTAAGTGTCCAAGTCAGTGGATTCTCAACCTGAGGGGGACCGACCCTCAACTCGAGGAACTGTAATTTTGAACGGTTTACCTCTACTACTTGTCTTTTATGACACTGGATTAAGTATTTGGATTGTATTGTCGCTAGGCACCTAGTCAAAACCTCCGGTCAGGAGACAGAGGGAAACCGTCCAAACTTAGTGGAGTTTTCAGGAGTGATGCACCCAGGACGCTTCCTATCGCACTGGTAGAAATACACTACTCTGACTTTGTCAGAGGAGTTATTAACGCGGCCATAATGGATGATCCGATCTACCCAGTTATCCTGGGATGTAGATATGTGTTCATTGGGAGACCAAAGGAGCCGATTGTGGCAGCGGTAACCACAAGAGGGCAAGCCAAGAAGGAGAAGGAGCCTGCGCCAAATTTGTTGCCGAATGAACTGAAGGAGGCGCAACAAAAGGACCCTACTCTGGAGCCCTGCTTTAAAAAACTGCCCATGGCTAAGGACCCCAGACACAACGGAGACATCTTTTCTAAGGATGGTGTAATGTGTAAATCGTAGAACGGGCAAAACCGGAACACGGGGAATAACCATCTCCTAGTACCGACGCATTACAGAAAACCAGATCTTAGAAATGGGGCACTCCTCTTCCCTTTAGGCGGAACATATTGGACAAAAAACGCCTACTATTCATTCGAAATAAAAAAACCACTATTTGGTGGACAGGAATGAACACAGAAATTGTCCAGGTACGTGAGAAATCCTTAGCGTCACCAGTGGCCAACAGGTGTAGCACCCAAGCTCTTGACCACCCCCAGTACCTATGGGGCAACATGCCGATACAGTAAGGGGACTTCCTCCATATGAAACGGGTTGCTGTACGGACATTTATTTGGTCATCTCTGGAAAACAAAAAGACCAAAATAAGGTACGGGTTCATCCTGACACATTTTAGTTGACACTTGCACTATGTGGGCCGAAGCCGTACCGCTACCATGCACTAATTCCAAGCATGTCCCGCAGAAGCCCTTGTGCATAATTTTTACAACGGTTGGGATTCCCTCAACAAGTTTTGACGGACCAATGGATCCCAATCCGATAGCCTGTTAATGGAAGGCAGATCTTTCTTTAAGATCTTGAGAGGGCCAACCCACATATCCACACAAGTCCCTACCATCCGGCCGGAAATGGGCTCGTGGAACGTTTTAACGGTACCCTCACCATGATGTTACGTAAGCTGGGTCAGGAGAAACCGGAAGACTGGGACCAATATATATCGGCTGCCTTATTCGCCTACCGAGAGGTACCCCAAGCGTCTACGGGTTTTGCGCCAGCTTACATTTTATTTGGCACCAGGTCAGTATTTGGCAGGGACCTATTAAGGGGCCACTAGGAAGCCTTACTTCGGTCCCTGACAGACCAGAAGGCTGACGAGACAGTCGTCCTCTGCAAGCAAGTATGTTATCTCTCTCTGAGCTTTAAGGAAAGGCTAAAGCTAGGAGATGGGATCTAGCTCATACTACCAACCTTAAGAAAGCCCGCGCTAAAATTACTAAAAGATACAACAAAGCTGCAAAAGAGAGAGAACTACAACCAGGGGAGAAAGTCCTATTGCTACTTCCAACCGGAAGCAATAAACTTCGCCTCGGATGGCAAGGACCGTTTACCGTCCTTAAAAAGATCTCACGTACCAACTACAAGATCTCCATCAAAGGAAAGGAGAAGGTCTTCCACATAAATCTGCTAAAGAAATATTTGGAAAGACCGGTGCCATCCACCGAGCATCTCCTGGCTGTCGCCATAGCAACGGAAGACGAGGAAGATGATGATGGTTGCATGGAGTATCCATTGCAACCCACAGAATCCTTTAAAGATGTCAAGTTCGGCGACAATCTCTCACCAGAACAACAAACAGAAACTAGGGCTCTACTAAAACAGTACTCCCCGTGCAGTTTGTAAATCGGATGGTACCTGGTCGAACAAATTCTCATTGAATTTGATATGAAATTAACACAAACGAGACCCCTGTTCAAACCAGAGTTTACCCCCATCCCGTACGCTAAAGCTGATGCACTTCGCGGAGAAATAGACAAGCTGCGTCAGGCAGGAATTATCAGTGAGTCTACATCTCCTTACAGCTCGAGTGTAGTGCTGTTGCAGAAGCCCAATAAGGAAGTTCGGCTGTGCATTGATTACAGGTTGCTAAACGCTGTAACGGAATTCCAGCCCGAACCTCTCCAAACTGTTTCTGAGTTGTTCACCAAGCTCAGCAAAGCAAAGATCTTCTCCAAGATTGACCTCAGCAAGGTTATTATCAAATACCAGTCAAGGAGGAAATTAAACCTTTGTTAGCTTTCAGCACTAGTGAAGGACATTACACATTTAACGTGATGCCGTTCGGTTTGCATAACGCACCAGGAGTGTTCACCAGGATGATGAGGAAGCTTCTACACCCTTTGCAAAGTCCCCATATCCATAATTTCATGGATGACATCTTAATTGCATCGGAAACCTATGAAGAACATATTGCTACGGTTGCTATGCTCCTCAGGAGACTACAGGAAACGGGTCCTACAGCCAGACCTAGCAAATGTCTCATTGGGTTTGAACAGTTAGACTTCCTGGGGCACACTATTTCTCACGGATGCAGTTGGCCTATTAAGAAGAACGTGGAGAAAATAGTGGCAGCAAAAAGACCCCGAACGAAGAAAGACGTACGTTCCTTCATATCGCTATGTGCATACTATCAGAAGTACATCCAGAACTTCAACGGACTGACGGCACCTCTGACTGACCTCACAAAGAAAGGTTGTCCTGATAAGGTCATATGGGATCAAAAGTGCGAACACGCGTATAGCACTTTGAAAGGACAGTTGTCTGCATACCCCATTTGGAGGTTGCCTGACCTCAAGAAACCTTTTGTACTGAGAGTCGACGCGTCAGGTCAGGGCATCGGGTCAACACTGCTTCAAGCCGATGACAGTGACCTGAACATGCTATTTCCAGTTGTCTATGGCAGTCGGAAATTAAATAAAGCGGAACGGAACTACAGCGTAGTTGAAAGGGAATGTCTTGCTCTGATTGACGGTATCAGACGCCATCATGAGTTTCTTTATGGTACATCGTTCACGGTGCAAACAGACCACGCTCCGTTAGCATTTCTTGGTGCCAATAAAGAATTTAACGCAAGGATCATGCGTTGGGCGCTTCTTTTAAGCGTTTATTCTTTCAAAGTGGAATATATTCCGGGAAGACAGATTTTCTGAGTAGAAACTGGTCTACAGAGGAAGAAGAGCAAACTGAAGATACCACTCATCCTAAAATCACCAATCAGGTCACCTCCATTGTCAAAAATGAAAACATGAAAAATGGTTTCATGTCTAAAAGTGGGGACGATTGTGACGTACGTCTAGTTTGACTAGTGAATTTTCCCTGATATGATGGATGATTTAAAGGGACCTTTAGCTTTTCATAACATTAGAACCCCTGAACATTTGTTGTAACTTTTCGTTTGCCAGAACGCATTCCACCGGGACTCATGTAGGATACAGCGACGAGATCAAAGAGACAGACCGAGGGATCTTAGGGGAGACTATCGGCGCTATCAAAGACAGTAGTTTTCCCTGATACGAGACGCAGTTGCTTGCCGCTAATTTCACGTCTCGGTGTCAATCGAGGAACCGAGCGAACGGGGGAAAGCGAAACGGGCAGCAGCGAGCGGATACGAAGACCAGGGGGCGGCTTCTTCTCTTGATTTGGCGGTCAGATCCCCAAAAGTTCGTGAGATCAAATAAGTTGTCAAGTTTATCATGTCCCACTCAACTTACATTCCATTTTAGCTAAATAGACCATGAAGAACTAGACACGTTATCACTCGCTGGCCAGACCTTTACAGAAGCACTAGCTTTATTGAAATCTTGTTATAGATTTTCCCCTGGATTTTATATATATTTGCAGTGATTTCTAATTCTGTGCAAAGCGAGTGATCGTAACCTGTGCGATCCCAGCATTAAGAAAGCAATAAAGAAATCAATCTAAGCAAAGCAAAGCATAAACAGTGTGTAGAGTTCCCCTGACGCAGAACTTGTTGAGACTGTGTAAATTTTTTAATCTTTGAGGCGATTCTATGTTTGGAATTCCGCTATCTAACTTATAGCAAAGAAAGCACACCCAAAGACAAATTTAACGCACCATCAAACAACTTAAGTCGTAACGGGACGAAGAACACTGGCCCGAGCTTTGTTAGTTTACTGACACAGAGAGATAATTCATAATTTCCTGAACAGTGATGTGACTAGTTTTCTCACTGGACTTAAACCATACCTCACGGATAAAGTGTACCAGCACGCGTAAGAATTTTATTATCAGCGGCATAGTCAAATAGACCACACCATCCTCACCCCGGTATCAGAGACCGTGCCCTCCCATAGAAACTGTTATTAAGAAAAGAGACACAACTACAGATTCATTTTCCAGCGATTACGGGACCCTTTTATGTGCTGACCGCCTACCCGATAATCTGGGGCTAGAACTTGAACAAACACTCATACATTTAGTTGAGGTGTAACTGCTGTTGTGTTATTCTATGGAGTGCAAGATTTTTTCACAATCGGTAAGTGAGAGCAAGATGAGTGAAGGCCTTTGCTAGCGCGTGTATGAATGACAGGAAATTAATTCTTTTGTGTGACCATTTTGTTAACTTGCTTACCTGGTAACATATATCTTTTCTGTATACCCTACATTGTTCCTTTAAGTGGGATAGTTGATAATTTGTTAACTCTGTTTAAAACCACCTCCTTTCCATTTGCTTAGTAAAGGGAAGAACAGCTGGGAAGAACAGGTTTTTTTTTCTCTATCACCTATACCTAAATTTGTAACACCTCTTTCAGAGTAATTAACTTTACTGTTAGGTTAACGTACCCGTGTTCCTGATATTATCTATCTCTGGACTGGGTTTGTCTTTGTCTAATGAGCGGGAAGGGCTTAGTCGATACCAATCTTCTTCACCCCCTCCCAAACTTGTTATTTGCATTTGTGTACTTATGATAATTTATGTAATATCTGATATTTTTAGTGATTGATGTTTAAAGTGAATAAAATCACCTAAACTCATTTAGTTCTGTGTGTTGGATATACCCAAAGCCCAACATTTCCCCTATTCGTTTAATATAGTTTGTATCAACGTCGTGTGTGTGTTTGAAAACACCGAATCGGTGAGCGCGCAGATGCGAGTCTGGAAAACTGGCAAATAATTGTTTGACCAGGAGAGTGAAAGAGAAGATTGAGAGACACGATTTGTCGTAAATAAGTCTGTCTTTACTCTCCTCCAGCACGCTGTGAAGTAACTATTAAATCTCTACATTTTCTATCACTGAGCTTACCATCATCATTTTCCACTCTAAACCGGACCACTATTTCTACGACTCTTTTCTCTCAAAATAAATTTACGACAATGGTGATATTACTAAGTGTGATGCATGAGGTCAGCTGTGAAGGCTCCTGAGATAAAATGTAGCTGTGAATTGTCAGAAGGCCCTTCTTGCTACCACTACGACCTCACACCTATCTTTTTTTTACTACACTGAACTAACTCAAGTGTGTAAAATTGGATAGTAAAATTTTTTTAAATTTATTTGTTCTGAACCAAGGTTTTAATTTGGTCAATGAAACATATGAAAGGTTTTGCAATTATGAAAGAAATGCAGGAATATTACATAATAAATGCAAGGTGTGTACATATGTATGTTACTAGACTAGTTAATATTACTACTGTTTATAATTGTAATCTATTTTGGGAGAACATTTAATGGATGTGCTGTTGGGGTGGCCTCATCACTCCCTGTCTATGGTGACTACACATTGTCCAGTTATTGGATGGAATTTTTATGGGTGTGTTAGCAAATAAGTTGAGTTGGTGAATTCTCAGCAGACCAGACGCTCACGTAGCTTGAAGGTGTAGCTCTGGTGCTGAGATCTGGTGGCCCCACCTCTCCGTGCTTGGGGGCAATATCAGAAGTCTGGTGGCCCCACCTCTCCGTGCTTGGGGGCAATATCAGAGGTCTGGTGGCCCCACCTCTCCGTGCTTGGGGGCTATAATAGGCTGCTCTGACAAAATGTTACTGCACGGGTCCACTCTTGTAATTTTCAACAACTCATTTGACACCGCATTGGTGCAAACTGAAACTCACAGTTCAGAATTAATGAATATAGTACACAGTTAAAATGCTAGCAAAACTCAGCTGAGAGTGCTGGCCTTAGGATGGCGTCCCTCTAAATATTTCAATAGCTTCTGGGAATTACACCACTTAATAATTCACTGTGTCTACTAGGACAACTTATAATGAATGGCACAAAATGCGCGTCTGAGCGCCGATAATATATTCATCTATGGCCAATCACTGCCTTTTCTTTTTTCAAATTCAAATACCCTACCAAAAAGTCATTTCAGTCATACCTCAGTCAAGTATGCCTTATTGTCTGTTGGTCCGTCCGTCTCTACTTGCGTTTCACAAAAAAAACACACTTGTTTTTTGAACCAACTCTGCCTTCCCCTACACAATTTTGCCCTTTAAAGTTATTTTTAGCCACAATTCACCATCCCACCCCGTCTCTTCATTCCAACTAGATTTTAGCACTTGCGTCTTCAAGGCCACAATTTTTTGAAAATTAGTGACATGTTTTATTTCAATGCCGCCGATCGTTGATATGAACAACACAGTCTTTTGTCAATATCTTTCTTATTATCTGTCCGTCTGTATAAATGAAAGCATATTATTTCACTGCTCAAGATGGGCCATCCGGCCAGCTAGGTTTTATATTCCTAACATTATTATTAAGAAAAGTTACTTTTCAAATATTTTCTAGAATCTTCTGGAATGCGTTCATCACTGCATTCAAATAAACGGACTAAGTTATCGCAAAAGCGTCCAAAAAAAATGACTGTGGCGTATAATATCCAAGGTCCCTTTTGTCGATTTCTTTACTTTATGTCAACTTGGGGAACGTGACTTTTTCCTCCTTTCCCCACCACTTGCGTCTTTTAGCCTTGCTAATTTCAAGCACGCGTTCAGTCAGATTTTTCCTTTTGATCTCCGTTCTCATCCCGTTCCGTTTTGCCTTCAAGTCTAACAATTTAATTTCCATGGCGGGTGATGACCCGCGGCGTGGGCGATCATGTATTCTAGCAGCTTACGCATTAGTTTTTATCCCTACGTTGTATCATTGGAGATATTTTTAACGTTGTATCACGGTTAATTTTGTGACACCGATACATCATCAAATCGTGACTGGAGGCAGCCATATCTCCAACAGACCAACAACAACAAAAAAAAAAAGTCCGAACCTCAACCCAGAAACGTTTACGGTGATGGAAGGAAGGAAGACATTACATCCCAAGAAGACAAATGTATCCGAACAACAGCTTGCGCAACGGTAACTAAAAATTAAAATCACCCAGTTGATAGGAGAGCACTACCGGATGGCACAGCGATTGGCATCCTGGGGGGAATCGTGGACAGAAGTATCATTAAAATTTTAATAAACGCCCTAATGAGTGTCATACTTGTCCTAAGCAAAACGGAACAGGTTTAATCGCTGATGGTCGAAATGGAATCGGGTTCACAAGAATTCCTGCTGCCCCATCATATTAAAGTCCAGGCTTAAATATATATAGGGACCAAGAATATGGTTATGGAAGGGGGAGGGGTAGAAACCGACAGGCGCGATCAAGAAGTCATTAGCTGCCAACAGACAGAAAACTCTGAAATCACAATTTATCACGGGATTTACTTCCCTTGCTCTGCAGTGATGTTCCAACAGTGGCCAAAATTCAGAGCATCTATTGAGGATCTTCAAAGGTGTCTACTTTTCGCTCAAGATTACTCTTGGCGGAGATGTGAATTGAAGAAGTGTGCTTCAATCCTCATAGGAATTTAAGAAATCAAGTACTACGGCTGATAGAATCCAGGTCCTGTAAACTTGTTATCTTTCTTGACCGTCTGTGAGTAAGAATTTTGCAAAAAAATGTGTTGTTTACAAGTCACCTCTCCATATATGATATGTCAGCTTCCGTCTATTTTGACAGTGTCCTGAGCCGGAATGGCTGTGTTCATGTGTGTTCCTGAAGATTTATTTCATGTCCGCTGAGGTGTCTCCTTTCCTAGAAGATATTTGATGATATGCGTGCCAGAGACAGATTTGTACTGACAGGAAAGTATGATGAATATCATTTAATAATAATAATATTTGGACGACGGTGTTGCTAAGAATTGAGTCTACGGACTTAGAAACTTTTACAAACGGCATAAATTGCCCACCCGTTCTTTCATGAACAAAACAATGATGGCCACAAAACTAGTTATGGCATGTTTGCATATTCCTTATAAAATCATGAATCGTTTTCTTTAAGTGGAGCCTGCACGAAATACATGGGAAAAGTGATTATAAATGATAATGACTTTAAATCAAATTTCAACACCTCAGAGGATGCTCCAATTACATGGTATCATAATTATATTCACTTCACTAAGCTTACTGGGATAATCCAACACGAGGCTAGGGTATTCACTTTTGTGAGAGGTGAGACTATATAAACCATCAATTGCCTATACAACCTAAGATTTAATAAGCTGTCCAACGCATATCATCAAGTTCAAAACATATTTCCATTAAGATACACACATAATGGAATCGCAACAACTAGCCCTAATCTCTTTCAAGATGGATAACCCAAACACCCCCATCGTCCGACCCAACCTATGTACATAACCAAAAATTTACATGACATTTTCCCACCGGTCTAGCCAACAATCAACAAACTGGGGTCAAACAGAACTATCGACTGTAGTCCCCATCCCAAGTGGTTGTTTTTACAACTTAATCGGGCGCGTCCTTCCACTGTTGGTAATTCACCCTATAAAATTGTTAACACATTCAGCAAACCACACTTCCCTCTCTAAAGATCTACAAGTGTGCTCAATCTACCAATTTCTCAAACGAAAAGTCATCTGATTACCCAATAACACCAAACATGGTCACTGAAAGTCCAGGTACATGACAAGATTTGAAGCTCTCACTCACTAAACAATGAAATTCAATGACTAAGGTACTCAAAATGGGGCCACACGTGGCCTCAATTGAAACGTGTCAACGATAAACCATATACTCTAGGAAGAGAGATCCCTCAACGGACCCAATTCCTGTACTCACAATAACACCCCATGCACCCTAAATTCGTCCTAAAAACTGCCCACAAAACCACCACCCAGACCCATAGTGACAATACTGAGGGACATCAATACTACTATGAGACGATCCATAACGATATGCCTACCGGGCCGAAATTCAAATGGAGCCTATAATTATAAAACCCCCTCCCCCTCCTTCCCACCCTCAACATTACTCCCCATCCTCCCCCTCCCTTACCACCCCATCCACAACATGATACAATGCTCAATTGCTAGGACATTGTCACACTAAAACACACCACACAGTTAAAAACTTAGGACGGTTTGCACTAGTGCCCTACATTTCTATATAGAAAAACGTCCACCACTAAACCCACCTCCCCAAAACCAGTTAACAACCCTAGATCCAACAACACAACTCACAATAATGGGGAATAATTTGTAACCCCCAGGAAACAACAGGGATCAATCGACTAAATTCTCCTTTGTTGTATACATAAAATTAAAAACACAAAAATCCCCAATATTCACATACTTGACTTCATTTCCCCCAATTAAACCTAAATATAATATTGTATTTAATTATAATAATATAACAACCATCCATGAGTTGAAGTAACCATAACAACATTCCCCCCATATGGTACAATAACTCACAACACAAAACCCTAATCCTTTCATATTAGATATATTTAACTAAAACAAACCAAATCAGTGCCCCCAAAACCCAAACACTAATTTATTTAAAAAATTTTAAGCCTGCAAATGTCTTCCCTGCTATTAACACTGACTTACCTGTCTAATCCTACCATTTCAACCCCTGGGTTCAACTGCCTTTAAAAGTCCAAACTAAAGTAATTTACCTCCATATTATTCCACTTAAACCCCCCTTTAAAATTCCATCATCCCCTATACCACAACCCAAATATCTTTAGGACTATTAGTATACCCATCACTCTTCAACATACCTATTCTCTAAACCCCCCTTCAAAAACATAATAAAAATTTAAAGAAAAATGATATATTAAAGAAAATATAAAAAAAATTATTAAAAAAAATATAATAATTTTAATAAAATCTATATAAATTAAATTAAAAAAATAAATAATTATTACACAAATTAATATAATTGTTCCCCCCCAAAAAATTTTTCTTTTAATAATATAAATTAAAATAATTCCAAATACATACAATCAATTTTTACCACACACAAAAACATAAAACAACCCCACAACATGTTTAGAAAACAAAAAATTCATATAAAAAAAAATAATAACCAAAAAAAAATTAATTTGTAAAATGAACGAACCAAAAATAAAAAAAAAAAAAAAAAACAATATTCTGTTACCAAAAATTAGAATCAAACCATCCCCACCTGACAAAACCCCCCAAATTTCCAACCACCCAAAATCAAAACAAAAAAAAAATAAAATCCCCCCCCACAAAAAAAAACAAAAACCCCTAAAACCCCCCCAAAAAAACCCCCCAAAATTAATCACAAAACCCCACCTCAAATTACCAACCCCAAACCCCCCATTACACAAACAAAACCCACACAAACACACCCCAAACACCTATAACCCAAACCACCATCAAACAACCCCCATTCAACCACAACAATCACCCATCAAACCAACAACCCCACCCCATCCCCCAATCCTAAAACCCAACCCCTCCATACAACCACACCCATACCCCCCCCCCTACCTCCCCCCCAACAAAACCACCCCACAAAACAACCCCCAACCCCCCCCCAAAAACAATAACACCCACCCCCCCAAACACCAACAACCCCCCCCCCC
>JAMPIV010020824.1:0-332942 GCA_024509875.1 Oreohelix idahoensis | reverse complement strand
GAAATGATAGATTTACAAATAATCAAACCATCCACTTCTGCATATTCTTCGCCGATGGTTATTGTTCGAAAAAAAGACAATAACATACGTCTTTGCGTTGACTATCGCAAATTGAATCAAGTTACGAAGTTCGATGCTGAACCTATGCCTTTACTAGAAGAGCTACTTACTCGTCTTTCTAAATCGCATTTTTTCACTAAACTTGATTTGTCTAAAGGATATTGGCAAGTTCCATTATCCGAACGCGCCAAACCTCTTACCGCTTTCTCTACTCCCAGAGGCCTTTTCCAATGGAATTTTATGCCTTTCGGCCTTATGAACGCACCAGCTACATTTGTACGCATGATGCGTCGAATCCTATCGTATCGGTCAGATGTCATTGCTTATCTAGACGACATCTGTCTTTTCAGCGATACTTGGGAAGATCACTATTCAGGGTTAGTTGAATTATTATCAACTCTGCGTGAGTATAACCTGACAGCAAAACCATCTAAAGCTTGTATTGGCTTTAGCGAAATTGCTTTCTTAGGCCATCGAGTAGGTCACGGTTTCTTGAAGACAGAAGACCATAATATCACTAAGATACTTAACATCTCTACCACTAGGACTAAAAAGCAAGTGCGAAGTCTTTTAGGTCTCATACAATTTTATGGACGTTTCATTCCGAATCTGTCCTCTATCATGGCACCTCTCTCTACACTATTAAAGAAAGGGTCGCCTAACATGGTTCACTGGTCTCATGAATGCCAATCTTCACTAGAGAAGATCAAAACTATGTTTTCATCACCACCTATTTTAGTGTTACCTACAACAGATAAGACATTTGTTCTTCGTAGTGACGCTTCATCCACTGGGATTGGAGCGGCACTAATGCAAGAGTACTCTGGAACTCTGCATCCTGTAATGTATATATCCAGAAAACTTAATGCTGCAGAAAGGAATTACTCGGTTTTAGACCGTGAATTATTGGCAATGGTTTGGTCAATTCTCAAACTCCAAAGATTCCTTCTGGGCGCGCATTTCGTAGTGGAAACTGACCAAAAAGCTCTTACGGCTATCCAAAGTAAGAACTTGAAGAGCTCGAGATCAACTCGATACGCAATCGCTCTTCAACCTTTTCATTTCTCGGTACGAGCTATCCGTGGTTCAGAAAATGTGATGGCGGACATTCTGTCCAGATGCCCACATGATGCCACTTAACTGTTAAATATTGGATCTTTTTAATATGTATAACTTTACAACAGTTATTTTTTGTTTCTTTACTAAGATACACATTTGTAATTTAATAATAGAATGATGGTATCGCTACTTAGCGGTTTATTGATGTTTATTCACCGCTGTTCTTTGATGATTGTTTCTTCATAAATCATAAATTTAAGATTATAGTGTGAATTTTTGGTATGCATTGTATAATTACCAGAGTTGTATTATACGTACATCACACCTTCCTGGAAACATTTATTCGTAGAGAAACAATTTCTCTCAGATTTTGAGATATATTCTCACCGGTCATATTAGGAATTATAGTTATTCCTGATATTTTCATCTGCGCAGTATTCTTGCGTTGTGAGCCTATTCTACGTGCTCCTAGATGTATTTTTAAAAAAAAATTTTTACTATCTTGCAATATAATACATTTATATACTTATTATGTTCGCAAATATTTTGTAATCAAAGTATTTCCTTTTTAAGTGCTTAAGGAGAAGTCATTTTTGAGTTACTTCCCTTGAAAGTAGTTCCGTCATCTTCGATCGGACTCCGCGGACGAGTCTAGGCCTACTGCGATTTATTCTTTGGCTGGGTAGGAATAGATTGTTCTTGCTTCAGTATATCTATGGCCTGAATTTATACGTAGTGTTTGTATGAGTAGGACGAGTCTGTCTTATATATGGATATCTTTACATTTCTAAGTCGAACTATGTTGGTTGTCGCTAGAAAAGGTCAAAGGCTATGCAGCGGAAGTATCGCTAGCAAGGGGTGTGATTCATGGCCGTCATCCTGTCTGGATGTCGAATTTTGTTGTAGCAGGCCTATCGCCGAAAAAGTGATCGATAAGTCAATGGGGAAAAGTGATAGTCATTTAGACATGTTGTATGTACTTTACCCCAGTGTTTATTCTCTTTTGCCAAGGAATGGCAAAGTTATATTTCGCATAGAAAGGTAAAACCACAATTTATTATGAACTTGGGCTTCGCCATCGTTGTCGATAAACAGATGCACAGTGGTACTTTTGAAAAGAATATTTATTCAAAGGAAGACGACATTCCTATGTATCAACACTAGATTGTATGATATTATTCAATCACCTCTATGAGAGAAGCTATGAAGAAATGAGGACATTTAACGAATGACCAATTTTGGGTCTGGGTCCTATAGTGAGTAAAACTCACGAGAGAAGAACAGCCATGTTGAAATTCATATACTTTGTATTTATCGAGTGAGAAAAAGGGATGCCTGTACTATCGCTCGATGAACCAAGAGATCACTGCTACATGTGAGAACCCATGTCTGGGATTCCTATATCTTTATGGAAAATATATATATTGAACTTTACGTGAAGGGATATTCACTAGACGAGGTTAGGTCTAGGAGCCTTCCTATATATTGGTTATGGTCTGACGTGCCCAGTCAGTAAAGCCAGATGATTTACATGATGGAACTCTGAATGCTTATTTACGAATGCTCCATTATGATATTTGCCAAGCATGAATGCTAACTTAAGATGATATTCCTGTGATCAACATTATGCTGTCTATGTCGACATTTGTTCCTGTAACCATACACGTACTGTCCAAGTGTGCGTCCCATTAAATGTTATAAAAAGACCACCGTAGTTCCAGTACTTCTTGAATTCGAACAGTGTGAGTATGAGTGATGTACTACCAACCTGTCAACTCTATCGAATCATGCTACCATTCGCGTTCTGACATTCACATACACACTCATTGTTTACACTCACATTCTTGTCGGAGCCTCATCACGTTCCAGGACAAGATAACCTGTATGACCAAAACTGTGCTGGGTTTAATGAGTTGACAATCGTTACACTTTACTACACCAGTCCCAACATCTACATTTATCAACGGGTGGACATTCACGTCATTTAACAAATAAAGCGTGATTCAACAACTAGTAGCCAGTATGAGTTAACAACTAAAGAGAGTTTAACAATGGGTTTATTTAATAGTTTTAAATTAACACAAAATCCAGTGAAATAAAATGAAAGAACTAGACCACTGATCACTTGAAACTAATATATTACCACTGGCCAAACAGAATGAATTTTAGACTCCAATATAGAAGATATGCACAGGAAATCTTGTTCTATATAGCTAGTACTTTCTTCAGACTCTCTGGCGCAAATGATAAACGCATTCTTCAGTGGTCTCAATATATAATTAAAGAATTGAAGGATCAGGGGCACACGCGAAAGTTCACAACTTTTTTGAAATCAGGGAACTTTTCTGATTCTGCGCCGCCAGTCCCCGCTCTATTACCCAACTATTTTACCGCTAGACTATTCCCCATTCGTCTCAGTCTGCGAGCGATTCTCTAGTTCACACTGAGGTGTTAAACGACGGCATGAAACTGCTTCGTCCGTTCTGGGACCACCACTGCCTTTTTGGTCGTTAACCGCTTTCCTCGTTGGACTTTGGCAACGCTCTACTAGGCAGTAAGAAAGAAAGGTGAAGGAGGTAGTTGATTTAGATCGCTCTAAGGTAAGGCGGAAGGCGTGGCTTAACCTCCCCTTTAAGACAAAGCGATGTCCTGGATGCACGCATGAAAACTGTTAATCATATTAATTAGCCCACGTTGTAGAATTCCACGTTGCTATTGTGCATGCTAATGAGCCAGCGTGGAATCCACGTTGACTATTGTGTTTCACACAAATCCAGGGGCTGCAATGCTATTCGAGGCTACTGTCCTTTATCATCCATCAATTCAGGGACTTCAATTTTCATATCTCTACGTCACAGGGGGGAAGGGGGGGTGGTGGTGTGTTAGAGGCTTCACTTATACTAGGCCTCAGCTTTATGAGGTGGGATGACCATTTCCCTTTCTCGCTGGCTTTGCCTTCCTTAAGTCAAGAGCAACACAAGGTACCCATTTTTACAGCTGGATAGACTGGAGCGTGAAAAGAAGTGGTTTCGAACCAGGTCCCTGTTCCTCAAAAAGCTAACCCTCGAATTACTCTGCCACTCGGACCCTAGCTCCTAAAAGCCTAATTCAGATTTAATGTTGATAGCTTTTCTGGAATGGAATGTTACGATTTATGAAGATTAACTCCATGTCGTTTTAAGCTTGACAGGTCTCTCATTTGTCACTTGTTTGTTAAGATGAAAATGGCAAGGAAGTCTTGTTTTAATTGTCAGTCTAGTTGATAAACATGACATTAATTATTAATTAATAATGATCTCGGTGACATGTAGAATCAGGATGTATTAATTATGCTGGGCTAGCATTTAAAACAATTTATGTGCATATAGTGGCAACCAGTGCTCAGTCAAACTATGACAAATGTTATAATTTATATATGAAATATTTGTCTGTCTATCTATCTATCTATCTATCTATCTATCTATCTATCTATCTATCTATCTATCTATCTATCTATCTATCTATCTATCTATCTATCTATCTATCTATCTATCTATCTATCTATCTATCTATCTATCTATCTATCTATCTATCTATCTATCTATCTATCTATCTATCTATCTATCTCTCTATCTATCTATCTATCTATCTATCTCTCTCTCTCTCTCTCTAATCTATCTATCTATCTATCTATCTATCTATCTATCTATCTATCTATCTATCTATCTATCTATCTATCTATCTATCTATCTATCTATCTATCTATCTATCTATCTATCTATCTAATCAGATATTGTAAATGTATGCTTCTTATAATGTTGCATCGCCATTAAATTAATACTTTAAGTATTTTGGAGAATGTCTGGATAACTAGCAATAAAAGATGAGTAAGAGGAATGGCAAAATGCAAGACGGGCATATAGGGTGAAGCTGGAGTGTCCTCTCCAGGGCGCGAGCTTGGGCACAGTTATATGAAGATCAAGCTGTTGCCCATGCAGCATGTTCCCCCTCTCCACATAGCCGGTAGATCCAAAGGAACGGCAGTAGCCGATACAGTTTGGTACCAGCCATGTCGCAGGAGTTGCCAGAATAATGTCGAATCGACATTAGACTGCCTTAGGGATTCCGACTCCGGATTTATCCTCAGGGTTTACTCCCGAAGCCAATTCCATAGTTCTTATTATATGCCACCATAATATGATTATGCTTCAAATGATGTCTAATTTACTGTATGAATGGTTTAGATTATGTTTGTTTGTATGTTTTTTTTAAATTTTTTAAAATAATTACTTAATTAATTAATTAATTTTTTACTCTCTCTGTTTTTTTTAACATACTTAAATTTGATTATGACTGGATATTACAAATGTATGTTATTATTTTACCTTGATAATGTTGTATGCTTTAATAATGCTCAAAATACATGTGCGATTGAAAGGATACAGTATGTAAGATGACAGAGAGAGGAAGGGCAGAATGTAAGACGAGCCTACGTGCCCAATTCTTAACCCTTTGAAAATAAAGTTCGTTCGTTCTAACAGTCTGTCTTTCTTGTCTGTCTGCCTATTCACACATCAATATGTTTACTTGTCTGCATTTATGTATATACAAGGTAGTTCTTCTATCTCATTATATATGTTTCTGAAATAAAATACACAATTACATTTTTTATGTGAACCATTGTCTAAGTGACAGCCTGTTCCAACTAGTTAGCTTGTGCAGTCAAAATAATGTCCGTAGAATGAGTTATACACTGACCAATCACAAAAAACCAATAGCCCACATTCCTAGTTTGCGCTATGAAGCCGGGCAGATAGGGTTGATAATTGATTTTCTACCATGAACAGATATTCCGTCATAGTGCGTTATTAAATTTTGTATTTATGATGCCTGTCGCCCTTAACTATCCATCTTTTCTCGGGCAGCCCTCTATTTCTGGATTATTCATAAAGAGGGTATAAGTCTGCGCTGCTGGTAGTTAGGCATTTATTCTTCAGTGTCGCCAAAGCAACGAATTCATTGTAATTCAGCATATGAGAATAAATGCAGCGAATGAAATGAAGACTGCTCTTGTAGAAAAATATGCATTCAGTAGTTCATCATCATCATACAAGATGTATATACGTATGTCTTAGTATTAATATAGATAAAGTTCGATGAACAGGCAGTGATATCAAAATGAGAAAGCAAAAGTCATGAGAAGATTTAATTACACTGGGAAATCAAAAGAAATTAAGTCAAACATAAAAATCAGAATCTTCAATTCCGGTGTCAAGGCAGTTATTTCATACGGCTCTAAAACGTGGAGAACAACAAAGACAGTACCAAGACGTTACATATTTTAATAAACTGATGCCGGCGCAGGAAATATATGACAAGAACCAGACAAGTCAGGATAATAATAAAAAAAAAGACAGACCGCAAGGTTTTTTTCTATTTGGACGTGCGCCCACATATAACTAACGGACCCTGTGTTTAAGGTAAACGGGGCGCCTCGCCAAAACGAGGCAACATTTTTTTTTATTAAAGAAGACAGTGGAATAAGAGATGAGAAGAAGACGCTGGCGTTAGATAGGACACACACTAACGAATCGTGCTGATAGCATTAAAAGGTAGTGTTTGTTCTGGAATCCCAAGGGTCAGAGAGGTAGATAAGAGGGAGTTAGAAAAATACTCGGTGAAGGGAACTAGAGACAGTCATGAAAGGGATGACGAAGACATTGAAAGACCTTGAACGGATGGCACAGAACAAGTAGGCGTGGCCTGACATTGTTGAACGGATGGCACAGAACAAGTAGGCGTGGCCTGACATTGTATGAACGCATATGCTCCTTGATGCTGGTAATTCGATAAATTATTCTACAGAGTTACGGATTTCTGATAATTCGGCATATATTTTCACTGATGCCTTTAAAACAATATCTCTTGAGGTAACCAAAGAGTGCTTTAAAAAAAAAGAAAAAATAAAGTTTTGCCCCGTTTTGGTCAGGCGCGTTCCGTTCAACCTAGTTGGTTATATTAGGGCGCATCTCCAAATATAAAAGACATTAAGGTCTGATTGAAGTATTCAATGAGTGCTCAAAAAATATTAACAATATACTCTATCTAGTATTGTCGTAGAAAGCAACTAAGGATGGTTGGGCATGACGCGAGCTACGCCATACTGTAGAAAGAAAAACCAAAAAAAAAAAACATGAACAAATTATCTTTCTTCTTCTTCTTCTTTGTACACATATATCATTTATTACCAAATCGTGATTAAAAAGAATTTATCTAAATTAAATTCAGGAAGGTCGGGCTCGGATTTGTTGAAGATTTATACTCCCCATAGACCTCAAGGGTAATGATGATGATTAGGATGATGATGATAATGGTAATGATGATAATGATGAACAAATGAGTACATTAAATCTATAAAAAAAAGGACCTCAGTAAAATAATTGCTAAACTGACCACCTACCCCAGCCGATGAGTATGTACAGCTTGAAGAACTTCCGGGACTGTGAGAACACAGCGAAAAAAATAAGCGTATGCAGATACAAGCCCTCCACAAAAATCCACATGTAATTGGCGTTGAGAGAGTATTGCCACAACGTGTTGAGCAGTTTACACTCCCAGTGCTGGAAATAAAGTTTGTCTGCGTCACTCAGACTTATAAAACCAGATTATTAGTTGAAATTAACAACAGTGAGAAGTGTGTCTGATTCCGCCCAACATCTTTCGATCCGACAGCCAATTAACTCGGCCAGGGTTAGGATTAGGACTTGGGGGCTAGGCATGAGGTCAGGATTCCTATACCTAACCTTAACTCTTCTACCTTATTGTCGTGTCTCAATTATTATTTAAGGTCGTGCTGATGTATGCAACTTAACTGGCCGCCGAATCGATAGACATTTGGCCCAAATCGGACACACATCCCACTACTCTTCATTTCAACCCAAAATTTTCTCACATGGAGCAAGTGCTCTACTGCTGGAACGAAAGAACAGATAAAGGATATTCATTCATAACCCTCCACTCCCAAAGGAGCACAGGCCTTCAACAAACACGTGCCAAGTCCTCCTGTCACGTGCCATCATCTCAAGTTCTTTCCACGTTCTCCTCATCATTTTCACCTCTGTTTCCAGCTCTCTTCTCCATGTGCTTCTTGGTCTACCTCTGCCTCTCTTGCCCTGTGGGTTCCAGAACAAGGACTGCCGTGTCCACTTTGTTTCACACAGTCCCAGAACCTCGATTTTATATTCCCTCATTTCTGCTGCTACTTGTCCCGCTTTCCCTTGTTCGTTCAATGTCCGAACATTCCAGGTGCCAAATCTGAGGCACTCCTAGAAGAAAGAAGGTTAGTCAGTAACACAGACTCCTTTCTGCTTCTCTGTGTTGCATCATATGCCTCCCTGCGAGAGGACCTTCCCCTGTTTTGGATGGCTGTGTTTTATTTTCCTTAATTGACTTGTCCATATTTGTTGAAGTTTTTTTTGGTTTACATTTTTTTACAGGGTGGGGTAACCAGCCCCATGCCCAACCCTCCTTAGTCGCTTTCTACGACATGCATGGTAGGGAACTGTGTTACTATTCTTTGCTCCCCTTTCGGGCCCCAGATAAAGGACATAATTCTAATTAAATTGAGCAGGTTGGTAGAGAAGGGATTATTTTGCTATACATAATTGTTTTATTTCTTCTTTTTTTTATCCACCAGGTTCTTGTTACCGATCTTCATTTTACGCCATATTCATTTTCGTATTTAAACTATTTGTCTACTTTTTCTTAGTATTAAATTTATGATATATGAAAACATAACATCATAAAATGTTTGTTTCTTTTCCTGATATTTAAAACAACATTTAAAAAAAAACAATATTGACTTGTTTTGGTGAGGCACGCTCCGTTCAAATTAGACACAGGGTCCATCGGTTATATTTCAGCGCATGTCCACATATAAGAGACTTTGTGATCTTGTTCATCTATATTGAAAACAACAATTGTCATCTTCTTCTTCTTTGATCATTAGCCATCGACTGTCAAAGCAGTTAGTGGCCATCACGCCTGGTGATGCCTTGTAGGGCAGCAACACACTGCTTCCACTTTGCTCGGTCAGCAGCCATCTTTCGTGCAGTGCACCAGCTCTGGTTAATTCTTTGCATATCGGTCTCTACTATTCTCCACTAAGTTGTTTTTGATCGGCCTCTCTTTCGCTTTCCTTCAGGGGTCCATAGCATAGCTGTTCTTGTGATGGCATCAGGATATCTTCTGAGGACGAGGCTAACCCAACTCAAGCGTCTGCCACCTATGATGTAGTACATGTCGTCTACGTTGCTCCGAGTAAGCAGTTCTTGGTTGGTGATGGTATTCGGCCAAAAAAATTCGGAGAATTTTCCTTAAGCAGATAGTGTGGAAAGAGAACAATTTCCACATTTCTTTCTCTGTTACTTTCTAGCATTCTGCACCATTTAACATAATATGCTATTGAAACTACTACTAAACGAGCACAAGAAGTGCTGTATTGAGTGTGTCATGCTCCTACTAAACGAGCACAAGAAGTGATGTATTGAGTGTGTCATGCTACTACTAAACGAGCACAAGAAGTGATGTATTGAGTGTGTCATGCTACTACTAAACGAGCACAAGAAGTGCTGTATTGAGTGTGTCATGCTACTACTAAACGAGCACAAGAAGTGCTGTATTGAGTGTGTCATGCTACTACTAAACGAGCACAAGAAGTGCTGTATTGAGTGTGTCATGCTACTACTAAACGAGCACAAGAAGTGCTGTATTGAGTGTGTCATGCTACTACTAAACGAGCACAAGAAGTGATGTATTGAGTGTGTCATGCTACTACTAAACGAGCACAAGAAGTGATGTATTGAGTGTGTCATGCTACTACTAAACGAGCACAAGAAGTGCTGTATTGAGTGTGTCATGCTACTACTAAACGAGCACAAGAAGTGATGTATTGAGTGTGTCATGCTACTACTAAACGAGCACAAGAAGTGATGTATTGAGTGTGTCATGCTACTACTAAACGAGCACAAGAAGTGCTGTATTGAGTGTGTCATGCTACTACTAAACGAGCACAAGAAGTGATGTATTGAGTGTGTCATGCTACTACTAAACGAGCACAAGAAGTGCTGTATTGAGTGTGTCATGCTACTACTAAACGAGCACAAGAAGTGATGTATTGAGTGTGTCATGCTACTACTAAACGAGCACAAGAAGTGATGTATTGAGTGTGTCATGCTACTACTAAACGAGCACAAGAAGTGATGTATTGAGTGTGTCATGCTACTACTAAACGAGCACAAGAAGTGATGTATTGAGTGTGTCATGCTACTACTAAACGAGCACAAGAAGTGCTGTATTAAGTGTGTCATGCAAGGAGACCAGCTATAGTGGCGCCTCTGTGTCTTTTACGGAGCATAAAATACAAGTGCGTCTAAATGTCAAGGGAAGACTACTGTGGCAATAAATCCAAGGGAAATTTAAAAAATGCAAGACTGATTGTTTTATTGATCAATTTTTTTGAGTGATTGATTAAGTAGTTGAGCAAAGTACACACATTATTTTAAAAGCCAATTTTAAAATGTAAGAAAAAAAAAAAATAACACTCACATGTTGTAAATTTGCTCAACAATGTTTCTTCAAATTTGTCATCAAATCTTGATAAAAGCTTAAAACTGACTAAATCCTCGATTTAAATAAATCAAGTAGTTCTTTTAGTCTATACTGAGTGACTGTGTTGCCACAGCTGGGTATTTTTTACTAGATCTGGGTTTTTTGGCTTCCGTCTGAGTATTGTTTTTCCAAATCTGCATTAATCTGGGTATATTTGACAATTGGCATTTACAATGTATGTACATTGTGACACTGACAGCGTGAGTATTCCTAGCCCGTAGGCGATTAATGAAATCACGAGCTGAAGAACAGGAGAAACAATAGTCCCTGTTCCAAGCGCCCAGCAGCCATTGTTTTTAAGGCTGCCAGTCCTCGCTTGCACTTCTGTATGATCAGTTCGACATGATACTTGAACGATAGCCCACGATGAAACGTTACTGCCATGCCTGTCTTGCCTTTCAATGTTCTGCCCATTGAATGTGATGTCTGGAAGGTCTGCTTTCACTATGGAGTTGTTCAAAGAGCACTACATCACACAGGTCTTGTTGGGATTGACCTTTGATCCGCTTTCCTCACACCATTTAGAAACCGCCTGTAGTGTCTCTTGTATGCCTTGGACCATTTCCTGTCTGTCTGAGCCAGTTCTGTACATGAGTATGTCATCTGCGAAAGTTAATGTTCGTCCCAGTCCTGTTGGTTGACAGGTTGCTACTTTTGCTGTGTAGATGTTAAACAGCACTGGTGATAGTGGAGAACCCTGGGGTAGTTCCGGGCAAATTCGCATTGGATCTGATGTCCAAGTTCCCAAGCGAAATGCAACTGATCTGTCCAATAAGGCAGCTGCTATCCACCTTGTTATCCAAGGGTTTACGCTACACGCCATTATACAGTCTATTAGGGTTGCAAAGTCCACACTGTTATAAGCATCCTCTAGGTCAATTGCGATAGCCACCGTTTCTCTTTTACCCTGGAATAATTCGTACACATCATAAGCAAACGTTCCAGCCTTACCCCATGTTGTTTTCATAGTAAATAAGGAAGATTTTTTTTAATGTAAAACTTTTGCCTCATTTTGGCGAGGCGTGGTCCCGTTCAACCTAGTCGGTTATATTAGGGCGCATGTACAAATATAAAAGACCCTTAGGTGTGAGAGATGGTGCAATCGTAGTTATAACCGTTTTTAACATTTACTTTTTACAGTTACATTACTCAGAAAAGAAATAATATTAACCTCTTTAGACATTGAAAAGCCTGCATTTCCATCATTGTTTACACGTTCCAGACGCCAGTCTACCACAGTGAGACACGTTTTGTTACAAAGAAAGAAAAAAATAATTTAAATAACTACACATACTTGTGTAACCACTATTTGGTTCGTAGTAGAAGGGACATAATTTTTTTTTTTTAAACGAGAGATGGGACATAATTGTCACGAAAAAATAAAAAAATGTATTTACCGTGCCCTCCTCAATGAAGTGAAGAGTTCCGTCCTTGGCGTATTTAATATCGCTAGGTAAGGCAAAATGTTGGACCAGTAAAGTGTTTCTCAGCAAAGAGACGACGGCTCGCAGTATGAAGGAGATGAACAAATTCACGTGGATTGTATTCCTCTGACAATGGAGCTTTCTGGAAGATGCACAAATAGAAGAAATGTCGAATAAGAGGATTACAACACGCCATTTGTGGTTAGACTGTACCGAGATCAGTCACTGTAATATGTTATAAGATACAAAATATTTAGAACACTACTCAGGAATTTATTGTTAAGTATTGGCAGATAGACAGACATAATGAACGAACGAATGAACGAACGAGATTTATTTTCGAAGGGTTAATAATTGGGCGAGCACCCGTCTAACATTCTGCCCTTCCACTCTCATTTATCTTGCATACCATATCCTTTCATTCCCACATGATACGAGTACTTTAAGTATTAATTTCAAGGCATGCAACATTTTGCAGGCAATATAACAGCATACATTTATATAAATCATTATAAAAATTTAGAATGTGTTTTTTTTCAAACAAACAAGAAAGTAATGAGAAAAAACAACAACAAAACAACAATAAAAACAAAGAAACAAAGAAACAAACAAAAACAAAACCAAAGTATTCGTACAGTAAATCAGACAATAATTCTAACATAATTAAATTACGGTGGGACGGAATCAGAATTCATGAACTATTTGAACAAAGCTGCTACTGAATGATCATACATATCATTACATTTTAAACAAACGAAAACATTACATATTTCAAAAGTACAGTGGTAGCAGGTACATCCTCACATACATTATGTCACATAATAGTAATGCATGGTTGTATAACAAATTATTCACATAGAAAAAAAAGAGCAGATGAGGACAAGAAAGATTTACATATAGATGAGACGGGGACAAGCAAAGGCTGCTTCTATGGAGGTAGATAAAGTGACGTGTTCCGTCCTTAGTGTATTTAATATCGTCAGGTAAGGCAAAATGTGTGACCAGTATATATAAATGTTTGACAGACAGACAGACAGACAGACAGACAGACAGACAGACAGACAGACAGACAGACAGACAGACAGACAGACAGACAGGTAGATAGATAGATAGATAGATAGATAGATAGATAGATAGACAGACAGACAGACAGACAGACAGACAGACAGACAGACAGACAGACAGATATATAGATAGATAGATAGATAGATAGATAGATAGATAGATAGATAGATAGATAGATAGATAGATAGATAGATAGATAGATAGATAGATAGATAGATAGATTGATTGATTGATTGATTGATTGATTGATGAGTCACTCCCTATTTTCACTTCTTCACTTGTATCTATTGAATGTATATGCGCTAATCTCACAACAAGAAGCAATGAATGCCATCTGAATTTAACAACATGTTTTATCTTTATTTTTAGAAATAAAGAAAACAAAATAAAATCGAAAATAGACAATAAACCGGTGCTTCTTAACCAGGGGTACATGCACCACCTGTGGGTGCGAGATATATCATTCACGTAACTCAAATGTATTTGTACAACAAAGAACATTGACAACGTGAATTCAATACCTAATTTTAATCACATTTAAAAATTTTTTTTTCTCAAAACATATTTGTATCTCTTTTTTCTCAATGTTGGTATATTTTGTGAGCTAGGAGATAATGGGATGTGAGGCTTCTTAATGCCGTTAAGGGTAGCGAGGCTTCTGTAAAGGGGTACGAGGCTTCTTAACATGCTTTAAAGGGGTGCTAGGATTCGTAAGATGCTGTAAAGGGGTACAGAACCTCGAAACGGTTAAGAAACACTGCAATAAACTGATGTTTTAAGTGAGAGCAAAAATGTCTTGCCCAGACTTCACAAATATGATCAACAGGGCGGATCTCACTAAGGGTGATGTAATCAGCATCACGCTGGTCCTTAACCTTCCCAGAGTAAAAAAATCCCACCTCAACAGGAGATCGAACCTAGACCGCTGAGCTGGGAAGCCAGTTAACTAATTACTGAGCTACCGCGGCTCCCCACGTAATAAAATGACAGTTAATTCTTTTTATTGGGAGCCGCGCTGGTGTAATGGCTACGACGTTGTACTGGCGACCAGGTGTTCATGGTTCAAACCCGGCCGTCGGCGTTTGAAGAAATGTTTACGACCGGAAATTTGACTGAATAATCTGAACGGCGCCTGCACATAAATCCCGTGTGGATGGGAAAGTGCTCTCCAGGTTGTTCATTGTGACGCCACTCCTCTTAGCTCTTGCACATTATTTAGGCCCAACGTTCTTCCTTCTCTTATTATTGTTCTTCTGAGTGTTTCTTTTGGTCTTCCTTTTTTCCTCTTACCCTCAGGAACCCAAGTGAGCGCCTGTAGTGGTATTCTGTTGTTTTGCATTCGTAGGACATGACCGATATATGACCATCGTCTTTTTCTTATGTAGTCGGAGACATATTTCTGCCTAGAGTCTTCTCTTATTTGTCGATTAGTCTTGAATTCTTTCCAACTGATGTTCATGAGTTTTCTAAGACATTTGTTCTCGAATGTATTCAGCTTGTTCTCCAATGATTTTGTTATTTCCCAACTCTCACAGCCGTATGTTAACACTGAGATAACATGTAAATTAAACAGACGAAGCTTGGTATGTATATTCAATGATCGTAATTTCCAAATGTTAGATAATCTATTGAAGGCGCTAGCTGCCAAAGCAATTCTAGTATGAATTTCTCTTGTTGTGTCACCATCCTGAGTCATTTTACTGCCTAAATAATTGAAACTTTCAACTTTCTGTAGTTTTTCCCCGTTCAAGATGATATCAAAGGTCTCGTTAGAAAAGTTCATAGCTTTAGTTTTAGAGGCATTTATTTGGAGACCTATCTTAACCGAGAGATGACACAAATTATTTATTGCTTCTTGGGATTGTCTTGGTGTTGAACTTAAGAATGCTACATCATCTGCGAAATCCAGGTCCCCCAGGAATTTTCCATTTGTCCATTTTATACCTAATTGTTCATTGTGGGTATAGTTTCTCATAACCCAATCAATAGCTATTCCAAAAAGTAGTGGTGACATAATACAGCCTTGTTTCACCCCTGTTTCTACTGTAAACCATTCTGTATTCCCTTTATTTGTTCTAACACAACATCTTGCATTGTCATATAGCGCTTTGATTATTTTCACATATTTTGTTGGAAAACCATAGATTGTAAGTATCTTCCACAATGATGGGCGGTGTAGACTATCAAAGGCTTTTTGAAAATCGACGAAGGTGATAATAAGTGGCGATTGCCTTTCCACTGATTCTTCTATATTTGTTCTTAGTGTGAATATTTGATTAATACATGATCGTTTCGGCCTGAAACCCGCTTGTTCTTCTCTGATCTTTTCGTCAGCATGCAATTTAAGTCTTTCTAACATCATGCAACATAATAATTTTCCAGGCACTGATAATAGAGATATACCACGCCAGTTATTACAGTCTGATAGATCACCTTTCTTCGGTAACTTTACAATAATACTGTCTTTCCATTGTTGTGGTGGTTGTTCTTCTCTCCATACTTCATTTATAATATCTAAAATTCTCAAGAGGTTGTTGTCATTAACTGCTTTAATCATTTCCCCTGAAATTTCGTCAACTCCAGCAGCTTTAACATTTTTAAATCTTTTAACGTTTTGTTTGATCTCGTCCAGCGTGAATTCATCGCAAGTTATTGGCAAGGTGGTTGTGGGTGTTTCATTATTAAAATCAGGTGTTACTGTTGGTGGTGGTCTGTTTAGCACCTCCATGAAGTGCTCAGCCCATCTCTTCATTTGTTCTTTTTCTGTTGGTATTGAATTCCCTAATTTAACTTTAACAGGTGTTTCCATAGCAGTAGGCTGGTGACATAGTTGTTTTGAAATTTGATAAAGGCACCTACTATTACCAGTTCTTGCAGCATTTTCAGCTTCTACGGCCAGTTCATTGATGAAATGTCTTTTATCTCTTCGAGTTTTTGTCTTCACTTCTTTATTTAACAAGTTATAAGTTAGTTTGCAAGATTCAACTGCATTATGTGTACTTGCCGCTAGTAGTTTAAGTTTTGCTGTTTTCCTTTCTTGTATTTTATCCCAAGTATCTTCTCTCATCCATTTTTTCTTTTTATGTACTAGGTATCCGGTGGTCGCTACTGCTGCTTCTGTCATTGCTGTTCTCAGTTGTTCCCATTTAGTATCGATTGTCTTGGTGGTGATATCGTTGTCAATTTTGCCTAAAGCATCGAAATAGTTGTTCATTTTGACATTATATTCCTCCTTTATATCATTTGATTGCAGTCTGTGTACATCTATTCTTCTATTTTTATTCTGTTGGTATAACTTCTTCAGTTTAATTCTCAGTTTAGCTATGCAGAGGTTATGATATATATATATATATATATATATATATATATATATATATATATATATATATATATATATATATATATGTGTGTGTGTGTGTGTGTGTGTGTGCGCGTGTGTGCGCGTGTGTGGGTGCGTGTGTGTGCGTATGTGTGTAGCTGACCCCATCTAATTATAATTCTGAAGCACACAAAATTAGTTAATTAATGAACTTACTTGAAGACAACCATGATGGCTGTAGCTATGATCAAAGTACCCAGAGAGATAGAGTACCCGATGGTTGATATCTGGATGACTATCGGTATGTTCTCCTGCATGTAAAGATAACATAAATTAGCACATGAATACAACAGGACAAAACTTAGCACACATTTCATAAAAATATAGACATTGACGTTAAGCCTTCCTGGCCTGGTACATTCAATCATGATCTTTAATGTTGTTTTTTTTTTAATTTATGGTCGCTTAAAATGTCTACAGGATGGGGTTGCCGGCCGCATTCCCCACACTCCTTAGTCATTGCTTACGACATTGCATGGTAGGATATAGTGTTACTATATTTTGTTCCCCATTTCGGAAGCTACACCGGTAACGAACGCGTTACAGAACCGTTTGGGATAAGAACTAGCGCGCTACAGTGATTCATCTTCTCACTATTTCTCTTCTTATTGTCAATGGATGAGGTTATGAAAACATAGACTTTAACCAACAGAAATAAAATCCAGTGTATTCTAACTAAAAAGTTTGACGATCTAGATTATCCACACGGCCTGGGTCTTCTGTTCCCCCCCCTCCCCCCCCCCCCCCCCCTTTTCCCCCTCCTAACCATAATCAGATTCAAGATAAAATGAAAATACTTGATGAGAAGTCACAACAAGTGAATCTGAAAAAAATAAACACACAAGGACAAGACAAGATAATGAGAATAAATTTAGGAAACGATAACACGATTCCACTGGTAGAGACACCCCTACAACATTTAAAATCATACATATGCATTTAACAGAATGTGGCCGTATGACCGACCACCTGAGCATTTATTCGTGCTAGTGTCTAGTGATAATAAATAATAAAACCACCATTCACTAGTATGATAAATAAACAAGTAAGATTATTTTCTACAAATAAAATAAAAGAAAAGAAAATACACGTCACAACTGACAGCAGGGTATAAAGATGAGACTTGGTAACTAGTTCATCTTTGACATAACCCACGCCACATTTGCCGGGGATTACCATAGTAATTTTAGTGACGTACACAGATACACCCTTGCTTTCTGGGAGATAAAATGATAGATTGACCAATAAAAAGCTGCCAGTTAACCAACGCACTGTGAGGTCAGCTGCCGGCAAGATTTGAGCGGCAGTGTTGGCAGAAGTCAGTAATGGCATACAGACGTGTTTTGTGAGTGAGTCTTGAACATTGGTTCAAGCAAATGTTATCTTGCTGGTTTCTTCATGTAAGTAGACCAAAGTCTCGTATCGCCTTTTTAATTTTCAGCCCAGTTCGTCTGATATTTTTTTATAAAAGGTCGCAATGATGCAATTAACGAAGAATGGAAGGATTCCTGAAAGAAATCCCAAAACTGCAAAGATATTAAAAAGGAAAACTACAGGTGGTAACCTACACAAAAGAGATATGCAACCCTGGCAAAATTATAAATGATTAAACCAAGGATATTGACGATAAGATTGAATATTAATCGCCTCTATGGATTTAAAAAGGTGATGGAAAATATAAAGGCCACAATGAACATTGTGGGATAGCTTGAATCAAATGACTGATCAGATTTTGTAACCATTTCTGTTGATACATTACAAAAAATTTTCTGTTATAAATAAAATGCAAGTTAACCTGATCCGGCTGTTGAATAATTCCTTACATGTTGGATAATGTAGGAACCTAGTATATGCTAAAGGTACACCACTATCACTCTCCAAAAACGTAACAACGATAGAGGAACGAACGGACTGGCACCCCACAACATGAACCAAGAAACTTTCATCTCTGGCGGACTTCAAGCCAGTCAGATATCTAACTTGGAATGAGAAAATACTCAAATAGAAGAAATACAATAATCCCACGGCCACATATAAGATTAATTGATGCCGTGACAGTCCGACGACAAGAATTGAACAAGTGGTAATCTTCGGACTCCGCACGGGCCACAACGGATTGAGATACCATCAGCTCAATAACCTAAAGATTGGAACTACCGATGAGTGTTGCTGTGGCACCGATAAGATGACTGCTGAATATCTGTGTTCAAAATATTAAGAACAAAGAATGCACATTATGGGAATCACAAGTATCACTACTGGACAAACTCTATTGAGATACCGACAACATCGGGATGACCTCGCTTTCTTTAAACATTGATGTTGACGCCTGAAAGTGTACGAGGAAGATACTTATTCCTTGGCAGCAATATAGGCACTGTTGGAGGGACTGTTGTTGTTGTTGTTTTTGATATTTAAAAAAAAATACAAAACGCTAGAGGAGTTCTGATCTCCATGCAATGAACACACGGGGAAGAGAAACTGAGACAGACATGAAAACGATGAAGAAGTCATGGAAAGACCTTGGGCTGATGGCACGTGATAGGAAGATTCGGCTAATGTTGGTTGAAGGCTTATGCTCCTTGGGGAGCTGAGGGTAATGATGAATGTCAGTTTCCAATTCACTGATCCATGAGTTTTTGAGTCTCCACTGGATATTCGTATCCTCTTTGCTTTCGTTGTACGCCTCTACTGGGTGTCCAACCAATTTACATCACTTTCTACGACATGCGTGTTAGGAGGGTACAGCGTTTTATTCTTTGAATCTCCTAGTAACAAACTAGTCGATAAATAATTATAAAAATGTGGAGAATAACAAACGAAGACCAGCCAGACAACTTATGTCAACGCCACATCGCATTATCCATATTATCTCCCTTTACATCTAGCTCACGTCTGTTCGCTGTGTGATTGTGAATATAAAAACCGTATTTTTGCCGTAAAAATTGCATGTCATTTAGAAAATAACCAGGTCTGAAGCTGATATAAATGGTTTATTATTGTGTTTTGGCGCAGAATAAATTGTTAAATCTGCGCAGAATGGTAATCATACGTAGTATTTAAGAGGTCAGCAATTTCGTTGCAAACCCAGGGTAAGTTATCGGGTGCGGGTTGTCTCGTATGAGGCAAAGAAATAATATCTATATTATTCCCTCGGATATTTGTCGTTATAAGAGGTAATAAGGAGCTGGTAACCTTATCATGTAAAACATATTGCTACAGAAACGACCGTTACAAGAGCATGTGAATAATTTGTGCAGGCTTCCTGTTAGACAGCTGTTTGTAGTGGTGACTCCATGCTCCATAGGGGCGAATAGGAAACGATAATGATAATGATTTCGTTGCAAACAATTTATTACAATGTCAATAAGAGAAGTTCCATTTGTAATCTTAATCTTAACGCCGAATTTAAGCGGAAAGAATTTAGTCTTCTTATTATTACTTCTTCTTCTTCTTTTCCTTTCTTGTCTCCTTGTCTAGCATAAAGCCATCACTTTAGCTGGTCTACTTGCAGAGAACATACATAAAAGCATTTATGTGATCTTGTAGCAGTAGATTCTGTAACAACTTGTTTTACGAGATGAGGATGCCAGATCCATGCACAACCTTATAATATACTAATCGTCAAAAGTCAAGGGGTACCCTATTATTTTCAATACACTTTTATATAAGGGCATAGAATGATTAAATGAAGGAAGTTTTTAGTAAAAATGGGTGCAATATTTTCCTCTGACAGTCCTCTATGCACGTTAAGCATAAAAACAACTCACCGACAACCATGGTGATCACGTGCAATTTGTTTTGCTGACCATAAATTCACATTTTTAATCTGTTTTTTCAAACTTCCGTACAACCAAACAGGTGAAGTAATCGTGATGATTGACATTCCACGTGCAATGGCGACTTTTCGTGAACAGAGTTCACTCTTAATTTGTTTTACAATCAGCAGACTTAGGGTAGTTTCATCACTTGCAAAAACCATGCCACCGAGAAGAAGCCTTGACACCTTACAAATAATGAGGGCTATAGCGTGGGTTGAAAGTGATTTATCTGTCCGTGAGGTTGCTAGACGGCTTGCAGTGTCACACTCTACTATCCAAAGAATTTTGGAGAGATTTCAGGCCACAGGAAGTGTGGAGGATCGCCACCGGCCAGATCGCTCTAGATGCACCAATAGACATGATGACCGGTACCTCTTGTTGTCAGCCCTGCGCCATCGAACAGTGACTTGTTCCACTCTAAGATGTCAGCTGAGACAAACTGTAAACGTTAATGTCAGTCAAAGCACCATTCGCAGACGTTTACATGAATTTGGACTGGCTGCTCGACGTCCTGCAGTCAGAATCCCTCTTACTCCTGCTCATCGCAGAGCCCGTGTTGCTTGGTGTCGCGAGCACATCCGATGGACAAGGCAACAATGGAGTCAAGATCTCTTCACTGATGAATCTCGCTTCACTGTGTCATTCAATGATGGCAGGATTCGAGTTTGGAGACGACCAGGAGAGCGATTTACTGATGACACAATTCGAGAGGTGGATCATTATGGTAGGGATTCTGTCATTGTCTGGGGAGGCTTCTACAGACACGGCAGGACCCCACTCTACATCATCCAAGGCAACTTGACCGGCCCAGGATACCAGAACGAAATCTTGAGACCAATTGTTCAGCCTGCTCTGGAGGCCATAGGTGGTAATGCCATCCTCCAAGATGATAACGCTCGACCCCATCGAGCTCGTGTGGTGAATGCGTTTATTCAGCAACATGGGATCATCAGGATGGCGTGGCCAGCTCATTCACCTGACCTTTCTCCGATTGAGCACCTCTGGGATGTCTTTGGTCAAAGATTGTCAACAAATCACCCCCTGCCAATGGATGTTGCACAGCTGACTGCATTTCTGCTTCAGGAATGGCAAGCTGTTCCTCGGGATACTCTTCGGACCCTTGTGGACTCGATGCGTCTACGCTGTCTTGAATGCCTTGCTGCAAACGGTGGTCATACCCGATTTTGAAATGTCTATTTGTCCAATATCTATTGTGTGACTTTTGAAAAGGTGGGTGACACACTTCACAGCTTCATTGCGTTTGAATGTGTGTTTCCATTTCTTTACGTGACATGTCAATTTTGTATTCAATAAATGCCGTTTTGACTGATACCAATTACGTTTATATCAGATTTGTGTTATGGTTTCAACCAAGGTTTTTCTAAGTGGCCCTTTGTGGCGAGAGGTTTTATTTGACTGTAGGATCAGTATAGTACTGAAAATTACAGAAATAGAATTTCTGCAGAAAATGGTGAAGTCCCAGTGTCTGAGAGAACTACTGGTATCACAAATTAGTTACGGCTGTGAATGTTCTGATCTCGAAAACAATAGTAGAGAGGAGACCGACATAAAGCGCCACCTCCGCTGTGTAACTAACTGTGATATTAATAAACAAGGAAACAGATTTTACTTAACTAAGATAAAATTGACAAGTCGTTCAAATACAATTTCCTTCTTATTTATTTAGTATATACACTATCTACTCTTGTGCTGAAGGGTGAATGTTGAAAAATGGAATGTAATGGGATTGTAAGTTTACAAGTGATTTACAAATATTTATTTTATATATATATATATATATATATATATATATATATATATATATATATATATATATATATATATATATATATATATATATATATATATATATATATATATATATATATATATATATATATATATATATATATTTTACATCAAGTTTTCCAATTATAGGAACAAAAAAAAATTATATCAGCTGTGCTGTTATTTAATTATAGTACATGGATCAGCTGTGCTGTTAATTAAGGATATAACACTTCTCAGCTATGCTGTTAATTTTGTCTCTTGCTATGTTAAGTCACTTTCTCATCACTGACAGTTTCTATGCTCACAATGCTGACAGAAATGGTACGAATGTGTACTCATCTCTTAAAACAGTTCTGTTCTCCGTAGTTTGGTTCACACAACTCCTGCTGAGGCTCGTTACTTTAGCCCACCCAAGACTGAGGGGGACTAAAGATGTAGCTTCTGTACAATCTCTATGCTCCTGAGAAGTTCCAGGCAGCGGGATTGACTCGAACATACGACCCTCAGGTTTTTAGGACACAAATAAACCTGTAACAAAGCAAAAATAGGGGCTAATTTCTGTCCTCCAGCCCACCTATTTCTAGTGTGAGTGAAATGAGCGTGTCTCAGATGTATGCATGTAGGATGAATGACAACATGGCTCAGTATGATTTAGCAATAGCGAGACAAGACAGGTGTCTACTTGCAAAGCATTCTTTCTGATAAACTAATACATGGATACATTCAATAATATAGATTCAATACATGAATACATTTAATACATGAATACATCCCATAATATAAATCAATGCATGAATAAATCCAATAATATGTACACCTAGGTGTGATACAATAATGTCCTTCCCCCTATACTATACCACGCCCTCTCTGACAAGTGCTATACTAGCTGGTAACATATATCCTAATAATATTGTTATGATCTATATGATAGGAGTATATGAGACGAGGACTGTTTGGTGATATATCAGGTGGGAGTTATAGGAGACAATAGATTGGAGTTAGATGCGACAATAGATTGAGTCCTGACAAGGACTGTTTTGGTTATATTGCAGTTGGTCTTATCTGAGACAATAGATTGAAGTTATAGACTGACAATAGATTGAGTCCTAACAAGGACTGTTTTGGTTATATTGCAGTTGGAGTTAGATGAGACAATAGATTGAGTCCTAACAAGGACTGTTTTGGTTATATTGCAGTTGGTCTTATCTGAGACAATAGATTGAGTTATAGGAGACAATAGATTGAAGTATGAGTCCTATTAGTCTTTGTCTATTCAATCCTAATAGGAAATACAATCATTATACTTAATTCCCCCAAGATACAATCAGTAACCTGATAGGTAGTATAAATGACACACAACAAATACCAACGGTTATCGTAAATATATTTACCCTCCTAAGATTTTAAACTGGCCAGGTTTTGACGCGACTTAGCGAAGTAGGTTGCAGGTCGATGCCCTCAGGTAAGCAATGAATCACAGTGACAGGTTCTTCCTCTTCAGTCGGTCGGTCTGGCTTCGTTTTTGGTGTTGCGTGTTTAGCATAAAATCCGCCCGATTATATAGGCAAGTAAATACTTGAGGAAAGCTTTCGGTTGGTTCCTGGCGGAGCAAGTTGATTGGTTTCCTCCGGTTTAGTCTCAAGCGCTGTACAGCCTAATTTTATTCAGTTTAAATCCGCCATCTTGCGTGAACATGATGGGTCACTACAAGATTACATATTGAGAAAATTCTGTACATTATAATTTTGTAATTAAAATTGATTGTGATTACTGTTCCCATTTGTAAGATGATCAGGGAAACATATTTCATTCATGTACAGCACTGAATACCTATTTTTATTTGAAACGTTTCAGTGGACTCTTTAAGATATCCACAGAGAGTGTTGTATGTATGTGAGTGTCACAGTGTTGTCAAGTGTGTGGAGAATAAATTGTTTATCTGTTGTTGTTGTTTTGACCGTTAATTTATTCTGTCTCAGAGACTGGTGAACGGTGCAAGTTGATTGGTTGAAGCAAATCTGTATCTCGACATAGTGATTAACAAAGTAGTGGGTTACACTTCGTTTCACGACATAGCCCCCTCCTTTCCTAGCTGTGACTTGTCATAGCTGACGTGTAAACCCCTGCTGTGGTTAATCGTTTTGCGTCTGTCCTTCCAGAGTACTAGGGTGTCGACTTAAAAAATCAGCTCCTACATTGTCTCTTCCCGGAATGTAATTCACGGTAAAGGAATAAGGCGCCAGAAGCAGACTCCACCTTAACAATCTCGAATTTAGCTTTTTAGATGCAGCCAAGAATGTTAAAGGTTGGTGATCGCTTTGGACAATGAAGTGTGTCCCATACAGATAAGGTGAAAATTTGTTGATGGACCAAATTAGAGCTAAACATTCTTTCTCTATGGTCGAGTAGTTCAACTCAGCTGCATTCAGCTTCCTACTGGCGTAGGCGACTGGTAAAAGTTCCTCCGGCTGGGCTTTTGATTTCTGCAAGAGAGTTGCACCAATCCCTATACTGCTAGCGTCCGTCCTTAATACAAATTCCTGTGTGATATCGGGTAGTGTAAGGATGGGTTTGCTGGTGAGTTTTTTCTTTTAGCTCTGTGTAAGCTTTTTCACAATCAGCATTCCATTGGATTTTGTCAGGCTGTCCTTTCTTAGTTAAGTTAGTTAATGGTGCACACAGAGAGTTAAAGTGGGGTATGTACTTCTGATAGAACCCACATAATGACACGAATGATCTCACATCTTTCTTGTTTAGGTCTGGGTGCCAGTTTAACTTCTCTATATTCTTTGGGTCAGGAGACATATGTCCTGTAGAAATAGAGTGACTTAGGAATTCCAACTCCTTACAACCGATATAGCACTTGGTTGGACGTGCAGTCAATCCAGTTTCTCTCAGTCTGTCAAACAACATGGAGAGCGCTACTATATGCTGTGCAAATGTGTTTGGAGCAACAAGAATGTCATCCATAAAGTTAGTGATATGGGGATTTTGTAGAGGTTCCAACAATTTCCTCATCATTCTTGAAAAATACTGGGCGCATTTTTCAGCCCAAAGGGTAGTACATTAAACTCGTAGTGTTCGTCAATGGTACTAAAAATCAGCATTTTCCTAACTTCTGGTTTCACTGGTATTTGGTAAGTATCCCTTGCTTAGATCTACCTTGATAAATACCTAGCCTTACTCAGTGTAGAGAACAAGGTTAGTGTCAGGTAATGGGTCCACCTGAGATTCTGTGATCGCAGATTAAGCTTCCGGTATATATAAATACATATAACACTGTAAATACCACCACTCGGTTTTATCAATTAGCACCACACTTGAGCTATAGGGAGATTGTCTGACTTCGCAAAGAATTTTCTCCTTCAAAGATAATCACCTTTTCCCTTAGTGCTTGGGCTTTCGCATAGGGTATAGGGTATGTTCTCATGTATACTGGGGTAGGGTCGGTAACCTTCATGTCGTACTCTAACAGATTCGTACGACCTGGCTTATCTGTGAGCACATCAGCATGGGTTTCCAACACTTTCTGAACCCTCTTCTTCTGCTCTGGAGTTAAATGTTCACTAATATTTACTTGAACATAATCCTCTGTAGTTGTGAGTGGATACTCCATAGAGTGAAGTGGTTCACCGTGCATTTCTGTTGCAATGGCTAGGGTCATAATATGTGCAACTTCTGATGATTCCTTGTCATAGTATTTTTTAAGAAGATTGACATGATATACCTTCTCCTTCCCTTTCTTGTCAATCTTATAACACTAGTCAACAACCAAAATGTACCAGAAATGAAAATAGCTGATCTTAACTAATTTTGGTGTGCTGAAAACGAAAATGACATTAAGAAATGTTGATTGGCTCTAGTTTTCAAGATATATGCTACTAGTTTATTTAATTACGGTCAATTTATATATATGACGCAACTGTTGTGGGCGATTGCATAATTTTTTCTAATGACCAATAAAAATGTAACTAGAAGTTGATGGTGCAATCCTACCTATGATTACATCACCTTTGTGTATAAATATCTTATCTCTGATAAAATGTTGCCATTAGTTAGTGCATTTGTCCTTATCAAAAGTATCGTAGTTAGAAATGCCTAGGACATGTGTGAACAGTGCTAATAATTTCTGTTATATATGTGGTGAGGTGACATTTCTATCACAAAAACGAAATATAACTAAAGTGATTAAGAAGGCGTACAGTTTGTATTTTGGCTGCAGAATAGGAGATCAAGATAAGAGCTGGGCGCCACACATATGCTGCAATACATGTGCAGCACCTCTTAAACTGTGGTTGACTGGCAAAAGGCAAGCTATGCCTTTTGCAGTCCCAATGATTTGGAGAGAGCCTACTGATCATCTCAACAACTGTTACTTTTGCATGGTCCCTCCAATTGGGAAAGGCATATCAAAGAAGAAAAAATGGACTCTGGAATATTTTAATAAACGTTGTAGTTGTGGTTACATTAAAGAGACATACACCCTCTGCAATACGTCCGGTACCACATGGCGATGACCTACCAGTTCCCAAAGTGCCAGAATCATTTTCAGCTGCTTCCACTGATGAAGAAGAGGACATTGGTGGTCCTGAACCATCAACCTCAAGCGACCCAGATTTTGAGCAAACTACACCCACTAAACCACACTTAATAACCCAAGGCGAACTGAATGATCTTGTAAGAGATCTGAATTTACCGAAGAACAAGGCGGAGCTTTTGGGTTCCAGATTGCAACAGTGGAATCTCCTGACAGAAGATGTTACAATTTCTGTGTATAGAAACTGCCAGAAGCCGATTATTACATTCTTTTTCAAAGAGGGTGACCTTTCTGTGTGCCACAACATTTCTGGTTTAATGGTAGCCCTCAAAATCAATTACATACTGGAAGAGTGGAGGCTTTTCATTGATTCATCCAAGACGAGTCTTAAAGCTGTTTTGTTGAATAATGGTAATGTGTTACCGTCAATTCCAGTTGGTCACGCAGTTCATATGAAAGAAACTTATGAAAACATTAAGCAGCTTTTGAAGTGTATAAACTACGATCATCATCATTGGTTACTTTGCGGTGACTTAAAAGTGGTCGCTCATTTGCTTGGACTACAGGGTGGATACACCAAGTACTGTTGCTTTCTCTGTGAGTGAGATAGCCGTGCACGAAGTGACCATTACATCAGAAGACATTGGCCAATCAGGCAGTCATTGCAGCCTGGCAGTAAGAACGTTGAGAACCCAGCACTTGTCGACACCAGCAAGATTTTGTTGCCACCCTTGCACATTAAGCTGGGTCTCATGAAAAACTTTGTCAAGGCAATGGAGAAAACAGATGAGGCTTTCAAATAGCTCATCAGAAAATTTCCAAGACTGAGTGAAGCTAAAATAAGAGAGGGAGTATTTGTTGGTCCGCAAATTCAAAAACTTCTTCATGATGATGAGTTTCTTTGCGTGTTGCATGGCAAGGAAAAAGCAGCATGGCTAGCATTTAAGTCAGTGGTGGACAATTTTCTTGGAAACAACAGATCTGATAATTACAATGAAATTGTAGAAAATCTCCTTCTGAAGTATAAGAGTCTTGGCTGCAACATGTCTTTGAAAATTCATTTTCTGGATTCTCATCTGGATTTCTTTAAGTCAAACTGTGGAGCGGTCAGTGATGAGCATGGTGAACGATTTCACCAGGACATTGCTGCTATGGAGAAAAGGTATCAAGGCAGTTGGAGCCCTTCAATGCTTGCTGATTACTGTTGGACTGTGACAAGAGACACCTCATCGATTTACTATAAGAAGCGAGCAAAGAGAGCTCGAACAGCGACTGAATAAATGACGGAATGGGTTCAAATGTGCCTTTTTAAAACATGATATGTAAACTTTAAATAATGTTTTTATTTTTTCTATCATTTTATGTTGAAATATCAATTAATTGAGTATGTAACCACAATTTTTATAATGCTAAAGTAGAAATACTAGCTGTTCACCCCAGAGAATTAAACAAGCATACATTATTTGTATTACTGTAATGTAAATTCGTCATTTAAAAAAAAAAAAACAGAGCCAATTGGTGAATTTCATTATGATATTTGAAATCAGCATGTCCAAATCAATAAGAAATGGTATATCTAATTTCTGGTACAAATAACTTTTGAAAATTTGTTGACTAGTGTAATTGGTCCTGGAAAGTTTCTCCAGTATGACATAGGGTCCCTGCCATCCAATCTGCAATTTATTATTGCTGCTTGGCAACAGTAATAACACCTTTTCACCCACCTCCAGTTCCCTATCCTTTGCTTTTTTGTTGTAGTACGCAGCATGCTTCCTCCTGGCCTGTCTTAAGTTATCATTGGCCAGTTTCCAACCGGCTTTCAATCGAGATGTCAACTCGTTGACGTACTGGTATGAGGAAGTCACTGTTTCCTCTGCCTTTTCATCAGTCCATGTCCGCAGCAATGCTTCCAGTGGACCTTTTATTGGTCTTCCAAACAACAAGGTAGCTGGAGCCAATCCAGTTGAATTGTGGGGTACTTCCCTATATGCAAATAGTGCAGCGGGTAAGTATGTATCCCAAGTATCAGGTTTTTCACTCGCCAGCTTTCTAAGGATTGAAATTAGCGTACCATTGAACCGCTCTACTTGACCGTTCCCTTGGGCATGGTAGGGACTACAATGATAGTGCCTGGCTTGAAATATCCTGAATACTTCTTGTGTTAGCTTTCCCTTAAACTGAGACCGATTGTCAGTCAATATCTGATGCGGGAAACCTAATCGGGTAAATATTGTCAACAGGGCCTCTGCCACGTGCTTTGAATCTATAGCTGACATGGCCACTGCTTCTCCCCACATAGAGCAAGTATCAACCAAGGTTAAGATGTAAGCATTTCTCTTCTTGGTCCTAGTGAGGGGTCCAACAATATCTACTGCAACACGTTCAAAAGGGGTTCCCATAATAGGCATTTCTCCCAGTGTTGCTGGTGCAGTCCTATGCTTAGGAGCTACTCTTTGGCATTCTGGACAGGATCTTACATATCTTTTTATGTCCTCTGTAATTCCTGGCCAAAAGTAGTGACAGGCTATCCTTTGTCCAGTGGCTCCTATTCCCATATGTCCCCTGAAGGGTATAGCATGTCCTAGCGTCATAACCTTCTCCCTGTAAGATTTTGGCACTACAAGCTGTCCATGCCCTTTAGGTCCTGTTCCAGCTTTTCTGTATAGTAGGCCATTCTTCATATATAAGTCTCCTTTCTCGGGAGGGTTATGTGCTTTAGGCAATTTGCCAAAACAAGGCTTCAATGTGCTGTCCGCTGCTTGAGCCTTTTTCATCTCTTCTGGATGAGTATTGATAGGATTTTCCTCCATTTTCCTGGAGCTTTCCCTGGTCTGGACTGTTGCCATAACTACAGGTTTTATAGGTTCTCCAAGGAAAACATACCTACACCCCAAAATCAAAGGGTAAATAAGGTCGTCCATCACTGCTGCTTTGATTTCTCCTTCCACATAGCGAGATCTTATGTTGATTCGGGCTATGGGTAATGTCATGGTTCTTGCTCCCTTGATCGGTCCTCTGATTTCCACTGTTTCTGTGGTTATCTGGTCAGGACTCACTAGAGAAGAGCACACAACTGAATCAAAGTCCAATCCTGTGTCATATAAACACAGTACTTGAGTGCCATTCACGGTCACTTCCTCACAGACAGGGGGATGATGGAAGTCTTTCTGACTTACTGCCATTTCCTTCCTTCCCTGATTCCCTGTTGTAAGACATGCAGCATGATGAGGAGGATTCTTCCTTCTGCAGTCCGCAGTATTGTGGTTACTCATTAGACAAGTTTTACACCACTTTCCTTCCTTCCGGTAAGGTGTCTTATCCGATCTTAGAGGGTTTTTGTCCTTTTGGTCAAATCTTTGTTTGTTCCTTGTGGTATGGTCCTTTTGTTCATATTTGGTATAGTTTTGTGATGATTTGAAGTTTTCACCCTGCTTCTTCTTATTTCCTAATAATTCTGCCTGAGCTGCTTGATATCTCTCAGCAACAGTTACAATATCTTCCAATCTCTCTGCTCCTTGTTCCATGATAAACTTCCTCATTTCTTGAGGCATGGACTCTTTCACTTGCTCCATCATTATCATTTCTTTCAGATCCTGACACTTCCCTAAACTACTCCATTTTTCCAAATAGGTTTCCAATCTAGCAGAGAATTGGTGATAGTTTTCTCCTGGAAGAAGTTTAGCTGTTCGGAATTTCTTTCTATATGATTCTGAGTTCTTTTCATATCTCACAAGCAGTGCCTGCTTCAGGATTTCATAATCTTCCTGGTCATCTCTTGAGAGCTTCAAATACACATCGTAGGCCACACCTCTCAATCCCTGAGATAGTTTAAGACTCCATTTTTCTTTCACTAAGCCATAGGTAGTGGCTAGTCTTTCGTATCTATCCAGGTACGACTCGATGGCATCTTCTTTCTCAACAAATGGGTCCAGATGAAAATTCATGGCCCCACTGGAGGTGCTCTGGCTGGAGCTACTCTCAGAGTGAGGTGAGCTACCACCATTATTGCCAGTATTTGCCTGAATTTCAAGCTCTTTTAATCTCAACTGATGGTCTCTCTCTGCTTGTAATTTCCTTTCCTCAGCTTCTAACCTTTTAGTTTCTCTTTCAGCTTCCAGTCTTTTGTCTTCTCTCTGAGCTTCCAGTCTTTTGTCTTCTCTCTCAGCTTCCAATCTTTTGTCTTCTCTCTCAGCTTCCAGTCTTTTGACTTCTCTTTCAGCTTCTAATTTCTTTGCTTCAGTCTCTAATTGCAACTTTCTTTCTTCCCTATCCATGTGTTTGTCCACTTCTGCTGTGACATACTGAGTGAGAGCATCACCTGTCAAATTTAATTCCTTACCCATCTGCATGATCGCAGTTCTAAACTTCACTAGATCAGCCATGGCGTTACTTAGATAGGGTATGTATATTTACTATAACCCAATTATTGTAATTAAACTTAATTAATTTAAATGAACAAAAAATTTCCGTGCAACTTTGTGAGCATCAACTATTTACTGAGTACTAAATGGTACTCCTCCTAAGAAAATAATTTTGTAAAAATCCTATAATGATTTTCTCAAAAAAAAAATTTATTTTCTTATGTTACCTATGGTTGGCACAAGTTAGAGTGTAGATAGATGAATAGACTAAGTATGGCTCAAGATATACAGAAATATCCCGGACGAGCCCCCAGTGTGGCGAGAGGTTTTATTTGACTGTAGGATCAGTATAGTACTGAAAATTACAGAAATAGAATTTCTGCAGAAAATGGTGAAGTCCCAGTGTCTGAGAGAACTACTGGTATCACAAATTAGTTACGGCTGTGAATGTTCTGATCTCGAAAACAATAGTAGAGAGGAGACCGACATAAAGCGCCACCTCCGCTGTGTAACTAACTGTGATATTAATAAACAAGGAAACAGATTTTACTTAACTAAGATAAAATTGACAAGTTGTTCAAATACAATTTCCTTCTTATTTATTTAGTATATACACTATCTACTCTTGTGCTGAAGGGTGAATGTTGAAAAATGGAATGTAATGGAATTGTAAGTTTACAAGTGATTTACAAATATTTATTTTATATTTATATATATATATATATATATATATATATATATATATATATATATATATATATATATATATATATATATATATATATATATATATATATATATATATATATATATATATATATATATATATATATTTTTACATCAAGTTTTCCAATTATAGGAACAAAAAAAAAATTATATCAGCTGTGCTGTTATTTAATTATAGTACATGGATCAGCTGTGCTGTTAATTAAGGATATAACACTTCTCAGCTATGCTGTTAATTTTGTCTCTTGCTATGTTAAGTCACTTTCTCATCACTGACAGTTTCTATGCTCACAATGCTGACAGAAATGGTACGAATGTGTACTCATCTCTTAAAACAGTTCTGTTCTCCGTAGTTAGGTTCACACAACTCCTGCTGAGGCTCGTTACTTTAGCCCACCCAAGACTGAGGGGGACTAAAGATGTAGCTTCTGTACAATCTCTATGCTCCTGAGAAGTTCCAGGCAGCGGGATTGACTCGAACATACGACCCTCAGGTTTTTAGGACACAAATAAACCTGTAACAAAGCAAAAATAGGGGCTAAATTCTGTCCTCCAGCCCACCTATTTCTAGTGTGAGTGAAATGAGCGTGTCTCAGATGTATGCATGTAGGATGAATGACAACATGGCTCAGTATGATTTAGCAATAGCGAGACAAGACAGGTGTCTACTTGCAAAGCATTCTTTCTGATAAACTAATACATGGATATATTCAATAATATAGATTCAATACATGAATACATTTAATACATGAATACATCCCATAATATAAATCAATGCATGAATAAATCCAATAATATGTACACCTAGGTGTGATACAATAATGTCCTTCCCCCTATACTATACCACGCCCTCTCTGACAAGTGCTATACTAGCTGGTAACATATATCCTAATAATATTGTTATGATCTATATGATAGGAGTATATGAGACGAGGACTGTTTGGTGATATATCAGGTGGGAGTTATAGGAGACAATAGATTGGAGTTAGATGCGACAATAGATTGAGTCCTGACAAGGACTGTTTTGGTTATATTGCAGTTGGTCTTATCTGAGACAATAGATTGAAGTTATAGACTGACAATAGATTGAGTCCTAACAAGGACTGTTATGGTTATATTTGCAGTCGGAGTTAGATGAGACAATAGATTGAGTCCTAACAAGGACTGTTTTGGTTATATTGCAGTTGGTCTTATCTGAGACAATAGATTGAGTTATAGGAGACAATAGATTGAAGTATGAGTCCTATTAGTCTTCGTCTATTCAATCCTAATAGGAAATACAATCATTATACTTAATTCCCCCAAGATACAATCAGTAACCTGATAGGTAGTATAAATGACACACAACAAATACCAACGGTTATCGTAAATATATTTACCCTCCTAAGATTTTAAACTGGCCAGGTTTTGACGCGACTTAGCGAAGTAGGTTGCAGGTCGATGCCCTCAGGTAAGCAATGAATCACAGGTTCTTCCTCTTCAGTTGGTCGGTCTGGCTTCGTTTTTGGTGTTGCGTGTTTAGCATAAAATCCGCCCGATTATATAGGCAAGTAAATACTTGAGGAAAGCTTTCGGTTGGTTCCTGGCGGAGCAAGTTGATTGGTTTCCTCCGGTTTAGTCTCAAGCGCTGTACAGCCTAATTTTATTCAGTTTAAATCCGCCATCTTGCGTGAACATGATGGCCGTTAATTTATTCTGTCTCAGAGACTGGTGAACGGTGCAAGTTGATTGGTTGAAGCAAATCTGTATCTCGACATAGTGATTAACAAAGTAGTGGGTTACACTTCGTTTCACGACACCCTTGACTTTTGACGAGTAGTATAGTTGCCTCTTACGAGATGACTAGGGGAGTAATAGCTTTATTCTCTCTTTGTATCCTCAGAGACCCCGGGGTTTTTATTACTATTTTTTTTATTTGGGGGGGGGGGGGGGGGGGTTTGCAGCTTTTTTGTAGAGCGCCTTCTTCAGCCATCTACCATATGCATGGAGCTGTTGGTTATATTAGGACGCGTTTAATTTATTGTAATATTTTTTCTTTGTTTTTATTTTAGTTTCAGTTCTTACTGCTTTATTGTTCAGAAAATTAGTAGTGTCTATACTGATATACATTTAATATTGATTGGAAGTTTATTTGTTGTCAATCCGTATTTGTCTGATGAAATCTACCACCACTTTAAACTACTGGCTTCCTGTCTTTTTTATGTTAGCTTTTGTTTTTGTAATATAGTGTTTTATTAAATTTTGAATGTCTAGTGGGGTCTTAATCAGTGGCGTATCCTGGTATTGCGAGCTAGGCGTGCTGCTACTTAAAATGAATATGTACGCCTACTATTTAACTTCTTCCCCTCTTAATTTAAAAACCAACTATATTCAACTAAGCAACGATAGTTATTAGGGGTATATGTCAATTATCTCCGAAATACTAATTAACTTACAACTTGAAACTCACTGTCACTGTAATAATCTGCATTCCCGGCAACTAACAAAAATTAATCACAAAAAATACTGGACGGGCACAGCCGATTTTTACAACTCCGAGAGATGCAAGACCACCGCACGCATGTTCGTATTGTATTGACGTATCTGGCCATGACCCCGATCCACACAAACCAATCTTCAGACGTGAATCCGAAAGGGACAGCATGCATTGTGACGGAATTACCCGAGAAACTTCGGGCGATTGTAACCAACCAATAAAAACTGCACTATAAAACGCGTCTGGGAAACTGAAACTAGATATACTCGTAGATTCTATGCGGGAAAATCCGTTATCGAGATGAGTGCGGTCCGAAAGCAGAACTTTAGAAGAGAAATATTTTATAGAATAATAAATTAAATTTTTACTTTCCTTCGGGCATAGGTGTGCGCAACACGCACAGCACACATAGAGAATACGCCACTGGTCTTAATGTCTATAAGATTCTGTACTCTCATTTCTACCTTGTGGTTATTACGGACGCGGGCGCGTAAATTTCAAAGACAGGTTTTTATTATCTTTATTTTCCCTTTCGCTACCATATAGAGCATGCAGTCACTAGTGCATTTAGTCAAGGTAAGTTTTTATTAAATCGGTAAAGATTTAACACACACAAATTTCTTTAAAAAAAAAAAAATTAAGAAGAATCTGTCAACATGTAGGTTTTCTGAACATAATTATTTTGTCAAGTACATACACTTATGTGTACACAAATAATTGTCCGTGATTTATGTTTTGTTGTGCCCTTTGAACTTTAACACGGAAGTGAGTAAAAAAAAGGAACAATAACCGTCCCACAGCAGATAATGCCGTAGGGGAGTGAAATGTTAGAGACTTCACTAAACCGGCTCCAGCATCGAGAGTGATCAGGTCCCTTCTCCGCTGCCTTTTTCTTCCCTAACTCAAAAGTAAAGTCAGGTACCATTTTACAGAAAGAATATTTCTCAGAACTCCTGGATGGTGAGCATGGTGAAGCATCAGAAATGATAACCACTAGCACAGAAGAGAAAACCAATGATGGTGAAGATGACATAAAGATGGAAGAACTGAGGGCAGCACTGGAGAAAATCAAGATGGGCAAAGCAGCAGGGCATGATGGTATAACACCAGAAATGGTTAAGTACATGGGAGCATCAGGCGACCTATTACTCTTAAAGGTCCTACAGGCAGCATGGTGCAACAAGACCATACCAAAGGATTGGGAGACTGCCATCATAACACCAATTTTCAAAAAGGGTGACAATCGACAATGTGGAAACCATAGAGGCATATCCCTTCTCAGTGTCCCTGGTAAAATCTACTCTAGAATCCTAGAGCAGAGACTCCGACGCCTAGCTGAGCCACAATTGGATGAGGTCCAGTGCGGATTCTGAGCAAACCGAAGTACTCAAGACCTAATCTTCACACTCAGACAGCTGAGTGAAAAGGCCCTTGAGTATAAGAGTGAGATGCATCTTTGTTTCATAGATCTGGAAAAGGCGTTTGACAGGGTCCCCTGGAGCAAACTTTGGGACTGTTTGGCAAGGAAGAATATTCCAGCACCTCTGATCCATGCTATACAGAGGTTCTACAAGTCTTGCAGAAATTATGTGAGGACAGCAAACCATAAGTCAGAAGAGTTCAGGACCACCACTGGTGTAAGACAAGGTGATATCCTATCACCTTACCTCTTCATACTCCTTATGGACGATGTCATCAAGGCATGTAAGGAGAGAACAAGAAAGTATTCAGTGGGGTACTGGAAGATGAGACAGGTCTATATTTCGGAGCTGGCATTTGCTGATGATGTTGCCCTGATTGCTAAATCAGAGGCACATCTCCAATCCAACCTGCAAGTCTGGAAGGAAGAGCTGGAGAAGAGAGGGATGGTCATAAGCAGCTCTAAAACAAAATCCATGGTGATATCACGAGAAGAAAGAAAACCTCAGATTAAGTTGGGAGAACAGGTCCTGGAGCAGGTCGACCACTTTAAATATCTCGGAGCTATTATAGACCGAAAGGGAGGCATCAAAGAAGAGTTGGCCACTCGAAAAGCAGCGGCTGTGAGACTTTTTCAGGCCATAAATCGTGGATTCCTCAGCAAGAAAGAGGTTGGTAAGAAAACGAAGATGGCTGTATACCGCTCTACCTATGTTCCAGTCTTGACATATGGATGCGAGTCGTGGACAATGACTACAACCCACAAAAGCCAGATCCAAACCTCAGAAATGAGGTATCTGAGGAAAGTGGTTGAAGTAACAAGAAGAGACATGGTCCGCAACCAGACGATCAGTCAAGGCCTAAAATCCCATCCGCTGCAGACCCAAATAGAACAGTCCCAACTAAGATGGTTTGGCCATGTCTGCAGAATGGGAGAAGATCGGCTACCACGACAAGCATGGGAAACAAAGAGCCAGGGATCCAGACCTCCAGGACGACCCAGAGTTCGCTGGGAGGACAACATTAGACAATCTTTGAAGGACCGAGGACTAGAATGGAACCAGGCCAGGAAGAAGACAGCTGATAGAATGGTCTGGCGCTCTCTCTTCCAAACCTCTACACCTCACGGTAGAAGGGGAACGACTAAGTAAGTACCATTTTACAGCTGGGTAGACTGGAGCGTGTCGATACCGTGAATCGAACCCGTTACCTTTGCTGCGAGAGACCAGCGCTCTAACCCCTCTGTCAATCTAACCACTCTGTCAATCTAACCACTCTGTCAATCTAACCACTCTGCCAATCGGACACTTATAGAAGTCAGTGCTAGCTCAATATGTTTCTGATTTAAGGTTCACTTTTCATATTTTTTTTTTTTTTTACATTTTGACATTTCTTCGTTTGTCCTTGACAACTGGCGCAGGTGACTTTGTCTCTGTTCAACTTTCTGTCCTTCATCATCATCATTTCACTTTATGTAACTTATGGAGGCTGGAGCTTCCGCTGCCGCTGGTCGTTTACAAGAATCCTCCATGGAATTGTTCTTGTGTTCTTGCAGTAGTGGTTTATTTTACGTGATGAGGTTGCCAGTCTAATATTCATCATCATCATCATTTTGCTTTGCACTCGTGATGGAGCATGAAGCCACCACAACAACTGATCTCGTGATGGAGCATGAAGCCACCACAACAACTGATCTCTTGCAGGAAGCCTGCACAAATCATTCATACACATTTGTAGCAGTGGTTCCTGTAACAACTTGTTTGACACGATGAGGCTGCTATCTCCGTGCACAACCTCCTGTTACTAGCCTTGTACGACATGCACGAGGGAGCAGTAGCTCTATTCTGTCTTTGTCACATCAGAGCCTCCCTTTCCCCTCTCCCTCCCCTCCACTCCGGATGGCACAGGACGGGGGGTCTAGGTTGACCGTTTCATAATTTATAATCAGAATATCATGTTTTAACATATTTATGTATTTTTTCCTCATGCGCAGACACTAATGTTGTTCAGTGACAAATAACCAGAATACATCATCCTATTAACGTTCAATAAGCAGAGTGGTCATACGCTTGTTACTCGAGACAACCGGTCTGGGCTCGAAACCAAGTCGCGCGCACTCCAGTCTAAAGGTAAAGGTAGTCCCATAGTAGGCGCTGCCGTAGGGCAATGAAGTGTTAGAGACTTCACCATACTAGGTGCAGCACCGAGAGGTGGAGTGTCAAGTTCCCTTCCTTGCTGCCTTTTCCTTCCCTAAATCACAGAGCAGAGTCAGGTGCAAATATACAGCTGGGTAGAATGAAGCGTGTTGATAACGTGATTCAACCCCGGCAATATGCCACGAGAGACCGGTGGTCTCTCACTTCAGTCTACCTAGTTATAAAAATGAATACCTGACTCAGATGTAGTGTTATGGAAGGAAAAGGCGACGATTAAACTGTATTTTCATCTAAATTACCAGGCAACCATTATCTTCACTTAAGACACTCGTATCTCCATGTTGTCATCAGACTGCCTGGCTTTGAAAACGGGCATGTTCTTCAAATTAGTAGTATCAGTTTTTAAATGTCCCTTTTCGCTCCTTATGGAGCATTGAGCCAGTGGTGCAGCTGGGCCATTTGCAGTAAGCCTGCACAAAAGTATTTATATGCTCTTGTTGTAGTAATTTCTGTAGCAATTTTTTTCCCCATTATAAGGTAGCCTGATCAATGCACTATCACATATACAATCACATATACAATCACATATACAATCACATATTCAATCACATATACAATCACATATACAATCCCACATACAATCACATATACAATCACATATTCAATCACATATACAATCACATATACAATCACATATTTCAAATCGCCTAAGGCAGACTGAGTGCTATTCTTTGTTGTCTTCTTGGAGACCCATGAAAACAACGCGGGGTAAAATTAATAGTAGACCACCACTGACAATTTTGGGAAACTTGTTGATAGTATTACAAGGTAGTCCGTGTTCTGGAAGTCCAATAGTAAGATGACGTAGCGGAAGACCACAAAATACGTGGAGAAGAGACATGGAGATGGAAATGGCATGGATAAAAAAGAAATGAAAAGACATTGTAAAGATGGCACAGGACAGGAAGACTAGGCCAGAATTTGTTCAAGGCCTTGCTCCTGGGGGAGCTCAAGTTTGCGATAATGACAAAATGGTACTTGTTACAGTAAATAGCAGAAATAACAGATAGCACAAAGAACCTGAAAAATGAGGTAAAACATGGTCGCACGCGCCAGTCGGTAGTTCGCTCGATACAAATCATAACTGCACAAAGGAAATTAATACAGGTGTGGCAAAATTGTTTCCAATTCTGTTGTGGAATCGATTACTGAAATCGATGGTGTCATTATAATATCACGCAACACGGCAAAGCGAGCGAGAGGGTCTCAGTTCATAACAATCATGGACACTAATAATAGTGGTGAGATGTGCTTTATTTCTAACTTCGGACGGATGGTATAACCACGAGGAGAATCAAATAGCAGAAAGACTTATAAATATTAAATGATTCATTAATTGTACCCGAGGACTTGTTTACTTTTTACCATTGTGTTTAAAGTTCTTGTTCATTTTATTTATCCCCTAACATTAAATTTATCATAGGATAGTTGTAGGGAGGAGACGCCTTAAATCCTGGTACTACGTCTTACCATCTGGGCCAGTGATTTTCACAGTGACTATACCTATGACATCTATACACCAGTGCTTATTTCTAAGACTGGGGTATTGCTTTTAAGACCAGAACTCTTGACTGGCATTCTATCCTTGTGTCATCTGATACACCTGGATATCACCTTTATCACTATATAACCTAACCTCTCGTTACAACAGGTGAAATTAATTTTAATCCTAAAGGTGGATGTAAACAATTTTAACCCTAAACACGAGTATAAACAATCTTAACTCTTAAGGCGTATATAAACAATTTTAACCCTAATGACGAATATAAACAATCTTAACCCTAAAGGCGTGCATAAACAATTTTAACCCTAAAGGAGAACATAAACAATGTCAGCAGAAAATGGGACAATCTCCACTCACTCCAGGGTTTCTTGACATGTGGTTTGCTGACCCCTTGGGGTCCGTGAATGAATTCGAAGGGGTCCGTGTACATAATCTAAAGTTTAAAATGTAAAATGTTTAATTATACTTGTATGCAATATTTTTTTTTTTTCAAGAAGAGGTCTATAGCCTCCACTGGACAAATCAAAGATGTTCATAGCCTTCATTGGACAATCAAAGATGTCCATAGCAGAAAAAAGGTAAGAAACCTTGATCTACTCAAACACGTACCTCGATGATTTGTGGCACTAGGGACCAGGGCTTCAGGCAGTCATTGAAATCTGTCCATGTGGTGTTGCGAGTAACATTCGGATGTCTCTCCCAGGTACCGTTTTCTGTACAAGACCGTGTTGCCTTCTCTGCAGCGGGACAAGAGAGATTTGAGTTGAGAATTAATAGCTTTATCATATACATATTCTCTCATTCTAATTTCTCATGGTAAATTTATTTCTCACCGAACAAGGATTCAATAAAAATGATGCAATTAACAGGCCAAAGTCAAAATACTACCCATGCAATACTATTATTTACTGGCTATTGCTTGCAAGATGAACAGAATTCAGTATAAAACATCATCATTATTACCTTTCTGCTTCCCAAAGAGCATATGCCTTCCATAAAATTATCCCAAGTCCTTGTGATATGTACCATAAAATTATCCCAAGTCATTGTGACCTGTACCATAAAATTATTCCAAGTCATTGTGACCTGTGTCATCAGCTCAAAGTCTTCCCATGTCTTTTTCGTCCCTATCATTTATGTCTCCTGTTTTCTTCTCCATGTGCTTGTGGTCTCCTCCTGCTTTTCTCGCCTTTAGGGATTCCAGAATAAGGACTGCTTCGTAATGCTATCAACAATGTTTCTTCATTTCTTGTCATATCTATCGGCAGCGTCTTAGTGCCATCTTTAGTTCCACTGACACTTGTCTGGTTCTTGTCATAAGTTCCACAAAGGTGACTAGTCATTCCATTTCAATCCTTTTATTCTAAGCAACCAAATAGTGAACGTTTGTAATTTCTTGGCTGTTAATTTGGTTTTTCTCCTTGTTTCAGAGGCATACGACCGGACTGATTAGACATTTGAGTTAATCATTCTATATTTTTTTTAAATAATAATAATTCGGCAAGAGGCAAGAACCACGTATGTATTTCAAAACTGGCAGGCCGAGTGGGATTACGCTTGCCCCAATATCGAGTGAGTACCCTGTTCACGTGCAGTGGAAATTTTGTGAGTGATGTCGATGACTATAGTGCTGCTTAAGATCTACTATTGTTATTATAACTTAAAATGTTAAAAGAAAATATGAAAAGACTGTGGCAGTGCATGATAGCTTGTCTACTGTTTCCTACTTCTCTATTTTGTAATTGTATAGGTTTCGTATGTACACCCTAAACAGCAGGCAGCTTATTTGTGGTAAAGGAGACTTTTTACTCTCAAAACAACGACAACAGTTCATGTACTGACAGTTGATAAATGACTTCACGAGTTGATGGATGATTTCACGAGTTGATGAATGACTTCACGCTGACAGCAGTAACAGTCAAATGTTGAACTTTATTTATATGATCAAAGAATGTTGAAGAAATGATATGCCAAACCTTCCTCATGAGGCTGGTAGACTTTATACAGCAAAACTGCAGTAGGTAATAATAAAATGTCATTTTCTGTTATTCTCTCTCTCTCTTTCTGTCGCTGCTTCTATATTCATACTGTCTCTAGTGGTTATGGTGGTCGTGGCTTGAGAACCACTGTTGTCACTATTTTTTCTTGATAAAATATTCTTCGTATGTACTGTTCTGACTTATTTCTTCTGATTTCTGGACTTGGCATATCTTAGTGAGACTGGCCTAACCGCCAAGGATGTTGGTTTACCACGTTATTCTTCTGCTTTCTAGTATGTTCCTTGTCTATTTTACTACTCTACTTAGTAATAGACATCTAATGTTCAACGTACCTGGTTTGTTCGAAAATACACACATTCTTCTTGTACTGACAACACTGCATCTTGTCCACAGAATAAATACAACTAACAGACATTGTGGTCTACAAAGCGATTGAGTGTCTGAGTGATAGTTATAACTTTTCTGTCACCACAGAAATCAACCAAAATCCCTTTGGCTTATCACTCGATGAAAACTCCCAATTCAGCTTCCCACTTCTAAATCCCTTTGCACACTTGGGAGAAAACCCAAACTAGCACCTTAACACTATCGAGTTTCTAATCTGACGGATTTACTTTTCAACAACGATTTACCACTACAACTATTTCCGAACCTTCTAGAACAAACAGTCTCACAAACAGCTCACCCGAAAAATAAATTTCCCGTGCAAAGTCTCTTCGCTCACATAGCTGGGCTTCCCAAAACAAAACAGAAAAACGTAACGTTAGAATTTCCACTCAAGGTCAACCTTAACTAAACACCGCATCGCCGTCAAGGGACGTAAACCTTACTCTTAACCCTTCTCGTTCTATTGATTATTTCCCTTTGAATATAAAATACTTCTAACCGAATTTCTATCTTACTCACTCCAGCGGCTACAAGACAACTCTAATCACTTTGGATTCTTTCGTCAGCAAAAGAATTTTAATGGAATCAGGCCGGTCTTTAACATGAAATGGGCAATAGTGCTGCATTTTGTGTTCCTTCAGTTTCTTCGGCCTATGATTATGATGGTGTTGAAAAGCAAAAACTTAAAAAGTTTTTGCTTTTTGTTGAAAAGATTTGTGTTTTGTTGAAAAAAAATTTTTGTTGAAAAGTTTTTTGTTGTTGAAAAGTTGCCTGGCCAACGCTTTGCGGATTGACTAGCTTCACCGGTGTGGTCCAGCTTTACCATTTTCCATGTGGTGAAACATGTTGAGAACTCAGCATTCCACAATAAGCTTGGGGGAATCATTTGAGCCCAATAATTTAATCCGGCTTTTACCTGGTTGGTTGTGTGCAGGAGGATCTCACAATGAATAGGTCACCGGCGATGGAAGCTGGGATTCGTTTGGAGCACCCAGAACCAGAGCATAGAATTTTAGTCTTGCATGTTCGGAAAGCTCTCATGAATGGCGGGGAATGCGCAGTATGCCACCTCCCTCGCCCCTTCCAGCATGAAACCAGACGCGGTGACCTTTTAAAGGCACGTCAAGCCGGAAAAGAAAGCCCAGAAGGACACTGAAGCTCATGACTAACTCAACAAATTGTGGATCGCAGAGAAGCCACAGGAAAACATAGACCTAAAAGTTAGATAACGCCAAGAATTTTTCAACTTGGCACTGGCAGTGAAACAGTTCTAATTGAACAATAACAACTAATAAAGTTTACTCCTATGAGAAAACTAGTTTTGAATAATGCGAGTTTTGACTTATGCGAGGTCTTCAGGAACGCATCCCTCGCATGAAATGCAACCACACTGGATTAATGTTTTACTTAACAGCAAGAGCTAATGGTGTTTTTCTTAAATTATGGAAATATTGGTGTTTTGCTTAAGTGCAGGAATAAAAAAATAGGTAGTATGCTTCATTACAGAAAATACTTCACATCTGTTTCAGTTGAAGAACTATACTTCATGACATAAATTAACATACTAACAAGTTTAGAGTCTTGTTGATGACGTTTTGTTTCTGTCTCATTTATGATGCTGTGCCTGTAGTGCGGTCTCTGATGTTAAGTGGACTTACTAAAAGGATGGAATCCCTGGATGTAGGCTGGACATGGCAGTGCAGCATTCTGCCCCGCTTTCAGGTAATTTGGCCAGCACATTATGTTGTCCCATACAGGTTCGCAGTACAGTCCTGCCAATTAAACCAAAAAAAAAAAGTAGTCACGTGTATTGTCCCTGTTATCTATATCTTTACGACAAAAAGATTTGAGCTGAAAGCATGAACGATATTAAAGCAACTATGAACAAACAGACTTAATGATGATATTGCGCAAGAATTAGTGCGTGAATAAAACATTGTATCGAACAGTACATGTGATACGGTGAGATGGTGAGAGGGGAAAACAGACAGACAGAAAGAAACAATGTGCATGACGTCACAAAGATATCTGGCTGGAAACCACGTCGCGGCACGCTCCAATCTACTTAGCTATAAAAATGGGTAGCTGGCTCTGCTCTAGGTTAAGGAAAGTAAAGGCAAGGAAGAAGAGAACTGGTCATCTCATAAAGTTGAGATTAAGTATTACCAAAGTCTCTGACACTTCACTCCAGTACAACAAGAACTTCTATAGAGCTACCTTTACCTTCAGAGGTAGAGAGAGAGAAAAAAACAGAGAGAGTGAGAGAGAGAGAGAGAGAGAGAGAGAGAGAGAGAGAGAGAGAGAGAGAGAGAGAGAGAGAGAGAGAGAGAGAGAGAGAGAGAGAGAGAGAGAGAGAGAGAGAGAGAGAGAGAGAGAGAGAGAGAGAGAGAGAGAGAGAGAGAGAAAGACAGAAGAAGACAATTTTCAATGTTGTAAGAATGTAATCACAATTTTCATATTTGAATTTAAACTGTGAGAAATAATTACTGGTTGAAAGCCGTGGAGATGCAAAGACATCTTGAACCAAATCTATATTCCATCTGAACTGCCAACGGCTGCAGAAATTATTCAAAAAAATTACTCAAGCCTATGTATTCATGGAGAATACAGAGACAAGAAGGGGAGATCTGGGGTGATCAGATAGATAAAGTGCCATCACCCCCATTTAAGGTTGGCCGTAATGGATACCCAAATGGTTTCTTTCTCAAGTCTGGATGTTACACTCTGACAGCCTATTTCCGGTACCTCTCTTGATGTTATCTTATCTCTTTTAGCCACAGACTTAGAATCTGGACGGAAAATACACGACAAGTGATAGATTTCCAAATGGAAAAGTATACCTGGAATACATTCCACAGAGGGAACGAATATTTAATACTGTTAATTTACAGATAAAGGAAAAGGAAGCATATTAGAAGATACTGCAGTAGGGAAGTAAATGTTAGAGACTTAACAATACTAGGTTTCAGCTTTATGAGGTGGGAGTGACTGTTTTCATTCATCGCTGCCTTTGTCCTTCCTAAATCAAATAGTTGAGTCAGGTACCTATTTATAGCTGGGTGAACTAAAGTGTGACGCCACCAGGTTTCGAACGCGGTTAACTCTGCTTTAAGAAGCAACCGCTCAACCTATTCTGCGGCTCTACGCTCTTAAAACAGGTATTGAGATAGAGACGAAAAGACTTTAAAAAAAAATATTTCAGCGTTAACACACACACAAAATTAATGCCAGAAAACAGGGTTGATCTTAGTAACTGCGGGGCCCGATTTGGATCATTCTAGTGAGTCCTGTGGACTTAAAATTAGAGTTTTGTTGTAACACGTTTTATGTCAACATTTAGCTAATAAATTATATATATATATATATATATATATATATATATATATATATATATATATATATATATATATATATATATATATATATATATATATATATATATATATATATATAATGCCCGAAATTATATATTCTTATATCTAATGTGAAACAATCTTCGTTCCTTATTTGTCTTCAAAGCCTGACTGCGGGCCTTTTGTGAGCGCGGGGCACGATTGGATCAAATAAGTTAAATCGGCGTAAGGCCGGCCCTGCCAGCAAAAGCAGTCACTACCTGAAAGTTGTCTTCTTCTTCTTCACGTACCGTGCCTAGTGTCGTAGGAGATCATGTCTCTCCACAACTTCCTGTCTCCAGTACAATTTATCAATTCTGCTGTTGACTTCTTTCCATACCACGATGTCAAATTGTCCAGTATTTGCTCTCTTTGTCTTCACCAATCTCTTTTTCCTTCAATATTACCTGTTGTTACGATATATTCCAGATTTCCACTTCTCATAACATGCCCAAAAAGTGGATTGCTTCTTTCTAACTTGTGAAATAAGTTTCCTTTGAGCATTGGCCTCTTTCAGCACATCCTCATTCCTCTTTTTGGCCGTCCATTGTATTTTTAACATTCTTCTGTTAAACCACATCTCTGTTGCCTCTAGTGCCTTCCTTTTTATTTACAAATTGTCCACGACTCACTCCCATGTGTCAGGATTTGTTCTATATAACAACGAAGAACTCTCTTTCTTACTTCCAATGACAAAGAATTGCTGCATAAAATACTCTTAATTTTATAGAATGCTGCATTTACCTGAGGTATTCTGCTCTTCACTTCTGAGATGCATCTTCCTTCCATTGTTATTAATGTGCCCAGGTATTTGAATTTATTGACTTGTTTTAAAACGGTTCCATTTACTTTGATAGTGCATTCTGGGGAAGCCCTTTTTCTTTGAGACGACCATTACTTCTGTCTTTTTGCCTTTATTTTCACTTTCTATCACTATTGTATCAACGATTTCCTGCAGCTCCGTTTCACTTTTTGCCATTAAGACTGCATCATCAGCGTATCTCAAGTTGTTTATATTATGTCCGCTAAATGATATTCCTGGCATGTCCTCTAGAGATCTCATTATATTTACACTGCACAGATTGAACAGATCCCGTGACAGCACACATCCCTGTCTGGCACCTTTTTTTACTTGCTGAAACGTTCCTATTTGGCTGCTAATTCTCACAGCTGCTTGTTGTTGTTAGTACATGTTCTTTATTATCCTCAAGTCTTTACCATCAATGTTGATGCTTTCTAACATTTTGATAATTTCCTCATGTTTCACTTTGTCAAATGCCCAAGTGTAATCTATAAAGCACAAGTACAGATCTGTCTTCACCTCTATGGCTCTTTCTATTAATGTTCTTATAATATATATAGTATTGTTTGTGCCTTTACCTTCTACAAATCCACACTGTTCATCACTGATTTCTGGTTTAATTTTATATCTCAATCTTCTCAGGATTATTCGTAATAATATTTTGGTCACATGACTCATAAGATTTCTTCGCATTCCATGGCTCCAGGTTTCATTGGCAAAGCTATGAATTTGGATTTCATCAGGTATTTGACCACTGTTGTAGATGTCGTTTAAGAGTTTTGTTATCACTTCTACTCCAAATTCTCCCAAAGCTTCAATTTCCTCCACTGTTACATTATCTGTTCCAGGCGCTTTGTCTTTCTACATGTAGCGCATGACATCCTCTGCCTCTGCAACAAATACTGGAGGTCCTTGTGACAGGTTATGTAAATAGATTACATGATTTCCCACCTTTGCTTCTTTATTAGTATTCACGGTTTTGTTAACGCAGAACCCATGCTCTTCGATATCTGTCTAACTCATATTTTAGCCACGCCTATTTTTTTTTTCTCTATGTCTTACAGGCACTAGCGAGTATTTACAAACAGACCTATTAGCTAGTCCACGAGCGGACATGTAACCGCCAGCGAGTAGAGCCGTTAACTGAATTATCACGCGAGCGATTGGGCAATCGTTGAAATAGTGACAAATCTGACTAGAACGCGCGTAGAGAGAGAATGGGTCATCTAATGGTAGAATCGAGGGCGATAAGTCAAAAGACGTACCTTTGAGGGTTACATTTTCTCAGGGGGACTTAAGCGAATGAAGAAAAGAAAGGGGCTATAACCACAGTTACCGACCTCATCCGTTTGTTGGTGGTCCCAGGGAACGTAATTAGCTAAAGAACCAGACGAGATCAAAAGACGGTTTGCTCGTTGGCAACGTCTATGTTGTCGGAATAGGCGTGAAATAAAGCTTTCATTCAGGAGTGAACCGTAGATTTTCCCAAAATACGGGCTAAGCGCGATATCTCGCAATAGCTAGCGAATTGATACCAATTTTATATAAATACCTCATCCTAAAAATCAATTATCTAGTCGCCTCAGAATTTTCTGAATATCTAGCTCGAATACTAGAGCCCTTGTACAAAGTAAATTACTTGGAATTTCTTTGGAGATAGCTTCATCTTCTGTGTTGCATACGGATCACAAACCAAACCTACCAGCGGCCTAAATCTGAGAAAAGGGGTCTAAGTCAAATAGTACCAGAAACATTCTTATGTAATATCGGGTCTTCGAGGTTGACCTGTTCGACCCTCTTGTTTCCCCCAGAGAGAGAGAGAGAGAGAGAGAGAGAGAGAGAGCACGAACCTATGACAATAAGAATAACTATAACTGGACGTATAGATGCCCAGATTTCTTTCCATTTTCATTTACATTCAGCCCGCTGTGGCGAAAATATCAAACTTAACACTACCCGACTACTGACCACTGTGTTGTGGCGACGATTTATCCAGAAAGATTTACTCACCTGACATTCTCTTTAATTATCGGAAATTACAAGCTGCTGTACACTGTGAACACTATATCTCAGTAATTAATTTTCTACCTGGACTAATTGAAGTGACATAAACATATCCAATTATCAGCACTAAAGTAAGCGTTCCCCATTAGGAGAATTAATCAGCCTTGGAGGAACTGTGGCTTATTTCGGCGAAACCCAACACTGGATTTGTATTTATATCATGGAGATATGTTCAAGATGTTGTTAAAACAACTATTAGATAAGCATGACTGAATGTGGCCACAGGTTTGTCAGAGCAGAGAGAAAGAGAGTGAATAATTCTTCTGTTGTATAATCATTGTTCTCACTTTTGTTTTTCCTTTTTTTGTTTGCTAATAATGTAATTTTCAGGATAGATTAATTAGGAACTCTGTTCTTTACAGTATAGTCAAATCCTATAAATAATAATAATAAATTCTTTAAGCGCCAAACACGGCGCATAAGGCAGAAACCAGTGCTCTCCAGGTTGTTCGTTGTGACGCCACTCCTCTTAGCTCTTGCACATTATTTAGGCCCAACGTTCTTCCTTCTCTTAGTATTGTTCTTCTGAGTGTTTCTTTTGGTCTTCCTTTTTTCCGCTTACCCTCAGGAACCCAAGTGAGCGCCTGTAGTGGTATTCTGTTGTTTTGCATTCGTAGGACATGACCGATATATGACCATCGTCTTTTCCTTATATAGTCGGAGACATATTTCTGCCTAGAGTCTTCTCTTATTTGTCGATTAGTCTTGAATTCTTTCCAACTGATGTTCATGAGTTTTCTACGACATTTGTTCTCGAATGTATTCAGCTTGTTCTCCAATGATTTTGTTATTTTCCAACTCTCACAGCCGTATGTTAACACTGAGATAACATTTGAATTAAACAGACGAAGCTTGGTATGTAAATCCTATACCAGAGCGCAAATCTTTTGACCTTTTGGGGTTATTAACTTCATTCTTGTGGGATCTTGTCTCAACAGAGAGGATTGCACTTATGGGTTTATATTTCTTTAATTTCTGTAACCTATGATTTTCTATTGCTATTGATATTGGATGTTGTGAAGTTTTTCTTATGATAATAAACTTAACAAAACTTAATTACCTGTGTTGGTCAGCTCAGCCCAAAATTCATACCCCATTTACTATAGTTTTCACGTTTGTGCGTCTGGTTGTCGTCACTTATCTGTGTGTATGTATGTGAGTGGTTAATTAGGAACTCTGTTCTTTACAGTATAGTCAAATCCTATACCACAGCGCAAATCTTTTGACCTTTTGGGGTTATTAACTTCATTCTTGTGGGATCTTGTCTCAACAGAGGGGATTGCACTTATGGGTTTATATTTCTTTAATTTCTGTAACCTATGATTTTCTATTGCTATTGATATTGGATGTTGTGAAGTTTTTTTATGATAATAAACTTAACAAAACTTAATTACCTGTGTTGGTCAGCTCAGCCCAAAATTCATACCCCATTTACTATAGTTTTCACATTTGTTCGTCTGGTTGTCGTCACTTATCTGTGTGTATGTATGTGAGTGGTTAATAGTGTATATGTTAATATATACGGAAAGGAGAGTTGTCTGATAAACAAATTTCAGTCGTAAAGATAGGCTGGACTAGAGTATCTTCTCAATCCAGTGACAGATTCTACTTTTAACTTATTCACTCGTGAAATCTATTTCTCTACCTTATCTCTCACTGGTCGGCGTCTGTGGCCTAATGGATATGAACGCAGTTTCATAATCCAGATATACCAGGTTCGAAACCTGCTGCAGGCGGTTTGGTAGCAGATCGCTTTGTGTGGATTTTTAACAATGGTATAAGCGCCGTACCGTTCAGAAATCAATGGCAAACTACTGAATGAAACAATTGCCTAGAAAAATCACAAACAGCCAATAAAAGCTGGGGTTGATTGCCACGTCCTGTAAAGGATAAGCAACTAACTTATCTCTCACTGAGTTACCACCTTTTTCAGTTTTATTCAGACAGGACCAGAATCTATCTTAAATACCTATCCAAATCTAGGACAGTCCTTCACAACTGTCCTGGTTGTTCAAATCTGGTCTTTCATCATCATACAGCTCCTTGATGTATTCTGTCCACCTTTCTATCATGTTCTCATGACCCATTAACAATGTTCCTTCTTTTGATTTCAAACAGCCAGTGACTGTTTGTGTCCTTCTGCCTGTTAACTAATTTATTTGCTTGTACATAGATTTTTGTGTCTTTTCGGTTCTGCACTTCAAGCTCTCTGCACGTCTGTTTTAGCCATGCTTCTTTTGCTGTTTTACATTTGTTTATTATTTCCTTATTTAGTCTGTCATATTCTTCTTTGTCTTGCTTCTTCTTCCTTCTTGCATACATCAGTTTTAAAATTGTATCTGTCATTTACTTCTTCTGTGCAGTTCTCTTTACATCTGGTATGATTTCTTTTGATGTTAGATGTACTGATTCCTTTAGCATTTACCACTGTTCATCTATACCCTGTATTATTTCTATTGCATTGTACCTGAAAATTTTACATGATTAAAACGAAATTAGAATAGTTCAATTTTGTTATTACTGTTATTTTGTTAGTATAATAGAAATAAAAGTAATAATAATAATAGTAAAAATAATAACGTTAAATATATTTTAAGTAGCAATATTAGTGCAGATTTGATTTTTTGTTGTTGCTTCGTCCATATGTGCTCGTGTGTGTCCGTGTGTACATGTGTGTATATGGCCGGGTATCTTTCTGATCTCTCATCTCCTTTGTCTGCTCTTTAAGTCTGCGGTTGACCACCACCTTGCAGAAAGCCGGACTCCAAGTACACGCTCCTGCAGAGGCGGTTTCTGTAGTAACTTGTTTTACATGGTGAGGTATGGGTATATATGCGTGTGTGCAAGTAAATGCACCTTTATGTGAGAGTTTATGTGTCCATATGAGTGCACATGATACTGCAGCTGTTGACAGTGCTCGTCCAGTTGTGGCGCAGCGTGCTGTGCTTGAAAGAGATAAGAAATAAATCTAGGGATGTACACATTATCCCCGTCATTTTCATTTTCTGTTCCTGTGGAGCGTGGCACCACTACTACGGTTGGTTCATGTGGAGCGTGGCACCACCACTACGGTTGGTTCCTATGGAGCGTGGCACAACTACTACGGTTGGTTCATGTGGAGCGTGGCACCACTACTACGGTTGGTTCATGTGGAGCGTGGCACCACCACTACGGTTGGTTCATGTGGAGCGTGGCACCACCACTACGGTTGGTTCATGTGGAGCGTGGCACCACTACTACGGTTGGTTCATGTGGAGCGTGGCACCACCACTACGGTTGGTTCATGTGGAGCGTGGCACCACTACTACGGTTGGTTCATGTGGAGCGTGGCACCACCACTACGGTTGGTTCCTATGGAGCGTGGCACAACTACTACGGTTGGTTCATGTGGAGCGTGGCACCACTACTACGGTTGGTTCATGTGGAGCGTTGCACCACTACTACGGTTGGTTCCTGTGGAGCGTGGCACCACTACTACGGTTGGTTCCTGTGGAGCGTGGCACCACTACTACGGTTGGTTCCTGTGGAGCGTGGCATCACTACTACGGTTGGTTCCTGTGGAGCGTGGCACCACTACTACGGTTGGTTCATGTGGAGCGTGGCACCACTACTACGGTTGGTTCCTGTGGAGCGTGGCACCACTACTACGGTTGGTTCCTGTGGAGCGTGGCACCACTACTACGGTTGGTTCCTGTGGAGCGTGGCACCACTACTACGGTTGGTTCCTGTGGAGCGTGGCACCACCACTACGGTTGGTTCCTGTGGAGCGTGGCACCACTACTACGGTTGGTTCCTGTGGAGCGTGGCACCACTACTACAGTTGGTTCATGTGGAGCGTGGCACCACCACTACGGTTGGTTCATGTGGAGCATGGCACCACTACTACAGTTGGTTCCTGTGGAGCGTGGCATCACCACTACGGTTGGTTCCTGTGGAGCGTGGCATCACCACTACGGTTGGTTCCTGTGGAGCGTGGCACCACTACTACGGTTGATTCCTGTGCTTGAAGCTTGTGCTGAAAAATTCGTTGCTCTCACTGTTTTCGCTTCTGTAGCAACTTGTTTTATACGATAGGGTTCCCAGCCATATGCACAAACTCATATTAGACGCCACTGGTAACATACCTGAGGTAACAGCAATCCTATGTATTTATTTCTTCCGATACACACCCCCCCCCCCCTTTTTTCCCCAGAACTAAATGGAGCAAGATATACACACTTTTTGACGATATATTGAATATTGTTTTTAATTTAGATATTTAAATTGTGCAATGATTCTGTCCTACCTCCATCTTTGGGCATTGTTGCATTGGCAATTATAGCAAGGCACTGATTTTCGGCTTGGATAATTTGGGCCATCTGTTCGAACTTCTGCTAGATATAAATGGCATTATATTAGATAAATACGGGTGCAAAATGACTTGTGCTTAGTTACTGACAGGTAAGAAGGGGTATACAGTTGGACAATCACAAGAATGATGTGTATTGTCTTAGAAAAAAGACAAGCATAAATGCTAATGACACGTAAAAAAATGGTATCTTAGATAATAACACGTAAAAATTGTATAGTCTTAGATAATGACACGTTAAAAATGATATAGTCTTAGATAATGACAGGTATAAAATGATATACTGAAAGAAAATGAAATGATAAAAAAGACACAGTTTATATAATTCTTTCATTATTCAATAACCCTTTAGCTCTCCAAGGAGCATATTCATTAAAAAATGCCGTACCAAATTTTCTTGTTTCGCGCCATCAGCCCAAGATATTTCTATGTTGTCCCCATCATTTTCATGGCTGCCTCCAGATATCATCTCCTCGTGTTTATCATTCTGCTTCTCCATCTCCTACCCTGAGGATTCATGAACAAGGACTGCCTGGCAGTACCATCAACTAATTCCCCAATGAGTGCCCTATCCACTGCCTACGTCTTCTTCTCGGTTCTTCTTCCACTGGCATTTGTCTGATTCTTATCATCTGTTCCACATTTGTGACATTGTTGGACCATTTCAATCCTATTCTACGCAAGCACCCATTTATGAAAGTCTATTTTCTTGGTTGTAGATTTTGTTGTTCTCCGTGCTTCAGAGACATACAGTCGGATTGACTTGACATTTGAATTGAAGAAACTCACACATTATATATAGAAACATTTCGTATATAGTTTACCTAATGAAGTGTTAGTATATTTACATTAGCTGAAAGAAACATTTTAGAGAACATTTGCTACAACAACTTTGCCACTTACTTTTTCTTCCCCTGAAGCCTGCATCCTTGGAGGAAGTGAGGTCATGAATAGCAGAAGCAGGAGACGACCAGCAGACTGCCTGAATAAGATCTCGCGAGATGAAACAGACGCCATATTTTCAGATCTCTTCCAAAATCAGTTTTTACGTTGTGACTTATTTCGTTAACATTTTGGTTTTACAGAAGCAAGTTAGCACCTCATACCGTCTTGTCGCAATCTCTGTTACATCTTTTCCCATAACAACTAGCTTCATTAGCACTCAGTATTTATAGTTAGAATTGATTACTGCTTTGAAGAATTGTGCTTTTTCTAAAATGTTCAAAGGAAGTTATCTCAATAAGTGCAGCTCTGTTGCCATGTCTGTGGAAATGCACTTTCTCCTCCCACATCTGTGTTTGAATGTGAAAATGAAACAGTTGTAACTGTTTGTATTACTGTAGCTAAATTACAAAAATACTAATATTATTAGTAGTAGTGGTGGTAGTAGTAGTAACAGCAACAGCATTAGCAATAATAGTATTAGTAATAGCAGTAGTAGCGGTAGCAGTGGCAGTATTAGTTGTAACAATAGTAGTAGGAGAAATAATAGCTTTAGTAGCAGCAGTAGAAGCAACAGCAGTAGTAGTAGCAGCAGTATTAATTGTGGCTAGAGTAGTAGTATTGGTAATATTAGTAGCAGTAGTAGTAGTAATAGTAGTAGTAGTGTTGTAATAGTAGTAGTAGTAGTAGTAGTAGTAGTAGTAGTAGTAGTAGTAGTAGTATTAACTATACCAGTGTAAACAACAAAAAGAAAAAGAGTTACCAACATTGAATACTGTTAAAGAACGAATATTGATATGTCATAACTAACTTCGAAGGCCGCCACTATGTTTTCTAAGATGGTCCTGAACTTATACAGAAGTTCCACCTCTTACTGAGAAATATAAATCAGGTGATTGTAATATTCACGTCATCTGGTCCACATTACTTGGGTGTTCATGATAATGCGTGCACCTCTAGTACAGCGGCCAGGACTGAATGATTGAGACGAGACAGATGGAAGATTAACTACTATGGATGCCTTGTATGTGCATTGACCATGAAGATGTTTTCCTGAAGTAAATAAATGTTGAAGAAGATATTGTGGATCCTCTACCCGTCGTCTTGCGTTCTTCGGCCAGTGATGTCCTGTGATGACCATACCCGTATCCATTCGTGTTTTGTCAGAATGATGCATGAACGTTTGTAATTCTGTATTCTGCTTAAACCCAACCAACAAAGAGGAAAACCACATGTAACAAATACTAAACGCTTAAAGGACAAGTCGTACATTGACATCATAAGAACTTTCTGATGTATTAAATATATACAATAGTTGCCTCTTTGATGCTGGTAACGGACTCCTGTTTATCCTAGACAACATAGCACCATCGGAAACACGTAAACAGGGTGACTGAAAACTCCCTTTCTATTTTTAATTTTTTTTTTTCAAATCCTATTAACCAGTTTTCAAATCCTGTTAACCAATTTTCAAATCCTGTTAACCAATTTTCAAATCCTGTTAAATAATATTCAAATCCTGTTAACCAATATTCAAATCCTAATAACCAATATTCAAATAATTTTAACCATTTTAAAAATCCTGTTAACCAATATTCAAATCCTGTTAACCAACTTTTAAATCCTGTTAACCAATATAAAACTGAGAATCATAAAGTGTTATATATATATTCTGCATTTCTGTATGGTGCAGAAACATGGACGATGAATAAGCATTTGGAAGAAAGAATTGAGGCTCTTGAAATGTGGATATATAGAAGAATGGGGCGTATCTCATGGAAAGAGATGAAAACAAATAAGGAGGTCCTAGAAAATCTAGGTATGAAAAGAGAACTAATGAGGGAGGTTAAAGTTCGGCAGCTAAAATACTTTGGCCACATAAAAAGGCATAACACCTTGCAGAAGACCATAACAGAAGGGAGAGTTGAAGGCAAACGTGCAAGGGGAAGACAGCGCTATAAGTGGGAAGATAACATCAAGAGATGGACAGGAAAGAGTCTATCAGAGTGCACCACCAAGACAAGAGACAGAAGACGTTGGAGATCCATTACAGCCAACCTTCGTTGTGGAGATGGCAACTGATGATGATGAACCAATATTGAAGACATGACATGCAGAGTTATTCATGAAGGACAACTTACAGAACCCTTTAAGGATTAGAACGGGAGTGAGACAGGGATGCCTCTTGTCTCCATTTCTTTTCTTATTAGCAATAGATTGGGTTATGAAAACATCGACATCACACAACAGAAATGGAATCCAATCGAATCTGACTAAACAACTTGATGATCTGGATTTTGCAGATGACTTGGCTCTTCTGTCCCATAATTATAATTAGAAGCTAGACAAAATGAAAATTCTCGATGAGAGGTCACAACAAGTGGGCCTGAAAATACACAGGGAAAAGACAAAGATTATGAGAATAAATGCAAGAAATGACAACAAGGTTGAACTTGAAGAAACACCACTAAAAGATGTAGAATCGTACACATATCTTGGCAGTAATATAGACAAAGTTTGAGGGACAGAAAGTGATATCAAAATAAGAATACAAAAAGCAAGAGGAGCTTTCATTGCATTGGGAAACATATGGAGAACAAGAGAAATCAAGTCCAACACGAAAATAAGAATCTTCAAGTCAAATGTCAAGTCCGCCATATTGTATGGCTCTAAGACATGGAGAACAACAAAAACAACAACTAAAAAGCTACAGACTTTTATAAACGAGTGCTTGCGTAGAATAGAAAGACTAAAATGGTATGACAAAGTCACAAATGTGGAACTGATGACAAGAACCAGACAAATTTCGGTGAAACAAGAGTTGAGAAGAAGACGCTGGCGATGGATAGGACACACATTGCGGAAACCTGTTAATAGCATTACAAGACAGTCCTTGTTCTGGAATCCACAGGGAAAGAGAGGCAGAGGTAGACCAAAAAACACACGGAGAAGAGAACTGGATACAGAAGTGAAAATCATGAGGAAAACATGGAAATAACTTGAGCGGATGGCACGTGAATATTCAAATCCTGTTTGAAAATTTTCAAATCACGTTAAACAATATTCAAATCCTGTTAACCAATTTACAAATCCTGTTAACCAATATTCAAATCCCGTTTACAAATTTTAAAATCCTGTTAACCAGTATTCCAATCCTGTGAACCAATTTTAAAATTATGTTACCCAATATTCATTTCCCGTTAACCAATATGCAAATCCTGTTAACCAATATTCAAATCCTGTTAACCAATTTTCAAATTCTGTTAACCAATTTTCAAATCATGTTAACCAATATTCAAATCATGTTAACCAATTTTCGAATCCATGTTAACCAATATATAAATCTTGTTAACCAATATTCAAATCATGTTAACCAATATTCAAATCCTGTTAACCAATATTCAAATCTTGTTAACGAATATTCAAATCTTGTTAACTAATAAGCAAATCCTGTTAACCAACATTCAAATCCTGTTAACCAATATTCAAATCCTGTTAATCAGTTTATATAAAAAATATATACGATAAAGAGAACAGGATGTCATTTGATTACATGACAATCTATCAGTGGCGTATTCTCTATGTGTGCTGTGCGTGCTGCGCACACCTATGCGCGAAGGAAAATAAAAATTTAATTTATTATTCTATAAAATATTTCTCCTCTAAGTTCTGCTTTCGGACCGCACGCATATGGATAACGGATTTTCCCGCATAGAATCTACGAGTATAATCTAGTTTCAGTTTCACAGACGCGTTTTATAGTGCAGTTTTTATTGGTTGTAGCAATCGCCCGAAGTTTCTCGGGTAATTCCGTCACAATGCGTGCTGGACCGTTCGGATTCACGTCTAAAGAATGGTTTGTGTGAACCAGGGTCATGGGCAGATACGTCAATACAATGCGAACATGCGTGCGGTGGCCTAGCAGCTCTCGAGTTGTAAAAATCGGCTGGGTCCGTCCAGTGTTTTTTGTGATTAATTTTTGTTAGTTGCCGGGAATGCAGATTATTACAGTGACAGTGAGTTTCAAGTTGTAAGTTAATTAGTATTTCGGAGATAATTGACATATACCCCTAATAACTGTCGTTGCGTAATTGAATATAGATGGTTTTTAAATTAAGAGGGGAAGAAGTTAAATAGTAGGCGTACATATTCATTTTAAGTAGCAGCACGCCTAGCTCGCATTACCAGGATACGCCACTGCAATCTATGTTACATGAACGTGACACCCGGCATTATTCAACACAGGACATAACAGCGGGCAGTGGTTATTTAATTATTTTTTTGTTTTTATTTTGCTGTCTATAAGACGTCCTTTTTGCTGGTCATTGTTTAGCTTTTATTTCCTTTAATTCGTTTCCGGAAAAATAGTAATATATAAAGCGTATTAATAACGCGTCAGCCGTTACATCTTATTCTGACATTTGTTCTTGTCAGAATAATAAAAGGGAGGATGTACAAATATAAAAATACGGAGCGACTTTTCAATCGCCATAAACGTAGTTCTGTAAAATAGCTAAGATAAAGTTTAGTCACACACAAAGACAGAAGTAATACAATGATAGAGACATGTATTTTAAAGAGTTCTTTCCCTTGCTAATAGTAATCGACCTGAACAGATCACGCCAAAAACAATCAACTGAAAATAGCACTCTGATATCCAATACCATAATTCCCGCCGTAAGTACGTCGGTCGGTCGGTCACATCATGCACACCGTCATTTGCGCACTTTTCTATTTTCGAAACAGTACATTAACTTTCAACCACAGCTAAGGGGTGCAACTGTGGTTGAAAGTTAGACAATAATTGTATTTTTTCCCTTATTTGTACTCTCCCGAAAATAGAAAAGTGCGCAAATGACGGTGTGCAAGAAAAGTTTGATTATGGAAAGAAGCCAACAACACAATTGATAAACAGTACAAGAACTGGAGACAGAAAGGTGCGGAGGTGCAGATTAAATCAACAGACAATCAAGATACTCTTCTGCCTAGTTTCATTCCGGAAACGGATTTAACTCATTATTTTCTTTAAAATAACCTTAAAATGTAAGTTTTTGATTGTTTCTTCAAGACAAAATTTTAATTTAAAGTATTGCAGACTTATTATTGTGAATCAAAATGATAAGATGGCTGCAATTAAAAACCTGTCAATTTTGACGGGTTATTGCTAGTAAATAATATAACAAACAAAATGCCACAGACTTTCACAAATAGGTGCTTGTGCAGAACAGAGGTCATGAAAGGGTGCGACAAGGTGACCAATAGGAACTGATGATAAGAACCAGACGAGTGTCTGTATAACAAGAGATGAGAAGATAACGCTGGTGATGGATATAACACACACTGAGGAAACCTGTTGATAGCTTTACCAGGCAGTCCTTGTTCTGGAACACCTCGGGAAAGAGAGGCAGGGGTAGGCTGAATAATGCATGGTGAAATGAGAGCAGGTAAATGCAGCGAGGAATGGAACCGGTCACCCTACGTCATACAGCTGGAACTAGTATGGTGAAGTCTCTAATACTTCTTCCGCCTGTGACAAATAAATTTGTACAACGAGCATAATAAATGCCAGTAAATAACACACAGGTATGTTTCAGGCATTCATGAACAATCAAGAAGTAGGAGACTAGACAACAGGAAAACAACAGAAGTGATAGGCTTACCGCGAATCTAACCCAATACCTTTCGAACGACGGCACCGCCCAGTTACGGGAACGAATCGTTACTATCCTCTCTGTCCACTAGGCACTACATAAATAGTGCTTCATTGACAGAGATCTAGCACGGTCTCTCCACGTAACACGGGTATGTACCTAAGGACGACCCAGACTAATGATAGATGCAATCAATTCTGCAGTTTTCCTATTTAACAGTATAAGCCGGATTAACAAGACAAAGACCTTAATACTGTGTCTAGTAAATGATAGAAGAATGAGAACGGTACGGGACAGAGGGTAGGTTTAGTATTGTATAAACGTTTAAATATACTCGTATAAGGAGGGGAAACCCGAGGCCTGTAAACAGTTAATTAATAAATAAATAATACACAAAGGTATGTTTCAGGCACTCGTGAGAAATAAAGAAGTAGAAGACCAGACAACAGAAAAACAACAGAAGTGATAGGGTTACGAACGAACGAACGAACAAACTTTATTTTCGAAGGGTTAAGAATTGGGCGCGCAGGCCCGTCTAACATTCTGCCCTTCCACTCTCATTTATCTTGCATATTATATCCTTTCATTCGCACATGTTACTTAAAGCATTAATATGGAGGCATGCAACATTATAAAGGTAATTTAACAGCGTGCGTTTACAGCATGCAGTCATAATCAAAATTAAGTATTGTTAATTAAACAAATATTATAAAAAATAAAATTTAATTTAATTTTTAAAAAAAATACGTACAGTAAATTATGATTTCAAGCATAATCAGATTAGGTGGCATGGTATCAAACCTCATGAAGTATTTGACAGTCTGCTATTGAAGGAGGTGAGACTTGGTGTTATTTCTTTGCCCTCCTTAACCCAAGAGCAGAATCAGTAGGAGAGATAGATGGACATAACTTTATTTAAAAGGGTAAAGATGTGATAGGAAAGGGAGAGAACTGAGATGGGAATAAGTAGGAATAATTAATGAGTGGTAGGACTTGGTTCTACGTCATCAAAAACACGAGAAATCAGTGTCTGAAGTTGAAGAGTTGAGTTCACTCTTCAATGGTCGTTAGCTGAGAGCAGGTTAGAAATTAGACTAACCGTACGACCATCTAATATGTTATGGACAGCTGAGGTGCCATGTTGCTTATGGTACTGCTGCAGTGTGCAGAGAAGAAGACTGATGCAAGATATTTCCATAACAAATAGTTTTTCATGTCGAGTTGTGTCCAGTAGATATCGCCAGCAGTTTTATTCTGGTATGTAAACACTCGTGTAATTAGCTGAGAGCAGATAGACAAGGACAAGTGTTAAAGCAGTGGTCCAGTGTCGGACATATAGGGCAGGTAGTACAAAGAATAGTTTATAGCTACGAAGAAATTACCAGCACTGGTGGTGACCCAGACAATACTTCGAAGCAAATTTAATAGATGGAGAACAGCCTATTAATCAGTAGTGATGTGTAGCAGTGATGGGTGGATAGAATAACAAAGTAGACAGCAGAGATCCTGAGCTAATCAAGAGATAATAAAATTAGTTCCTGACCAGTGCAGTACGTGATGTTGGAGTGTCATCAATGAAATCTCATATGTATATTTATTGATAATCAGGCTCGGAGATAGCCAATTTGTGAATATGTTCCTTGACAACAAATAAAGAACTTTTGTTGTCAGCTCTGAGTCGTCAAGTCATTCCAGGTATTATAGTTGTCAGATAATTTGATCTCATTCAGTAGTCATAGGAACAAGGTAGGCCACAAAGGTACGGCGCATACAATTACAGCCAGCGAACATAAGACAGGGACATTACGATCATCATTAAGTCGAGAACATACACAAGGGTCAAAACGTAACAAAGAACTACACAAGCACAGAACCTGGGTTGAAACTATCACAAAGAATGAGCTGTAAAAATGTATATCTGCTCATTCGCATACACATCATTACATTTAGGCAAACAAAATACAATTACATATTTCAAAAGTACAGTGCTATGCAGGTACATTCTCACATACATTACATTATATAGCAATACTACGTGGATATAAAACAATTTTTCACATAGACAATAACGAGCGGAAGAGGAAAAGAAAGGTTGACATATAGATAAGATGTGGACTGACAATGGCTGCTTCTATGGGGGTAGATAATTGGTGTTGATTAAGTGTTCAAAAAGTGCTTTGTTGAATGAGTATTGTGTATGTTGGTTTTTATGTGGTGTGGAAGGCTGTTCCACAAGTAGGCTCCAGAGTAGGCTAGACTCTTTTTGAACAGGTCGATCCTAGGTTTGGGCAGACGTAACTGATGTAATTGTAGTCCCTCTCTTCTACTGGTTTGAAACAATGATCGTAGGTACGGCGGGGCATTGTTTGATAGAATTGCGTGAGTCATCTTGGCTTTGTTGTAGAGGAGACGTTATTTTAGGGACAGTATTTTGGGTTCTTTTCGTGTCCTTTCGTGTAGTATCGTGCGATTATCGGTAATCAGACGTACTGCTCTCTTATGCAGGGAGTGCAGTCTCTTTGAGGTGGAAGCAGGGCTACCATCCCATAGTGTAGAGCAGTAATCTAGATGTGTCTGTATATGTGAGGTGTAAAACAATAGTCTAGTGTCTGCGTCTAAGAAGTGTTTTATCTTGGCCAACTGGTATGTCTTTTGAGCTAAGTGTTTCGTTAAATTCCGTACGTGGGAGTTCCACGTCAAGTGCTGGTCAATCGTCAAGCCTAGAACTTTGTGTTCTGTTACATGATCAATGCGTATTGACTCCGCGTGTAGCTGTAGCGATCTTTTGGTGAAGTTTAGAAGTTTCTGTCTGGTGATAATCAACATAGATTTTGTTTTTCCTGTGTTTACTGGCATACGGTTCATATTACTCCATTTTGTTAGATTGTCTACATCGCTTTGAAGAATCATTTCAAGTGCCGCGCAGTCAGTGTCACTAGTGTAGCTAGTACAATCATCTGCAAAGAGGTCACATGTTGAATATTTTAGATGTAGTGGCAGGTCGTTGATGAACAGTGCGAAGAGTAGGGGTCCAAGAATAGAACCCTGTGATACTCCTGTATCTATCTTCGAGAAATCTGATGTCGAGTTGTTGTGGAACACTAACTGTTGTCGATCTGCCAGGAATGATTTGATGATGTTTAGTGGATTAGAACCTATTCTGAGGGTTTCTAACTTTTGAACCAAGATAGTGTGGTCAATCATGTCAAATGCTTTTTTAAAGTCGACTAAAACAGCACCACATAATTTTCCATTATTTATGTTCGACAGCCAGTTGTCTGCCATTTTGGTGAGAGCTGTGTGACAGGAATGTTTGGGTCTGAAACCTGACTGGCTCTCAATGAGCAGTTTGTTTGCTGTTAAGTGTTGAAGTGTGGTGTTGTAAATGTGTTTCTCTAGTTGTTTTGATATAGATGATAGAATGGATATTGTTCTGTAACTGCTGGGATCGCTATGTGAGCCAGATTTATAGAGAGGATACACTTTGGCAGTTTTAAATGCTGTAGGGAAGTAGTTGTGTGCAATACATTGGTTGTATACATAGGTTAAAGAATCGCAAATGATGGGTGCAGCGTAACGTAGAATCTTATTGCTGATACCATCAAGTCCAGATATATTTGAGTACTTCGTGTACTGTTAGAAAATGAATATCTCTTAGATCAGTTGTGGTGTGTTCGGTGCTGCAGAAGTCTGTTAATTTACTAATATCGCAGTCCATAGGCTTTAGTGTCGACTTGAGATGGGTAATTTCTGTATTGAAGTGGTTACTAAAATGAGTTGCCGTGAGTGAGCAGCTTTTTGGTAAAGAGTTTAGTGACTTTGATTTGTGTGTTAGTGTTCTAATGGCTGGCCAGACTTCTTTGCTGTTTGCTTTGTCTTGAATCATCTTTCTGAAGTGTAGTTTCTTTTCCTGACGAATGAGGTACTGTACTTTGTTTCTAAGTATCCGATACCTGCTGAGATCTTTGAGCTTATGAGCCTCGTCCCGCTCTCTCGTTGCTGATAATATTTCTTTTGTTATCCAGGGGGTCTTCCTGATGTTTTTGACACGGACCTGCTTTATAGGAACATGTTTGTCGAATACGTTGTAGAAAGTTTGTGTCCAGTAAGTTATGGCTTCTTCTGGATGCGGAAGTTGGTACACGTATGAGAGATGGGATATTTGTAGGTCTTGTAGGAACAACTGAAGGTTAAAGTTTTTGAATTTCTGTAGTGGACTGTGAAGTGTTCCGTTTTAGGTGCTTTGAACCCCTTTCTCGTCCAGGTACAGCAAATAGGATAGTGGTCACTTATTGCTGTCTGTGTGACTGCATTCAATAATGTTTTCTGGGCAGGTCGTATAGATGTGATCAATTAGTGTAGATGATGAGTCTGTTACTCTCGTGGGTTGGACGACTAACTGTGTGAGATTGTATGAGACTGTGATATTATTCCACGTGTTGTTCGGTTTGTGAAGATCAATATTGAAATCCCCCAGTAGAATAATTTCCTTCGAAGAAGCCCAAACATTGTCCATCATTCGTGAGAATGTGTCAAACCATACAGTAGAACAGCTAGGTACATGTAACCAATTAAAACAGGGGTCAGGTTGGGGAGTTTTATTTCAGGCCATATGCATTCAATGCCAGTATGTTCTATACTGTTCAAAAAAAAAAAAGAAACGCAACATTATTGCAGTGGTAATGGACACCAAATTTCAAACTTGTACCAAAATTTTATTTTACGGAATTAATGTTTCAATCTTGGCATGAAGAAACTTTCAGACTTTAACAATGAAATGATGTTCATTAAATTTGGTTTGGACGTTTATTCTTTGCGACTGAGGCCTCCGTTTCAGTAAGGTGTATGGCCTCCTCTGGCTTCTATCAGAGAACGACATCTCCTTGACATGGATCCGATTAGCCGTTGGATCGGTTGTTGTGGGATGGCTGCCCACTCTTCCCGCAGTGCAAGAGACAACTGTCGGAGATTGGCTGGAGCCACGTCTCGCTGGCGGAGTCGTCTGTCGAGCTCCTCCCATAAGTGTTCTATGGGATTCATGTCTGATGATATGGCTGGCCACGGAATGGTCTGGACGTTGTTGTCAGCGAGGAACTGGGTGGTGAGTTGTGCCACATGAGGTCGAGCGCTATCCTGCTGAAAAATCGACCCTCGTGCAGCCAGAAGTGGAAGGACGTGAGGACGAAGATTCTCAGCGACGTATCTTTGGGCATTCAGGCGTCCTTCAATTTGCACCAGGTCACTTCTTCCAATGAAGTTGATATCCCCCCCCCCCCACATCAGTACACCTCCACCACCATGTGGAGGAGCTTCATCAACGCTGTTCTGGGCGTAGCGCTCATGGAATCTGCGGTAAACTCTTCTCCGTCTATCGTGTCGCCGGAGCAAAAAAAAAAAATGATTCATCACTAAACCAAACCCGTCTCCAGTCATTCCCAACGGTCTATTGACGATGCTGGTTCGCCCACTGCAGTCGGTTCTGGAGATGCTGGTCCGTAAGAACAGGACCTCTGTAGGGTCTTCTAGCCCAAAGAACAGAGTCGTGCAGCCGGTTCCTGACCGTTTGACCTGAAATTCGACGAGCTGCTGACATTGACTGGACTGTGGAGGACGCAGATGCAAGTCGATTCCTGAGGTGACGCAGCCGTATGAAGCGGTCTTCGGCAGGAGTTGTGACTCTGGGTCTTCCACTGCGCGGCCGGTCTGCCACTGAGCCAGTTTCTTGAAATCGCCTCCAAAGGCGACTAATGGTGCTTCTAACCACATTAAATTGTCTGGCCACAACACTTTGTGACTGTCCAGTCTGTAAACGTCCAATGATGATGAGTCGTTGTTCTGTAGTGAGATGAGCCACACTTGCGCATTGAATTTTCAACTGAAGTTATTCGAGGAGCGTCAATCTTTTATAGGCATTCAATAATATGGTCAGAGAGTTTTGTGTTCAGTAAGTTTTACGCGATTCTCATGAACCTGTCACGAGTTATTGTCAAAAATGTTGTTTTGACCTTGACCTCTTTCATGACCTCACGAATCATGAGGTGAGTACAATTCAGGTAACCACGAGAAGTTAATGACCAGGTGGACACAGTCGATAGGGTGACTGATGTCCAATCAGCGAATATCTTTTATAAAAGTAACACCAAAAAAGTTGCGTTTCTTTTTTTGAACAGTATAGATCATTACGACGTCTGTACTGAAGAGATGTTGAGATGTATATGACTAGCCCTGTTTCAAGTTGTCTGTTAGAATCCCTCCGGATGGTTGTGAATCCATGAATGCTAATTTCTTCATCTGTAATTTTGTCATTGAGATGGGTTTCAGAAAAACTGAATACGTGGAAGTTTTGTTGGAGAGAGGTGGAGACTTCAGAAAGCTTACCTAGCAGGTGGTAAATGTTTAAATGTTCAATTTTAAGCCCTGTTAGTTTAAGCCATGGATTAGAGTTTTTGTGCTCGGACATGATAATAGTCAGGAGGACAGGGTGACTGGGGGAAGTAGGAATGAGAGGATTTGTCACCAAGACGAATAGTAGTAAGACGCAATAAAAATTAGTAACAAGGGTTAATACAAAATTGTAAACAAATTATAAAATATACTCTACAGTAGATTTCACTAACGTTCGTGGACACAGTTAAATGTATGTGGATCTTTGCAAAAAGTGAGGTTTATAATCTTCAAATACAGTCTGTTCCGAACACATAGGAATGTTATTATTTAGAAAGTAAATAACTAATTAAACATCGCGAAGTTGCTAAAGAAGTGAGATTAATAGTACTAGTAAATAAATGCACAACTTAATACAACTAATTACAAACAATTCATTAACTGAACTATGTAAAAATTGTAAGAAAATTGTCACAAAACAAGCGCACCCATCCACTCTGTGAATGTTAACAACAAAGTTAAGCTGCACCAAGAGAATAGACGGGCAAACAGACAAACAGGCAGACAGACATTGAGAACAAATAGATAAGCATTATCCGACAGTTACTGGTCCTACAGAGACGTCGACTTGTGAAGTGAACAGTCACTGACAATGTTGAGGAGAGGGTTGTTGAAAATAAAAGCGAGATGGATTAGGCCGTGATAGATGATTCATTTGGTAGTAGGTGTGAGCTGGATGTTGAGGTATTGTTGTTGTATGAATGGGATATTCCGGCCAGTAGGACCTCCAAGTGTAAGGTGCGCAGTGCAAGAGGCTTTGCTGATGTAGAAAGTTATGAAAGGTTGGATGTGCGGGTTGATATGGGAAAACATGTGATGACAGCGATGATGGGTGATCTCTCATTGGTGTCTGGAGCGACAGCGGACGTGGTGAGATTTCAGTAGATGGACCCTGAGTTGTTTGAATTGAGTCACTTACAGACCTTTAGGGATGGAGTGCCTCAGGCTGTTGTTGTTGAGGTGGGTCGTCGGTCGCAGAATGTTGCTGAAGGCTGATATTATTGGCTGTTACCTGCACATGGTATGTCGGCGTCTGTGGCCTAATGGATATGAACGCAGTTTCATAATCCAGATATACCAGGTTCGAAACCTGCTGCAGGCGGTTTGGTAGCAGATCGCTTTGTGTGGATTTTTAACAATGGTATAAGCGCCGTACCGTTCAGAAAGCAATGGCAAACTACTGAACGTAAATATTGCCTAGAAAAATCACAAACAGCCAATAAAAGCTGGGGTTGATTGCCACGTCCTGTAAAGGATAAGCAACTAACTTTTTTAACCTGCACATCTGTAGTTCTAACAAGGGGTATGTCTTGATACTCCTGATTGTGTGACAGTGTTGTCTGGCTGGTGTTTGAAGTTGCTTGTATTGATGGAAACTCAAGGTCGTAATTCGCATTAGAGGAGTAACTGGTTGCACTCGTGTGTCGTTTAGAAGGATACTTGGATGCTGATGTGCTGGTTGTGCCTCTGAGGGTGTTTTCTGGATGTTTGATGTTTGTCGCCAACATACTGGTTCCTTGATCGGATAAGGAAATGTCGCCGCTATAAAGGTGCTTCTTAGGAGCTCCAGATGTGGCAAGGAACAAGGAGTGTTCTATAAATGTATGGTGGTGTCTGATGCAATGCTTTGTCAATTTGTTGTTGGTCATCTCAACAGATTTCCGATAATGTGAGCGAACTGGAGTTGTAATAGCTGAAAAGCATATCTTTGCATTTGGGAACAGGAACTGGAAGTTATATGTGATTTGATTTAGCTCTGTTTGTGCCATTTCGTTATGTTTTAGCGCGTTAGACAGACCAATGTGCACAGTGACCGTGGCTACATTAAAATCAGTTTCATAGCTTTTAAGGAGGGTCAGTAGGTCCTGCGCAGATGCCCAATTTTTGTAGCGAACAGTGACCGTGTCTGTATCTGCTGTTACTAATTGAAATTTTTGAAGGTCCTTCACATTTTGGTCACCAAAGATGAAGTGTTTCCTTCTATTTGAAAGACGTGTGTGTGTGCCTATGGCAATGCGTGTTGTTTCTTGTGTTTGAAATATGCCGGGATTGTGTGAAGGTTTCTTGCTATGATGTGAACTGGCTGTTTCCGGTCGAAGTGGGGGCTGCCGATTAGAAATCGAGCCCAGGATCTTCTGAACGACACCACTGCCTAGCTGCGTGAGCGAATTGTTACTCCTTATTTGTTTATAATAAATGCCATCAGTCACTTTAAAAAAAAGAAATTTGTAAATCCACCCCCCCCCCCCCCCTCCCCACCCCGCCCCCCCCCCCCCCCCCCCCCCCCCCCCCCCCCCCCCCCCCCCCCCCCCCCCCCCCCCCCCCCCCCCCACCCACCCCCCCCCCCCCCTAAAAAAAAAACAAATAAAAATTAAAGCGCATCGCCTTGACCAATGACCACTCTAGTAGAATATCGCGCTATGTTTTATACCACGGCTGGATACAGGAAATAATAGTGTACTTCGTGACCTTACTAAATTTCATATTTGTATGTCCGTTTGTTCAAAGTTAGACAAGTTTATTCCAGACATCATGTCTTTTATATCTGGCAATGCGCCATAAAATAACCGACAGAACTTGTGTCAAAAATCCTATTTTACAAATAATGTTCCCAGTCGATGTGCGGGGGCGGAGGAACCATAATTATGAACAGACTTACATAACAGAATTTCAAAATGAAACATCTTTAATTGTTGTTCCAACTGGCTTAGTTGATCACGTCTCTCGACAACTTCCGGTTCCTGCAGTTTGTTATCAGTCCAATTGTTGACTTTCTCTGGTGATATGGCGTTGTGCTGTACGTTATCTTCTTCGTTTGTCTCATAATACAGTGGTACGGAAGTCAAACATTTATCAGCAGCAATTAAATTTCAATTTACAACTGCTGTCTGAAGTGAGTTTTTCTTAAGTTACACGAGTTCTGTTTCTATCAAGTTTGTTTTCAATTTTAAAACAGAATACCACAAGTGCATGTGTTGCTAAATTTGTTTCTATTGCTTTTATTTCGGATATCCTTATAAAAATCCAGTACACTATTACACTTGACACTTTAAGAAAGAAAGAAAGAAAAAAATGAAAGAAAGAGAGATAGCAAAGAAAAAATAAAGAAAGAAAAACATCATTACGTTGATAATTTAAGATAAGGGTTAACATCCAGATAAGCAAGATACTGTTCTACACGTGGAAAAGGTATGACTTCTCCCGTTTACAAGACCTGATTTGATAATATTTGTCACATAATTGGGCTCGCTCTCATTTCCTCTCCGGCAGTATTGTTATTTAAGAGTCCTTGTTTTCACTTCTCCGTAATAATTCGTCTTGTCTGTTTACCGGACCATCCCTGCTGAGTTAGTAGACAGGTGATGCAATATTGACCGACAGTCAGACTGGTAAAATTCTCGTGTACCAAACCTTGGCCGCGCAGGGTTAGCATGAAGTACGCCCAGAAAATTTATTCAGCGCTGATATGGCTATTGTAATTCACTAATTACTGTCGTGAAGAGTCACAGCCCATATGGTTACACGAGGGTCGGTGTTTGCACAAGGACGGGGAGATAAATTACCCGTCTGCGGACATATTACAGACATGCACTTGAAAGACGGAATATTGTATTAACTTCTGGACAGAAGTGTTACAAGGACATTATTTGTGATAATGTAGGAGTTGTAGTGCAAACATTACCGCGAATCGACGGATATAACAACTCCTTATACGGAAAATGACCTTTTAAATAACATGCAGAATTTTCCTATGAGGAAATTTTTTGAATAGACGCCATCAAAACACGCATGTTTAAAACTATTGACCGGCATTCGAGATGTAAACATAACATTTCTTATTGGAGCCTGGTCTAATAGTAAACAACAACGTACGTGGGACGGAAGTTGCAATTTAACCTGTCATTTTAGTCGGTTGAAAGCACTGTGAAATTCAACTCGTCAAGATACAGCTAGACCAGCCAGAGTTAAGAATAGAATCAGAATTCATTTATCGAACCGGACTTGCTTGAACTTCTTGAGGACTTAAGAGCCCAGGAAAACCCTACCATTATTAACAAGGAAAACCTGAATCTGAGGAATCTGAACACGGAGTCAAAGTGGGAACTTATTGTAAAGTAACAACACCCCAGAACACGTGTAAGTTGCCCTTGCTATTTCTCTGAGCCAGCAGTCTGTTTGTGATCCCAAAGTCAATTTAGAGTAAGTTGTATATCTATAATTCTATGTTTTGCATTATTAACACGTGAAATAATATGTATATACTGACATGTGAAAATTAAGTAGTGAAATTGCTAAGTGGATGTCAAAGTCATTTGAGGCTGGCAACCTCAGCATATCGAACGATGGTTTCCTGAACCACCACTGCAAGGGCTGGTGACTGCTTTATGCGAGTTTATTATAGAGAACTAAACGCAGAGGTAGTCCCATGTTCCATATGGGGCAGGAAGAGAATGATGAGAGAATAATGTACATACTTATAATATTAATTAACAGTTTCAACCAACATAGGTGTAAATGTAAACATATTCACTCTAAAAGCAATGAAAGTTTTCAACCTTTTCAACCAATGTACAGGTAAATATACATCTATTCAACCTAAATGTAATGAATGTTGTTTCCGCTAAATGGGATTAATATTAATTCTCAGCGATGATAACCGTTCTGAGATAGATGGGATGGTGGAATAGGAAGAGGGGGGCACATAAGTATATGTCGGGAAACTCAATACTCAGAGGGTATTTGTTTCTCTTCTTTTGTAATACTAGTCGGTGGTACCAACTGAGGGTGCTATCTCTGGACCTAGTGAGGGTATAAGTGGCCTGAAGTCGAAGCCAGACACCATCATCAGACGGGTCTTAGAGATGCGGGACCAGCTTGGCAGTTACACCATGACGCTTCTTGGAACGTGCTTCAACTTTCAAACTTGACCAGTGACGAGTTCGAATCAGGCTTCCATCTACAAAGAACCAAACATCAGCTGGAGCAGATCTGACAAACTCATTGACAGTTAAGTAGAAACATAAAAGCTGCCGAGTGAACTATCCAAATTTTTAACATCATCCAGTGATGATAATTTTTTCTATAAGGAATTATTCATTTTTATAACTGTTAAAACATAATTGATTATTAAATTTGTTACTTGTATAAAGACAAATCTAAAATTGATTTAATCATTTTGAATATTCTACAACCGTATGTCTCAGACCATTTCTTAAATACACTTAAACAGAGCTATACAATAATAATCAGAGGAATTTCGCTGAATTAACTCAGCTGAGGGCTTGAACGAGCTAACGAGTTATAAGAAAACCCTATCCTTCTTAAAAGTTGACGGCAGATACTAGAGTTAACATTTGCTCAGCCTCATGCAGCATAGTTCTCGCTTCTCTGAATATTTTGTGAACATTCCCTTGAGATACAAGAATCATTATCCTTCTACCTACAACTCTGCCAAGAGTAATCTTGTGCGAGGGTAGACACCTTTGAAGATCCACATTAGTTACTCTTGAGTTTTGGCCGCTGTTTGACCACTACTGCAGAGCTAAGGGGAGGCAACCCGTGACACTAGTTTAATTTGTTATTGTAAATGCTAACTAGCATGAGTCCTCATCGGCAATGTGACCTAATATCGGACCACACCCAAGGTACGTTTGCAGTTTATCTCCGGATTGTACATACAAGAAGCATGGGCGCCCAGCTTGGCACGCGAGAGAAAACCATGCCTGTGTTTGTTTAAACATAGGTCAGGCAGATGTATCTGGCTGCTCCCAGCTGGGTTTGTTTACGTTATCTCTACCCACGATTGATCATGCGAAAATAACAACGCGAAACGTGAGTCTTGCGTTCCAAAAGTGAGAGAAAATACGGGTTAGGAAAAAATAAAAGGAAGGCACAATATGGAAAAAAGACAGGTAGAACACGATAAAATGAAGAGTACTGTCATTTTGTTACACGCATACGAAAAAACTATAGGGGGAATTTAAAATAAAGTAAAATAGTCATGTAGTTGTAAAGTAGCTACATCAGCTACCATTATTAAAAATAAACAAACAGAAAAAAACTCGAGGATTGTACGTCGCAAATCATTAACAAAAATAGATAAGCCGTGGACACTTGTAAGAAAGAATGTATGGGGGAAAATGAGGGCACTAGACAACAGAAAATTAACTAAGTTATAGGTACTCCGGGGTTTCAGACTCACCATCGATCGCTGCGACAGTGAATTGTAACAAGACAATTCTAAGTGCTCGCGAATTCCGTATAACCAGTAAAGTAAGAGACAATGCTGTTTAACTATTAAAGTACCCAACATTGTTACTCTACAAAAACTTATTTCTGTATAAGTGGGTAACTGTCTTAAGCGTTGTATAGATTTAACGCTATACTAGTCGTTTACAACAAATTTTTAATGTGACTGGGCGTTTGGTGAAAATCAACTCAAGCGTCCTTAAATCATTTGAAATCATTCGAGAATTAACTATGTAAAAAAAAAATGCTTAATTCATTCATGTGTAACTGGGAAAACGAGGTTACGATCAACTACTAGATGCAGCTAACGTTTTTTAGTCCTCACGTTGGAAAAAGTATTAAACAGAGTACCTATTTTTTGTAAGTGTAGGTTTGCTTCAAAGAATCTTTTTGAAGTACCATGCTTGCTGGCATAGGGGCTCATGTTTCTTCATAACTTCCTGTCTCCAATTCTGCCGATGACTTATTTCCATGCCATGATGTCCAACTTTTCAGTATCTTCTCTCTTTGTCGTCCTTTTTCTCCTTTTCCTTACATTTTCATGTTGTCACGATGTACATCAGCTTTCGTCTTCTCATAACATGCCCGTTGAAAACGGATTGCTTCCTTCCCACAGGAGGAATACGTTTCCTTTGCGCAGTGGCCTATTTCATACATCCTCATTACGTACTTCAAGTACGTGAAAATAGATAGTAATAGATAGTACTAAAGTGATATACATAATTGATCTTTATAATAATGTAGACTTAAATAAATAGAAATTTTAAACGCAAATCTGTCTAGCACGTTTACTTTATTCTCGAATATCGACCTCCTGGTCTACAGTGCTAAGTACAACACATTATATCACTAGGGGGTCTACACAACATATTACACAATGTGTATGAAACTATTGGTCATATATACTTTTTCAAAATAACTTCTCTGAATTTAGAACTGCTTTTTAATAAATACCCTTCCCTGTCTGGTTACTCAGAGTTATCCCGATTGAATGAAATTTTATTTTATGCTTTTTGTTTAGTGCGCGGAGAATAAATTCTAAACTTTAAAGACCCGGTTTTGAAAATTGTTACAGTCCTCTGAATATTCAGAAAAACAAAAATGGCTACAAGTTGAAATGGCTTCATGACATCAAATTTACGATGGGACTATAAATAGGCCTTACAGTAGTAAACTACGCTTTAAAAATAACGTTCAAAGGTTTGAATGTTTTATTAAATGTTCTTTTCACTGCGTTTTCAATTGATATTTCTACGTTTTGTATACTTGGGTTTTGTGAGCTTGTGAGCTTGTAATGACTTGTCTTAACACTGCGTCGGGTATTTTCTTTGCTTTTATGTGCATGTTAGGGTGTCACATTCACCGTCGTTTATTACTATTACAGACTTATACAGACAGACAGACTGATAGATAGATAGATAGATAGATAGATAGATAGATAGATAGATAGATAGATAGATAGATAGATAGATAGATAGATAGATAGATAGATAGATAGATAGATAGATAGATAGATAGATAGATAGATAGATAGATAGATAGATAGATAGATAGATAGATAGATAGATAGATAGATAGATAGATAGATAGGCAGACGGACCGACCGACCGACGGACGGACAGATAGACCGACATATGGAAAGATAGATAGACCGACAGATGGACAGATAGATAGATAGACCGATAGATGGACAGATAGATAGATAGATAGATAGATAGACAGACAGACAGACAGACAGACAGACAGACAGATAGATAGATAGATAGATAGATAGATAGATAGATAGATAGATAGATAGATAGATAGATAGATAGATAGATAGATAGATAGATAGATAGATAGATAGATAGATAGATAGATGAAATGACGGAAGGTCAGACATACAGTGTGTCTACTTACCTACCATTTGTCTGTCTGTAATGTGTTTGTATGAGTGTGTGTGTTTGTGTGTGTGGGACCGTTATGTTATGTCCATTTTCAGTGATTTTCTTTTCCATATTCATGTCAGGGTCAGGCTCCTGATGATTTTGAGGTTGGGCTTGACAAAATGAATACAGTTTCCACAATTAAAGTCTCGCATGCCTGTCTGACATATCCCCCTCCCTCCCCGGCCCGATTATCCATTAGGCTAAGTAGACTGAAGCCTAGGGGCCCGGACTTCTTGGGGGCCCGTGCATAAGTTAAAACAAAAATAAAAAATGCAGATTTTTCAAGAAAATGTGTTTCCTGTGTTTACCTTAATAATAATACAAATAATACTACTAAACATTAATGCACAAAAATAATTACTTATAAAAGAGATAAGCAGTGATAACAAACTAACATACCAGTCTACTACTAATACTAATATATACCATCACCATGCTGAGGGGTTTGAAAAAAATATTAAAATTATTGCCTATTAGTTGTGAACACCAAAAATTGTAGAGGCCCTTGGATTAATCCAGTCCTGCGCCCCAACCCCGCGCCCCCCACACACTATAGGCATCTCTAGCCTCACGCAGGAACCGTTCCCGAGAAAGAAGATATTAATCCATCTGGGCTACGAGAGAAAAATCTACAAGCTGATTAAACAAAGCGCCGGGCTGTCATAATTCAGTCTGAGCGCGCTGAGTAAGTCTGTTAGGTAATAATAGTTTTGGATGTTCTCAAATGAAGCGTTCTTCTTGCCAGTATGATTACTTATAAATCTGTGTGATATGTCTTGCTCACAAAGAAACCATAGAAAGGTCAGGGTTAAGCCACAGTCAAGGTTAGGAGGATATACAAATATTCGAACGAATAAGCTCGCAAAAAAAGATAACAATGACGAAGATTAAAATGAAGAATAAAATATTAAGAAGGTTAACAAACAAACAAACAAACAAAATGCACGGATTCATTTTTTTAACATTAAGTCTGTCTCCATTAGCCATACCGGTGCGTTTTTCGCATCTCCCTCTATTTGCCTTACCCTGGCAATTCCAAACAAGGACTCCTTTGTAATGCTATTAATAGGTTTCTTCACTGTGTGTCATATCTAACGTCTTCTCCTCTTGTTGTAATGGTTTTGTGTGGTTCTGTCCGTTAGTTGCATATTTGATGTCTTGCGATATTCCATTTAAATCCTTATTTTAGACACATGTTCCTGTTTACGAATGTAAATCTGAGATTACTAGTTCTGGTTTTCCTCATCGCATTGATCCAACCAAGTAATTTCTGTCAGTAAATCAGGTCATCGAGCGTCAAACAAGTACTGTAACTATGTACTGTAACTATGCTGGCTTAACTATAGTTCGCCCACGGGGACTATACCACGGAACTATTGGTTTAGATTTCGAGAGACACGTGTAGTAGCACACATGTGAATGACAGATAGAGGCGTACTGAAGTATTTTGCAGCTGGAACGTTTCTTCCATGGCAACCACCATAACACAAAGGAAAAAAAAAACAGTATGCTGCAAGTATATTTTTAAACAGGACAGTGCTGTCATAAAAGTGTCAAATGCCCTTCCCTTTGGTGTCATCCTTGGCGGACCTCCCCCTCCTTTAGTACGCCACTGATGCTAGAAGCTTTGAGTCGCATCTCATAGTTATTGTAGAGGTGAATGGACAAACTAAATGATTTATGGTTTTGTCTTGTTTGCAGATACCCAACTGAAGCTAGCCAGAAACTATCGACAATTAGCTTTAATCTCGCTATTTTCGGAACGTAATTTAGAAGAAATTGTGAATATGCGTGGAAAAAACCGTCAATGAAGGTCGAAAAGTAACATCAGTCTGTTTTTAGTGGGCCGAAGGCAGCAGGTAAATGTACACTGGGATGAGAATCCTATTTATGTCCTTGAGAACTGGTGTTTCCTTGTCTGCTTCATGGGATTTACACAAGTCTATGGAACATTCAAATGGTATTAATACCCAGACCCACTTTTCACAAGTAAATGAGTGAAGTGTGGGCATTAAAACCATAACGATCATTAAAAAAACAGTGAAAATCAAAACTGTTTTTCTGGTTATCTTTTCCAGTTGTGGGTGTGTGGTGTGTGCGTGTGTGTGTGTATATGTGTATTTTCCAGAAAGTTCAGCATTGTGTTATGTCCCAGTCTTAGAGGATTAGACAGACGGCAAAGAGGTACGGGCCAGCAGGGCACCAGTAAAGCATCGTAGAAAACAGTATGTGACATTCCGCCTTGCTTGTCGAAACTTGCTGAAATATTGTTGTCGGTACAAATAATCACACTTTTTGTTTTAAACAGGAGCTGGGTCTCGCTTTGGTGGGATGATGTACTTTCAACCTAGGCACAAGATCCGTCGGTTATATTAGGGCGCATGTCCAAGTATAAAAAACACACCATTTATCAGCTCCATCATTTTTTAGCTCTGAACAACATTCAAATAGACCTTGAACTATTTTTATGTGAGTACACTGTAGCAACGTGTGCAAAAACACGCTTAGTTAATGGGCTGATAGAACGAACAGAGAAAGAATAAATTGTGATGGTTTCGGCAAGAGCCTTGAACTGTATGAAAACAAAACGAACACCGTGTTACCAGGATTAACACGAAGTAGGAAATGTTTCTAAGCATTCTTAAAATAGTAGCGGTCACGCATGCGCATTCGTTTATGTTATCGGAGAGAGGCAGGTAGGAGAAAATCTACAATGGCGAAAGCATAGTGTCGCAAGTTAGGTAGAGAATTTCTTTTGAACTGGGACTATGTATCAGTGAATTGGGATAAAAGTTATAGATTTTCACAGAAGGGATATGCAGGAATGGAAATACAAAAGGAAAGTTGGAAGAAGTATGTATATATTAAGATATTTGCAGTTTTATTTGACGTTCACATCACAGATCTAACCTAGTGATAGACTTTATAAATTCGTAGTAAATACATGCCATACCCGATTGTAAGTTTAAGTATATGTAACGGAAGCTTCCAGTGGGGGAAGATAAAGGAAATATAAGACAACATGGTGGATAAACTTGGTTGAGTGTGTATTGGGGCGATTGCTGGGACAGTTACACATAATACCCTGAATGAGAGAAATCTTCGGTGCTGGAAAGGGACAAAACATTGGTGCTCCCCGAGACGCCCGCCCGCACAGTATATAAGGCGAGAACGCTCAGTTAAAAATACACACAACTTCAAAACCCAGCCAGAAGACGAAGAAGAGTGCTGTCTATACTACGTCAGTTACCACTGCATGCAGGGCAGACATTCTTCGCAAATTATAGTCTTCATAAGAGCTTGGAATCGATCTTAGAGGGTGTGTAGGTTTACTATAGATATTTATGTGAATAATATCAATTTTATTTCAGATTTTAGTGTGTTGTGAATGCATCGGACATATTGTTTGTATGGATATGATTGCTGAAAATTGGAAAACCTCAAATATAACCTCCACAGTCCTTGTCAGGGCTAAATATAACCATTCTGGTTTTGTCTGGTGTGACAGATTATGAGAATCGACCACCTTGATCAGTCCTCTTTATTCCCACCGGCAGCCCTTATTCTTTTTCAATCAACTCGTCAAACGTGGGTTCCCCACATTTGTTTCCCTCATTAGCATACACGGGTTATTGTGCAAAAGCCATTCCTTTCGCTAGCTGTCTTACTTATAGTTTAGCCACGCCTACCTGTCTTCTTTCACGCGCTATCAAACAGCTATTCAGATCTCTAACTGCCTTTCTTTCAAAAGGGGACGGGCCAAGTGCGGTTGCCCGAAGCGCGATGAAACTAGAGCCGTTAACTGAATTATCACGCGAGCGACTGGGAAATCGTTGAATAGTGACAGATCAGACAATGAACGCATGTAGGTAGAGAACGGGCCGTAAATTGTAGAATCAGAGGCGATAACCACATTTACCGACCACATCCGTTTGTTCTTGTTCCCCCAGGACGCAATTAGAGACGGGATCAAAAGACGTCTGCTCGCTAGCAAGCGTCTACGTGGTCGGCAATGGTGCGCAGAAAACCTTTAATTCAGGAATCGAACAGTAGATTTGCCCTAACATGGCTGTAGGTGCGAATCTTCGCACTGAGGGAAAGTGCAGCATTTCAGTATATATGCCCGTCTCCCCCAACTCAGATATCAGTCGCTACAGAAAGAATTTTGAAATATATCTAGCTTGCTATTAGTCTGCCATATTACAATTGGATTACTTATATACGTGGAGATATTCAATTTTTTCCTGTGTTGCGTTAAATATATATATTAGCATTTAAGTGATTTAAACGTGTTAAAGTCTTTTTCATTTATATCTCACTGGGATTTTCTGTGTTAATTGATGGCGTATTAAATACCATATAGCTAATTTTTCCAGCTGTAAACGTAAATTTAATTACTCGCTATTCCCAGTAAGAGATGCTTTAATTAATTATAAGACGCTAGGCGATTGATGATTGACAGAAATAAATTTACTTCTATTCTTTATGTGTAATTTTGTAAATGACTAAGTGTCTATATCACGTGTTAAAAGCGATAAGATAAGCTAGACCCTTGTGTTTTTAAATATAATTTAATAACGGAGTGGGTAAAGAGGTCTTACCTAAACCCACGTTAGATTAGGATTTATAATATTGTTAAAAATGTTTGTATTTCTTCCTAAAAAATCTAGGCTGATCATAACCCTGCGATCTAGCGGTCTTATGGTCTTACGGCCTTATGTTCTTAAAACATCCAGAGATTATTGTTGTTGAATCTTCGTGTTGTGACCCTGTGCGGTCCACCTTCTCCATCCATGAGAGTGGGGAAAAAAAACAAGAACACTAACAATAAATTTTAAATTATAACTGGAACAGAACATTACTAGAAATTCTCCATATAAATATTACTGGCCTGCTGTGGCAGAATTTATATCACTATTTTTCTAACATATGACAGTAAGCTTTTCTACTGGATTACACTCAAGAAAAACTCACTGGTCATACTCGGCCATCACCTCAGAGAACAGCCGAGGAGTATCGTTCTTTAATTTTTTCATCACGTCACAGAGTCTCTCAGCAACCAGCGGCTAGACAACACAGTAACCATATATACATATTAATTCTCATGACGGTGCCTCTACATAGAAAACTTATCCAAACAACTAACTGCAGTGGAAAGAGGAATATCCAGGAAAATAATTAACGCATCAACTTCAGCGACTCCCGGTAAATAACCGTCAGCAAAACCGGATAGTCTAGGGCTGAACTTGACAAAGAATATGACTCTGAATAGTCTTAGTACCTGTTAGAGTTTAATTCCATGGAATGCCTGCTACAACTACTGGGTAAGCAAATCTGAAAGTGGCCACTGTATGTGTGTGAATTGAATGAACGGAGAAAGAAACTTATTTCTTTTGTTACCACAACAAACGTATGTTTTTTTTTCTTTTCCTCTCACTAATCTGAGTAGTCACGGGATAGATTACATTAGGAACCTGTTCTTTTCCCATACTGACTATTTCATACCTTATTGTTAAAAATTGATCTTTGGGTTAATTACCTCTGTTAGGATCTTCTTTGTTTTTTCCTTTACCAGAGGGAGGGCCTATTGAGATATTTTCTCATCTTGTCTGTAAACTATATTTTATTGATGTAAATGCTTAATGTTGTGATTTTCTATTGACAACAAACTTAATAAACCTTTTAGTTATCGTGTTGGTCAACCCCTGCCCATTATATATTATCCATAGTTTGTTTTCACGTTTGTGCATATATATATATATATATATATATATATATATATATATATATATATACTACTCATCAAACGTCAAGGGCCACCCTATTATTTTTAATACACTTTTATATAAGCGCATTGAATGATTAAATGAAGGAAGTTTTTAGTAAAAATGGGTGCAATATCTTCCTCTGACAGTCCTCTATGCACGTTAAGCATAAAAACAACTCACCGACAACCATGGTGATCACGTGCAATTTAGTTTGCCGACCATTAATTCACATTTTTAATCTGTTTTTTCAAACTTCCATACAACCAAACAGGTGAAGTAATCGTGCTGATTGACATTCCACGTGCAATGGCGACTTTTCGTGAACAGAGTTCACTCTTAATTCGTTTTACAATCAGCAGACTTAGGGTAGTTTCATCACTTGCAAAAACCATGCCACCGAGAAGAAGTCTTGACACCTTACAAAGAATGAGGGCTTATAGCGTGGGTTGAAAGTGGTTTATCTGTCCGTGAGGTTGCTAGACGGCTTGCAGTGTCACACTCTACTATCCAAAGAATTTTGGAGAGATTTCAGGCCACAGGAAGTGTGGAGGATCGCCACCGGCCAGGTCGCCCTAGATGCACCAATAGACATGATTACCGGTACCTCTTGTTGTCAGCCCTGCGCCATCGAACAGTGACTTGTTCCACTCTAAGATGTCAGCTGAGACAAACTGTGAACGTTAATGTCAGTCAAAGCACCATTTGCAGACGTTTACATGAATTTGTACTGGCTGCTCGACGTCCTGCAGTCAGAATCCCTCTTACTTCTGCTCATCGCAGAGCCCGTGTTGCTTGGTGTCGCGAGCACATCCGATGGACAAGGCAACAATGGAGACAAGTTCTCTTCACTGATGAATCTCGCTTCACTGTGTCATTCAATGATGGCAGGATTCGAGTTTGGAGACGACCAGGAGAGCAATTTGCTGATGACACAATTCGAGAGGTGGATCGTTATGGCAGGGGTTCTGTCATTGTCTGGGGAGGCTTCTACAGACACGACAGGACCCCACTCTACATCATCCAAGGCAACTTTACCGGCCCAAAATACCAGAACGAAATCTTGAGACCAATTGTTCAGCCTGCTCTGGAGGCCATAGGCGGTAATGCCATCCTCCAAGATGATAACGCTTGACCCCATCAAGCTCGTGTGGTGAATGAGTTTATTCAGCAACATGGGATCATCAGGATGGCGTGGCCAGCTCATTCACCTGACCTTTCTCCGATTGAGCACCTCTGGGATGTCCTTGGTCGAAGATTGTCAACAAATCACCCCCTGCCAATGGATGTTGCACAGCTGACTGCATTTCTGCTTCAGGAATGGCAAGCTGTTCCTCAGGATACTCTTCGGACCCTTGTGGACTCGATGCGTCTACGCTGTCTTGAATGCCTTGCTGCAAACGGTGGTCATACCCGATTTTGAAATGTCTATTTGTCTAATATCTATTGTGTGACTTTTGAAAAAGTGGGTGACACACTTCACAGCTTCATTGCGTTTGAATGTGTGTTTCGATTTCTTTACGTGACATGTCAATTTGGTATTCAATAAATGCCGTTTTGACTTATACCAATTACGTTTATATCAGATTTGTTTTATGGTTTCAACCAAGGTTTTTCTAAGTGGCCCTTGACTTTTGACGAGTAGTATATATACATATATATATGTCACAAAATTGTGTGTACATGAGTGTAGTGTAACTTGTATTTTGTACAAGGAGAGAAATTGCGTCTGATTTAAATAAAGTCGTAGAGATAGGCTGGATTAGAGCCATTATTCAATCCAGAGACAGTTCTTTCTCTTACACTATCACCCCTCGTGAAAAAGAAAACTATTTCTTACACCTTACTCTCACATAGTTAACACTAGCACCTCTGCTCGGACGGGACCCTAAATATCTCAGACCTATCTTATCAAAAAATTACGATATCTGGGTCTATAACCTACCAGCAAGACCAGTACTGACTTGGCATGTATGTGAGGAAGGCAAAGGTTGCATCGTGTCCATATGTTCATATTGCTTTGATTATTCATGTATTATTATATTTGAGACAATGTTTTGCAGTAGACACCAGTCTGTCTCACTATATCTAAATCATACAAGGCCATGTATCATTTATCATACATGCAGACACCTGATGACACCCTCATCTCATACACACCATAGGATGTAATAGGTCTCCATGACATCGCCTAGCCACTTGATACTCCTTGTTCCAGGTTCTATATTCGAATTTCAAAAACCCTGAAGTCAAGTGGACCTTCGATCCTGCTACCTAAACATAACAGGAGCCCAGAGGTTGAAGTGTTCCATAGCTTTTTTCCCCCTGATTGCTTGGATTGGACTGAAGTGTGACTTTCAGAACAACAGTGTTATGTGTCAAACCCTATCTGGACAAGTGCTGATTAAAAGCTGAGTGATTTGTGACTATTCCTGTGGCTAATGTGAGATATTCAACCGTCAGATGATGAGAAATTAGGGAATATAATAAAAGAGACAGACTAGTATAAATAACAACAGTGAGAGAACATTTTTGGTGTAAATTAATTTAAAGATCCCATGGGGACTTTTTCTCTAAGTTTAAACTTCTAAATATATTATCAACTTGCTGTAAATACATAACCATAATCATCATCGTCCAACCCTCACCCTTCATTACATAATTAGATAGGTGTAAATAATAAATTAACTATACTTTGTGATTTCTCTAAAAATACCTGCGACCCTTAAAATGTATGAGCAAATAACATCTTGTTTCTTCCACACTGTCTCTCTACAAGCTTAGTTCATTGTGACGTTAAATACATCATGCGCCTTGTTATTATACATCATCCTACAGGAGCCGTCTATTACGCCGTCTTTTATTATTAGTATTAGGAAGAGAGGCCAATGCGCAAAAGAAACTTGTTTCACAAGTTAGAAATAAGCAATCCACTTTTTGGGCATGTTATAAGAAGGTAAGATTGAAGGAAAAAGAGATAGAGGAAGACAAAGAGAGCAAATACTGGACAGTTTGACATAAGTCAACAACATAATTGATAAATTGTGCTGTAGACAGGACGTTGTGGAGAGACATCATCTCCTACGCCACTAGGCATGGTACTTGAAGAAGAAGAAGATTAGGAAGAGACTTTTCAGTCTTCCTGTATACATGTTTCCGATGGTACAATGTCGTCTAGGATAAACTGGAGTCCGTTATCCGCATCAAAGAGTTTACTACTGTAAATATTTAATACACCAGGAAGTTCTTATGATTTCGATATACTACTTATTGTGTGCGCGATTAGTGTTAAGTGTTGTCTTCTTGTAATTGTTTTCTTATTATCGTTTACACTGCTATAGCTTATACTACTACTACTACTACTACTACTACTACTACTACTACTACTACTACTACTACTACTACTACTACTACTACTACTACTACTACTACTACTACTACTACTACTACTACAACAATAACAAAAAAAACAGCAACTACTACTAATACTGCTGCTATTACTAATACTACTACTGCTCCAGCTACTACTACCTGTAACGGATTGCCTCCCCGGCTTTGCAGTAGTGGTCTACCAGTGGCCAAAAGTCAAGAGTATCTGCCCATTCAAGCCCCCAGCTGGTGTAAATCCAGCGAAATTCCTTATTATAAGTATTTGCTCTATAAATGTAAATATATGTCTAAATGTATACATATATTAAAGAGTCTTGCTCATACGTTTGCTTTCATACGAATAATAACTGAATCAACTATGATTGTTTAGTTTTAAAATAACATGTAACAAATTTATTAATCAATTAGTTTTAACAAGTTAACATAACGATGAAATGATGGTAAATTTTAGAAGAAAATTAAAGTCGTATTCATTGAGACTTGGAATGAAGATTGATATTTTAAAAAAATTATGTCCCTTTGCTGTTTCCTAGAACTGAACTGTGTGGTAAAGTGGGATGTTATAAATATTTATAGGGGACTTAGTGTACTGACTGAGATCAGCTGTGAAGGTATCTGTATCTAATAGGTGTAGTGTTTTACAGATAACCTTACTTGCTACCACATTATACCTCAGTCAGAATTATTCTGGAATATTGTGATGACTACGTTAAATGTCTAGGGTATGTATATGATGAAGTGTAAGTCACAACAACAACAGACAGATAAACAATTTAATTTATTCCACCACACTTGACAACACTGTGACACTCACACACATTTAACACTCTATAAGACTATCTTAAATGAGTCACTGTTAAAGTTTCAAATATTTATGTATTAATTACTTTCACTATTATATATCCTGATTCAACTACAAAGTGAACCAGGAAACACATTCAAATGTAATCACAATTTATATATACAGAATTTATAAATATGAACATTGTAGTGACATATTTTATTAATATTATCCTATGTGTGTCAGTGTGTAGTAGTACTATGAGGTAATACTGGTTTTGTTTTTCAAGCTATGTTGTTATTTGTCATCATGACTTCAAGTGTTTGTTTATCTGGGAAATAGTATGGGGAAAAAGTTCACAGTTCCTGTCAATTTAAACCAGGTATTGTCCCTCTTTTTTACTAAAATGTCAATTTTTGAGGGGGCACATAATGTTGAGCTCCACTGGCCACAGAGGCTTAACTTTCGTGATGGCGGCAGGAAAAGACTCCTCTGCTCGATTGCTCCCCTGTGTTCTGGAGACACCTCACTAGTCGCTATCTGGACCCAGGAGTATGCTGTCAGCCTCCAGATTCAGCAAAGCTCAGACCAGGTGCTGCTCAATAACTTTAGGACCACAGTCTCTGAAACAAGAAGGTTGTACCTCCTACTTCATAACTAATTTTTAATCTATTTCCCGACTGAACACAATACATCACAAACACTGAGTTCAGAGCGGTAGGCCAACTGTCAGCTTCATCTGAAATAATTTACACCAGTATACTCCTCCCTAATGGTTACTACGCCTCTGCAATTCCAGCATTATTTCTTTCTAGTCAATAAGATAGGTGTCAGTGTACTGTTTGGCAATTCCATGTAGTTTTACTTTCCTCCGACACCTTCTGTTCAGGTTGGAGCACTATATAGGCTTTGCCTCATGTTCGCTACTGAACCACACACATATACAGACATAAATTATCAATTTACATTCACTTTTCATTAAAAGATATCAAATATTTCAAGCTTACCACAATTCATGGAAATAATACAGAATTACGTTGACTGGCAATGAATAGGCACAAAATCCGATCTGCCGATGTCCCAGGCTTTTATTTAGAAAAATATGCACTGGCGCTCAACGCACTGGTTCTTTAGTAAGTTTATTTGAAAATGTGGTGCTGAACTAACGCTTCAAATTGCCTATATTGGCGGGTCTAACCAATCGAGCCATGTTTACACCAGCGTTTGAAAAAAAGTACTCCTACTCACGTTTCCCTAACAACAAAGAATCAATATTTATAGCCCGACTAATCGTGTTTAGCCTTACATTTACTTTCCGCCAATCAAATAGGAGGTAACATGGGGACCTATTTCCCGTACAATGGTGGTGTCGAAATCTGCCACTGAGCGATTCTGATTTTGGTGTTGTCTGACATCCCTCACTATTTCTTTTGGCTATAATTTGTTAATTCCTAGACTATTTGCGTAACGTTTAACATATTCTTTGTCAGCAAGTCCTAAGGAACCCAAATATATAAATTTAATGGGGCTAAGGGCCTGCGTTCAAAATATGTATTTTCTTCTACCTCCCGTTCACTTCGATCGATGTGGTGTCTGGGTACTGTAATGTTTTCAAACGTAAACCAGTATAATGTCATGTTTCCTAATAAGCGTTTTGTAAGTTTTTAAAACCTAACTCTCGTATGGGTAGTGTTTTTTATCACTGTCGATTTGAAAAAAGCTAGTGCTTGTGGCCTTACACGCGTGATGGTAGTAATTGTATAGCGAGACGCGTGTTTAGTGTGGCCTGCGTTCCGGCTTTCAGCCCTCCCTTCTCTCTATCCTAATTCCATCTGTCTTTCGTTTATGGTAACTTAGTGTATAAAATGACATGAATGGAATATTAAATATAGGTCAGCTTGCGTATCTCAAGGTTTTTCTTAGAAAGGCAGTACACGTTTTATTGAAGAAAGCGTGTAGTGATGCAGTAGGCTTTTACTATCAACGTGAAACGTTATAATTTGCAGACGAATTAGAAAACAAGGGGGATTTCGAGTACAGTCATTGTGACAGCACTGTTCTTTACCATTCTTCTTTCCTTTTATTGCAGTTATTTGTTAGGCTTTACATTTACTTTTTAATTTATATATGTGGATTAGAATTTCACACGACAAATTCTCCCCACTTAAAACAGACGTTATATGTCAGTCTATAATTCTATATACACATAGAGAAATTTATGATCTTTCCTGGGGCTTAGGGTGATTCTCATCACACGGATGGCGGCTTAAAAAATCCGCTCCCAGATTTGTTTTTCCACTTATATACTCTATGCTAAACTCAAATGGTTGCATCAGTAATGACCAACGGAGTAATCTAGAATTTTCATGTCTAGCTTGCGCTAGAAACGACAAGGGTTTGTGATCCGTTTGCAACTTAAATGCCTTCCCATACAGATAAATATTGAATTTCTTTATCGCCCATATTACTGCAAGACATTCCTTTTCGCTAGTTGAGTAATTGGTTTCAGCTTTATTCAACTTTCTGCTAGCATATGCCACTGGGCTTAATTCCACATCCAATGCATCTGATTTCTGTAGCAAAGTTGCTCCTAACCCAATATTACTGGCATCTGTCCTTACTACGAATTCTTGACTTAAGTCAGGTAATTTCAAAATAGGTTTACTTGTGAGCTTTTCCTTCAATTCTTGGTAAGCCATTTCACATTGTGGTGTCCATGTAATTCGATCTGGATGTCCTTTACGTGTCAAATCAGTTAACGGTGCACATATGGAATTAAAGTTTTTGATATACTTTTGGTAGAAACCACATAATGAGACAAAGGATCTCACGTCTTTCTTGGTTTGTGGTCTCGGGGCTTTCTGTAGTTTCTCTAAATTCTTTGGGTCAGGGGTCATGTTTCCCTGATAAACTGTGTGTCCCAAGAATTCTAATTCTTTACATCCAACGCAACATTTGGTTGGTCGGGCTGTTAAATTCGCTTCCTTAAGTCGATTAAACAGCATGTTCAGAGAGTCAATGTGTTCCTCAAATGTTTCTGTTGCTATAAGGATATCATCCATGAAATTTGTGATACATGGATTATTCAGAGGGTCCAATAATTTTCTCATCATTCTAGAGAAGACACTAGGCGCATTCTTCAATCCAAATGGCAATCTGTTAAACTCATAGTGTCCTTCTGAGGTACTAAAAGCTAGGTATGGTCTAACCTCAGGCTTTACTGGAATCTGATAGTATCCTTTACTCAGATCCACTTTTGAGAAATATTTAGCTTTATTTAGCCTGGCAAACAACTGATTTGTATCTGGCAATGGATCCACCTGTCCTTCTGTAATAGCATTCAGTCTCCTGTAATCTATACAGAGTCTATGTTCTCCAGAGGGTTTCCTTAAAAGTACAACACTGGAACTATACGAAGATTCACTGTGTGAAATAATTCCTTCCTTCAACAAATAGTCTATCTCTTCCTTCAAAGCTTTCTCTTTAGCAAAAGGAATCGAATAGGGTTCAATACAGACAGGTGTGGGGTCTATCAGTTTCATATCATATTCCAATAGGTTTGTATTCCCTGGTCGGTCTGTTAACACCTCTGTATGAGTATCTAGAACCTGTTGTACTCTCTTCTTTTGCTCTTTCGTTAAATGTGTACTGATTTTCACCTGTGCCGCTGTCTCACAGGGGTGTAATGGGTATTCAAATGATGAAAGTGGTTCCTTTTTCATCTCCATGGCAATGGACAAGGTCAACAAGTGTGTCTCTTCCTGATGTTCTCTTTCCAAATATTTCTTCAGGAGATTCACATGATAGATTTTTTCTTTCCCTTCTTATCTATCTTATAATTTGTTCTAGACACCTTCTCTAGAACTGTATATGGACCTTGCCATCCAATTTGTAACTTATTCTGACTACCGGGTAGAAGAAGCAGTACCTTCTCTCCCACAGCCAAATCTCTGTCTTTAGCTTTCCTGTTATAATAGGCAGCATGTTTCTTCCTGGCTTGTTTCAAATTTTCATTGGCAAGTTTCCAGCCAGTTTTTAAACGAGTGGTCAGCTCATTCACATATTGATATGAGGATGTAATATTTTCCTCTGCCTTTTCATCAGTCCACGTTCTTAACAGCGTTACATGTGGAGCTTTAATTTTGTGGACCTATTTGTCCATGTACCGGTATGGTCTCTTCCACTAGAAGCGCTATAGTGATGATTTTTCTTCCCAGAATTTTCATGCACAAAACGACCGCTACCAATTCTTCTCTTGGGGCTGTCTCCCCACTTAAAATTCTTGATGAGAGATTTCCTCTCTACATCCTCTTCCTCCAGTTTGTTTAAGTCCGATTGAGGGATTTTCGGCTTATCCTGGGGTAAGACATCTTTTTGCACTCTCCGCATAGTGGCCATTGTAAAACAATTAATTGAAGCTTGTCCGTGAAAAGGGGCTTCCTATTCCATTTGGTCCACTTTATCAAATTTATTTTTCTTTCTATTGTCAGGCCTAATTTTGCCCCGTGGCGTGTCCAGGTCCTGATCACTGTTCCCACTTGTGGGTGTTCTCTCATGTGCTATGCTACACCTTTCTACAAAATTCTCAATGTCCCATCTTGCCTTGGGCCAATAATAATTGTGAGCCACCTTTTGGATGATGGTACCAATTTTCTCATGGTCCCCATCTTTTTTCACATGTAGGCTCCTTATTAAGTCTGCCCTATATCTTTTAGGAAGTACCAGCTGTCCCTGACCTTTGGATCTAGCTCCAGTCTTCCTATACATCAACTTGTTTTTCATGTAAAAATCTCCTTTGCCTGGAGTTGTATGACAAGTTGACAATTTCCTGAAACAAGGCTTGAGGGTCTTATCCCCAGCCTGTGCCTTCCTCATCTCTTCTGGAGTGGTATTCAACATAATATCCTCCTCCTGTCTTGATGTCGACCTGACCTGAAGGGTGGCCATTACAATAGGGTTCCTTCTGCAACGGTCAGTGTCATGATTGTTCATCTTACAATTTTTACACCACCTTTTCCCTTGGTTGAAAAATTTTCTTTCATCATATTTCCTTTCATCGAATTGTGGGGTTTTATTTTTATTGTCATACCGTGGCCTATCTAATTGGTGCTTACCTTTGTTTTGATCTCTAGGATCAAATTTATTAAAGTTCTGTGGTGCCCTAAAATTATCCACCTGTTTCTTTTTATTACCTGATACCTCTGCCTGAGCCGCTTGATACCTTTCTGCAACATTTAGCAACTCACCCAGCCTCTCTGCACCTTGTTCCATGAGAAACTTTCTCAGGTCGGGAGCCATGGACTCTCTTAGTTGTTCTATAAGGACCATTTCCTTAAGATCTTGGGTTTTCCCCAGAGAAGTCCATTTCTCCAAGTATGTCTCTAACCGTGCAGAGAACTGGTGATAGGTTTCACCTGACATTAGTTTAGCATTCCTAAATTTTTTCCTATAAAATTCTGCGTTCTTTTCATATCTTAACAAAAGAGCCTGCTTTAGCATGTCATAATTTTCCTGATCACCTCTGCTCATTTTGGCAAAAACTTCATAAGCTGCCCCACGAAGCCCTTGAGATAACTTTAAGCTCCACCTTTCTCTCTCTCTAACCCATATGTGGTAGCTAATAGTTCATATCTATTTAGATAGCTCTCAATATCATCGTCTTTCTCAACAAAATGATCTAAATGAAAATTCATAGCTGAGGTTGAGGCTCCCTGGCTAGCAGTGGCATTAGAGGCAAAGGGACTGGCACCATTTTCAGGAGCATGGCCCTGAAACTCAAACTCCCTTAGTCATAACTCATGTTCCCTTTGCAATCTCTTCTCCTCCTTTTCTGCTTCCCTCTCTGCAGTCAATCTTCTTTCCTCTCTTTCTGCTTCCCTCTCTGCAGTCAATCTTCTTTCCTCTCTTTCTGCAGCTAATTTCTTCTCTTCTCTTTCTGCAGCTAATTTCTTCTCTTCTCTTTCTGCCTCCAATTTCTTAGCCTCAGCCTCAATCTGCAACCTCTTAGTCTCAGCCTCAGCCTCAAATTGTAACTTCTTAATTTCCTTTTTAGCCTCTAACTTTCTTTCGGCCTCTTTTTCTAATCTTCTTTCTTCCCGTTCAATATATTTGTCACATTCAGCAGTGACATAAGCAATCATAATTTGCCCGTCCATTCCTAACTCTTTCGCAGTCTGTACAGCAGCAGATCGAAATTTTGCCAGGTCCGCCATTTTCTAACAGGTGAATTTATATAATGTCTAACTAAACAATACAATATGATATTACTTATCCAAGGACACCACAGGCACCGAGAGCTCAACGTTATTTATTTTCACCCAAGGATACCTTTTTAATTTCTATTATTCCCTGAAGTGAATTACCCCCAATATTTTTAATAGGGAAAGATTCAAAATCCCCGGAGCGAGACCCCAATATATGTGGTAAAGTGGGATGTTATAAATATTTATAGGGGACTTAGTGTACTGACTGAGATCAGCTGTGAAGGTATCTGTATCTAATAGGTGTAGTGTTTTACAGATAACCTTACTTGCTACCACATTATACCTCAGTCAGAATTATTCTGGAATATTGTGATGACTACGTTAAATGTCTAGGGTATGTATATGATGAAGTGTAAGTCACAACAACAACAGACAGATAAACAATTTAATTTATTCCACCACACTTGACAACACTGTGACACTCACACACATTTAACACTCTATAAGACTATCTTAAATGAGTCACTGTTAAAGTTTCAAATATTTATGTATTAATTACTTTCACTATTATATATCCTGATTCAACTACAAAGTGAACCAGGAAACACATTCAAATGTAATCACAATTTATATATACAGAATTTATAAATATGAACATTGTAGTGACATATTTTATTAATATTATCCTATGTGTGTCAGTGTGTAGTAGTACTGTGAGGTAATACTGGTTTTGTTTTTCAAGCTATGTTGTTATTTGTCATCATGACTTCAAGTGTTTGTTTATCTGGGAAATAGTATGGGGAAAAAGTTCACAGTTCCTGTCAATTTAAACCAGGTATTGTCCCTCTTTTTTACTAAAATGTCAATTTTTGAGAGGGCACATAACGTTGAGCTCCACTGGCCACAGAGGCTTATTTTTCGTGATGGCGGCAGGAAAAGACTCCTCTGCTCGATTGCTCCCCTGTGTTCTGGAGACACCTCACTAGTCGCTATCTGGACCCAGGAGTATGCTGTCAGCCTCCAGATTCAGCAAAGCTCAGACCAGGTGCTGCTCAATAACTTTAGGACCACAGTCCCTGAAACAAGAAGGTTGTACCTCCTACTTCATAACTAATTTTTAATCTATTTCCCGACTGAACACAATACATCACAAACACTGAGTTCAGAGCGGTAGGCCAACTGTCAGCTTCATCTGAAATAATTTACACCAGTATACTCCTCCCTAATGGTTACTACACCTCTGCAATTCCAGCATTATTTCTTTCTAGTCAATAAGATAGGTGTCAGTGTACTGTTTGGCAATTCCATGTAGTTTTACTTTCCTCCGACACCTTCTGTTCAGGTTGGAGCACTATATAGGCTTTGCCTCATGTTCGCTACTGAACCACTCACATATACAGACATAAATTATCAATTTACATTCACTTTTCATTAAAAGATATCAAATATTTCAAGCTTACCACAATTCATGGAAATAATACAGAATTACGTTGACTGGCAATGAATAGGCACAAAATCCGATCTGCCGATGTCCCAGGCTTTTATTTAGAAAAATATGCACTGGCGCTCAACGCACTGGTTCTTTAGTAAGTTTATTTGAAAATGTGGTGCTGAACTAACGCTTCAAATTGCCTATATTGGCGGGTCTAACCAATCGAGCCATGTTTACACCAGCGTTTGAAAAAAAAGTACTCCTACTCACGTTTCCCTAACAACAAAGAATCAATATTTATAGCCCGACTAATCGTGTTTAGCCTTACATTTACTTTCCGCCAATCAAATAGGAGGTAACATGGGGACCTATTTCCCGTACAATGGTGGTGTCGAAATCTGCCACTGAGCGATTCTGATTTTGGTGTTGTCTGACATCCCTCACTATTTCTTTTGGCTATAATTTGTTAATTCCTAGACTATTTGCGTTACGTTTAACATATTCTTTGTCAGCAAGTCCTAAGGAACCCAAATATATAAATTTAATGGAGCTAAGGGGCTGCGTTCAAAATATGTATTTTCTTCTACCTCCCGTTCACTTCGATCGATGTGGTGTCTGGGTACTGTAATGTTTTCAAACGTAAACCAGTATAATGTCATGTTTCCTAATAAGCGTTTTGTAAGTTTTTAAAACCTAACTCTCGTATGGGTAGTGTTTTTTATCACTGTCGATTTGAAAAAAAGCTAGTGCTTGTGGCCTTACACGCGTGATGGTAGTAATTGTATAGCGAGACGCGTGTTTAGTGTGGCCTGCGTTCCGGCTTTCAGCCCTCCCTTCTCTCTATCCTAATTCCATCTGTCTTTCGTTTATGGTAACTTAGTGTATAAAATGACATGAATGGAATATTAAAGATAGGTCAGCTTGCGTATCTCAAGGTTTTTCTTAGAAAGGCAGTACACGTTTTATTGAAGAAAGCGTGTAGTGATGCAGTAGGCTTTTACTATCAACGTGAAACGTTATAATTTGCAGACGAATTAGAAAACAAGGGGGATTTCGAGTACAGTCATTGTGACAGCACTGTTCTTTACCATTCTTCTTTCCTTTTATTGCAGTTATTTGTTAGGCTTTACATTTACTTTTTAATTTATATATGTGGATTAGAATTTCACAAGACAAACTGATCAAGGTGAGTCCTTGTCACAGAACGGTTTGTGCATGTATTTTTGTATCATCTTTTTCTTCATTCTCCTCACCAATCAACTTATAATTAGCATATTTTACGCCTTACATTTTTTCTGTGACCACTCCCAAACTGTTTACGTTACGCCAGGTGACTCGAGATAATACCACGTTTATTGGACCGGTCAGCGAGCGATATTCTAATCATGAAAAGCCGGCTCGCCACCTTTTGATACAAATGGCAAACGAGAAGAGAGACAGCGACTTTGACGTAACTTATTTCCGGGGCCAGTGACAATCAGGCAATAGGCTCTGTGAAGTGTAATGGAAAAAGAGTCTACAGTATCTGACAGCCTATTGAAACCTCATAGCTGATCTGTGATTTGCTAGCTAAAAACCTGCATTATACAGTCTGTCTTTATTTACACAAGATTACTCTCTCGTCCCGCTTCTTTGTTTTAACACGAGCTAACGCAATGTTTACAAACTGCGTGACCTGTCAGTTATAACAGGAAATCAAATCAGGCTGTGTTTACCTCGTCCACTCACGCGAAGCTCATCTGTCAATCACAATACTTCTCAGACAGGCAAGCAGCTTGAGAGAGACGAAACACAGACCCCTTTTGAAGTTTGACTCACGGGAAACTAGAACTCTTCTAGGGGCTTTGATCTTGAGAAGCGGGCATTCTACAAGGTAACCCGTTAGCCGAACAGAAAGTCTTTTGACATCGGTCAAAACTCCAGTCGAGAAACTTTTATCGACCGACACGAAGTCTTTTATCTTGATACGCCTAGCTTCTGAATTTTGGGTCTCACAGGAGCGCGAATATGACGCATTTAGAGATCAGAGAAATTTAATGATATATTTATACTGTTGTTTTCTTAACTCCATCATCAGTTGTCAGTCAGAATTTTGAATAGTCTAGCGCAGTCCCAGAAGCAGTCTTTCTTGTTGGAATATGGTGTACGTGTTCGTGGAGATTTTCATTTCTGAATTTTCTGGTAAAAAGGATAATAGTGCTAATTTAAGTAGTGATAGCTTTTAACATTTGTTCTTCACTTAGATTTCTCTCGCTAGTAAAACGAGTAAAATAAAGTAACGCGTAGCGATTTCATACCAGATATTCTATTAAAATGTGAAATTACGCCACCCGCATACCTTAGACTGTAATGATATTAACAGTATAGGCAGACGCGACACTTAATCTCTACAGGAGAGAGATAAACCCGACGGTTTAGCTGACTAGACTTATATTCAATAAAGTGACTGATAGGGGGAGTCTAGGTTACACGTTATATTTCATTTGTTCATATTTGTCATTATAATTTCTATTATTTTTAATCCCATACGACGAACTAACAGACGCCGAAAATTTAATAGTTGTTTACTGACATGCGATCATTGTTTAGGTAGGGCGTATGGAGAGATTAAATAATAATTAACATTGTACGCTGAACGCCGGCGCGAGCAGGGGCGGGCGAATTAACATAAATTCAGTCTGACCAAACTCAGCGCCAGCGGCGTCTGCTAACTTGTAGGCGTAAGGAAACACCGTGTGCCTTTTAAATTTAATCAGGACTGACGGAGTGGAGAAGAGATCGTCGTGTCCCGTTTGTGTATAGATATAGTAGTAGCATTTTTTTCATAAATGTTTCTTGTATTCTTCGCAGACCTGATCACAAGGGCGGGCAGCGGTCTTTTTCTGATTTTGTTATTTTTCTCTTTTTCTTGGCTTGTGTGTCACCGATTTCATTTGTAAACGGGCACTCGCCTGAGAGTATTGGAGGACAATACATTTCTAACACTGGACTTACCAAACCCAGATTTATATTTTTACCAGCCACAGTTGTGAACATTATTTTTATACCGACTCCTGACAGTCGTAATTCAAGGGGAGTATACCTCTTTGAACACCTGCACTGTGCAGAATCGGCGCTTTTAACACCGAGTTGGTCGATAGAAGAACCATCATCATCATATGAACATATATTTTAGCAACCAGATAATTCCCAATACTGGAAGTATTTTTCCCGTTAAAGAGTGAACCTCAAGAACTCTCACAGTTTTAACTATTTGTAATAACACTTCTAGGAGAAGCACATAATAGGCATTCACCTCATTAACTAATTTCTGGGGATGGACTGAGGCCAATTTAGATCTGCGACAACTGGAGTGACAGAATATTAAGTGAAAATAGATAATATATTTATGGACTAATTCTATTACCAAGGGATATTACAAACCTACCATACCAGGCAATTAGGTAAGAGTGTGAGAGTGGCCACTGCTTGACAAAGTGTGCGAGTATTTTTCTTGTTTTGCGGGAAAACTATCCATATATCTGATTTGTCTAAATGTTTGTTTATTTTACTGGGTGTCATAGAGTACCACTACTGTTCATTCTGTAATATAGTGCTAACCTTCAACCTTTGGGTTAATAATTTTAGGGTCTTTCTCTATTCGGGGAGGGTGCACTTGTTCTGCTTTATTTCATATGCATGTAAATGACTCTGTGATCTTTTCCTTTAGATATTTTGATGTTGTCGAGTTTAAATGAAAATAAACTACAAAGAAACGTACCATTGTGTGTTGGTCAGACCCATACCCATTTATCCGTAGTTTTTCACGTTTGTGTGCCTTGTTGTCACATCATAGCTGTGTGTGTGGAGAGAAACTTATCTATTCTTGATAGGGAGGTAAAAGCTGTCTTGTAATAAAGTACAGTCGTACCAATAGGCTGGAGGAGACAACCTAATCACTCCAGAGACATATCTTTCCCTCAATCTACCACCTGTGAAAAATCTATTTTCTATACATTCTCGTGTATCAGTCGACATCCACTCTACTCAGACGGGCCAATTAGAACAATTAACCTTCCGTACGACAGACACCTGGGTTTCGGTCTGTATGTCTGAGGAAACCATATTGTTTGACTGAGCAGCCGGCGATCCTTTTGTTTGACCGTCTGGAGAACTCACGATCACAGATGATAATGAGATAATCGTTTCACGGGGCCATCCCTTTGTGTGATTATCGCATGTACTCTGTCTGGCGAGTCAATATTTGAAGGTAGCATCTAGACATCAAATAATTTCCCAGATTTGTTGTGAGTTGCCGGAAATATTACCGAATTATTTGAAAGAGGTCACGCGTTGGAATACTAGATGTAATATTTTAAACACGCGGGTAAGATTATGAATTTAAACACCCCTACCCGCATAGTGCACAAGAGCTTACTATTGGATTGAATTGAGAGCCGGAATATACTTTGGTTCTCATTGGCAAGTTTGCCGGAAAGTACAATCTGGGTTTTGAACTGAGAATGAGAGATATAATCTAGCGAAATCAGTGACACAGAACACAGACAGCTTCGCAACTTCAAACGAACAACTCCCAAAAGCCAGAGCAAGAAGGATCGGAGCTAGAATTCCATACTTATAAGTGACAGATCGAGTATTTGGGCAACTCTGAAAACTTAAGAGTAAACCCGTATGTTGAAATACAAACTCCGAAAAGTTAAGGGACCAGGACTTTAAACATTAGGAATGGATACCTAAGGAATTGGATCACCCATCATAAGAGAAACTTTCCCAGACCAAGTGTTTCGCAGATTCACTCGTCATAAAAGGGATTCAAAGTTCGAAGTGATTCGAGAGCATGTAACCTAAATTGCTCGTGTCCATTCTAAACTGTGCGAGAAGAATGTGTATAACCCAACTGGGGTAAATTGTGAAGATTTCTTTTACAAACGTGAATTTGACATGTTTTTCTTGCTAAGTGGTTATATTTGAGGCTGATATTTTATATATAATAAAAGCATAGACAACGTCGTTGGACTGTCGTGATATCAGAAGAACACAGAATACAAGAGGAGCTTTCATTGCATCTGGAAATATATGGAAATTTAAACTGTAAGAAATATTTGCATAAATATTTGACACATGATAGAAACATTTGCATAAATATTTGACAACTGTAAGAAATATTTGACAAGTGGAAAAAAAAATTGAAGAAATATTTGACAATTGGAAGAAACATTTGCATAAATACTTGACAAGACATATTTGCAGAAAAACTAACGAATGAGATTTTTAAAATAGCAATAAAATATATACCAAACAGGAATATGCCTGATCACTTAAAACCAACGCAAAAAGGTAAAGATGGGATATATATATATATATATATATATATATATATATATATATATATATATATATATATATATATATATATATATATATATATTTTTTTATGAATTTTTATTTTTTTATTTATTTACCTCTAAACAGATCTATACAATTATAAGAGGAAATTCGCTGAATTAACTCCGCTGGGGGCTTGAACGGGCTAAAAACCATTGCTTAAATCCTTCACAAAAGGCGACGGATCAGATATGTTAACAATTGTTCAGCCCAGTGCAACATTGTTCTTGACTTCTGAAAATATCTTATGAAATCACCTGTGACGTAGAAGCGTCATTACCCTTCTATCCACATCTCTGCCAAGAGTAATCTTGTGCGAAAGTAGACACTTTTGACGACCCATTTAGATACTCTTGAGTTTTGGCCACTGTTAGACCACTACTGCAAAGCAAGGGAGGCAATCCGTGACAGTCCTGCAGCCAAGGTTTCGTCAATTCTTTTGTGATGAGGGCACTTCACACAATTTGTCAAATTTAGCCGGTTGGTGTTGGTTCCCTGCTTTTAACTCACAACTAGCATGTAGCTTCGTAACACGAACTGTCTGATAGCTTCGTTCCACCAACTTTAGACGAAAATAAAAAAGAACAAATGCTTCTTCTAAGTACATTTGTGGGCTGCAAATTAAAAGGCGCATTGTCTCGCTGTACACCCACCAATGTTAGTCTCTCTGAATAATTAAATTCTTTTTTGAGTATACACAGCGTTAGTCACGGAAGATGATTAAAAGTCACCAATATTCTTCTGGGTATTAAACTGGGAAAATATGTGCTTGGACAGCGCGAGCAATGCTTTTCCTGAATTACAATTAGCAAGGTACAAATATCTTACAAAATCATACTATACACTTGATGCACATGTGATGAAATCATCACTCATCACTGCTCCAGTTGGAGTCTGGGGTCACCTCTGCTGTCGGTTGTCTGTACGGCTAGCAAGATGAAATCACCTGCGCTTGCTGTAGTGGTTTATGAATATACTATTTTCATATGTTGAGGTTGCCAGCTGTATATATATAACCACTTAGCAAGAAAAACATGTCAAATTCACATTTGTAAAATAAATGTTAACACTTACCCCAAAGTAACTTTTGGGAACACAATCTCCTAGCACAGTTTCGAATGGACACTAGCAACTTACGTTAGATGCTTTCGAATCACATGGTTGTCACGAAGTGGATTTAGGACTAGAGGCTGTCTACCTAAATAGACTAGACCCTAGTGGAAAGAAAGACTAAGAAGATAGATTTCAGAAGAAAATAACAGTGACTGTGGGAGATGAGGCTATTGGCGTCAAGGGTCGAGAACCGAAATTGACTCTCCCTTGCCACTAGGTGACGTAATGGTTTTGCAATAACCTCACTACCTCTAGCTACCAAGACTGGGATAAGGTTTAATTACTTAACACCACATACACCCCTTACAGACAACATGTATGTTGAATTAAGTGACTGATCCAGCCCTTGAAATTTACAATGGATTTTATTTACACCACAGCAAATTCATATAACATACTACAAAATAGAATTTAACATGCGTGTTCACACACACACCTGGAAAAAAAAACATAACAATTAATTTCAAGTGATTAGGTAAGGTAACCCCACAGTCGCCCTCCCCTCAACCTGTAAGGAAGAAAGGTAAGTAATACAACAACATGTGAAGGAGGATCTCTAACACCAGATCCGTCTTTCTCCTAATCAACCTGATATCATGTAAACACACCCTAACTCCTACTGTCCGTCTGTCTGCAGACGTGTTTCTACACAAATGACGTGCCTACACCGCTGCTCCACTATAGGCTAAATATTCTCTGACTATCACCAAGTCCACGACCAGAACCCTTCTATCACCTCCGACACAACTTACAGATGACTTGCTGAGTTCTAGTGTTATGTTCAGTGTCTGTCTGACACTCCTAGTTCCTACAGAAAAAGCGACTCCTCCACTACTCTCCTTCTCTCCCTCTATTGCAGCTCAGAGGTATTTTTACCCTCTTTCCTCTGACTGCCGTTGTAGCTGTTAACTTGAATTGGCATTCTGGTTTCTCGACTTGGACTCTTCTGCACTACCAAAGGACGATTCTGGAAAAATCACAGGCCCCGTTACCCATCTCTTGGGTCTGGGCCGTCGGTGTTATTATGACCGACCAATCACGACACCTCTAGGCCCTGCGCCTAGGTTCAGTGTGTGCTTTATCTGAGCGTGAATAGCTCCGAATTTTATTAAGAACCTCTTGTTCTTGCTGAAGAAGTCTGTGCTTCCAGCTCCTTGCTCTCTTGGGTACAAAACGTTTGCACCGGTGAACCCCTTGTCACTACTCCACTTTCTTTTCTGGCTCTGCCGACTCTTCTTCTCCTGAGAAGACCGGCGAACTTCTAGCCGCTGAAGGACTACTATAGCCCTAGCTGCCACACCTGGAAAATATCTGCTGTGGACAAAACAATAACAAATATATATCGCACAACAAATTTCCCATATCCTTAACACTTAACTCCCTTAACTCTCACTCTTCAACACTTAAATCCCAACTCTTCAACCACTTAAGTCTCAAATCTCTAACACTTAAGTTTTCCAATCTCGACCACTTAAGTTTCCAAATCTCGAACACTTAAGTTTCAAATCTCTAACACTTAAGTTTCAAATCTCTAACACTTAAGTTTCAAATCTTCCATACAGCTCCCATGCTCTAGTATCGCTTCAGCGATTAGTAAACATGCCAACCCCCACTTTCCCTCAAATACCGTCCTATCGACACTCTAATCTCCAGACTCAGCTGGCTTAATCTCTTACATGCTGGCGGCTTAGGTTAGCCGTCACAACATTCTAACCACTGAATGAAACTGTTGCCGGTAAATTCCTGGCCCTACTATTTAACAATGATCGATATGTTTACCTGGCTACCAAAATACAATGGACTTCACCCGACAATAATCTCCCGTCTCCATGAATTCATCAGTATAAACATATGTCTATTAAATAAGGGACTAATTAAAAATCCCAACTAGACCCGTAACTGCTGACTTCAAAATGTAGGTTTTACCCACACAGAGAACAATACACACTTTCCCATGCTCTAACATTTAAAGCCACTCGTTCTATTACCACAGCGTGACACAAATTAGTCCGCTGGTAATTTACACACACTTGAACAATTAAATACACACCAAAACCCTAGCGTATTATTCGCTAATATTATAACTCAAATATTGAGAAATCTTCACCCACGTGTCGGGAATATTATTTACACCCGATTACGATAACAATATACATTAAAATCTCTAAAGGAACTGAAATCCTATTTTACAATGCATGCCTCGTTATCTCTCTTCTTCCGTTATCAGATTCACCCCTCTAAGAAAAGACACGCAGCACGTGCTTCGGTACCCCTCTCTCCAAATCCTCGAAAATCACAATGAAATTACGTGCATCGTGTCTCAACATTATAGTATTTAACATCTACCATCTTTAAGCTTTCATTATCTCATAAAAAGAATGAATGCACTCTGATAATAATTTAGATAAGAGGGTAACTCATGGCATGTCCGTTACGAACTAAAATTAATTTAATTCCGCGAGCGTGTTTTACGCTGCACCATTTAAAATCACAAATCCAGGAAAAATTAGATCCCCTGTCTTCTGACAAATAACAGTAATATTCCAATTTATACAAACAGCTACTCTGAGGAAACTATCAAAATTCCCTACTACCTTTTCACAAAATACCTAATTGCGCTGTCAGTTATAGTCAATTAAAATTATAGCATTGATGGCTCTACTTCTATGAATTAACTTTACCTCCTAGAAACAACTCTGCAAAAATCTTATAAACTATTAAAGCTTAATTAACTTCATATTTACCAGCACAAATTTCTCTCGAAAGAGCAAGTCGGCTCTGTGGCAGTTCTTTCCCAAGGCGTAGAAGTTCAAAAAATCTCCCACTTCTGCCAGGGAACCCCGCTTATTTATTACTCGAGACCACGCTACGCGTGAGTCATAGCTAGGCTTTGTTCTTAAGCGGGTCGATCTATGAACCAACCAACGGGCCAGGAATCGACTGCGGTCATGATCTAAATTTAGAACCCCAAGCGGAAAATTTCGTTCCACGCGCTCATTGAGAAAGTACCAGAAATGCTCTGCCATTTTGTTACACTAGAAAATCTCTACATGAACGAATTATCTTAATGAAACAGCGCGCTGGTGCCAGTCTAAAAGTTAAAACTACCATCTTTTCTAGAAACCGTAATTCTTAATCTACACAGAAAATCCAAACTCGATTATTATACAAAGAGAAATAAAAAAAACGAATAAGATAAAAATCCCACCGTAATCTTTCCCTGAAAAACGTAAATAAATGCTAGGAACCGAAACTTGGGGCCTGTTGTAAATTCAATCACATTAACTTCTCACATTACCCCCCTCTTCAAGTTCGTGGTACACGATCTAATTTAATGTGATCTTGTATTTCCAGACTGGCCCCTATACAAGTCTACAGATCTGACTGTCAGTCCTGAAGTCTCATGGTCACGACTGGTTATTTCCGCCTGGCGACTACAACTCCCATGGTTGTCCTGCGACTTTCTTCTTCTACGTTTCCTCCTTCTTCTTCTTCTACCAACTCCCATGCTCCGGTGGAAGAGTTGATCTTTCTTCGGACCTGTGCCATCCAATGGTGGGTCTGAACCTTCCTTGGCTATGTCCGTAAAAAAGCTGTCTTGGTCGGCTGCCCTGACCAACTGGCTTTGTGGCTGCCTGACGATGGCGACTACCTTGCTGCATCTCGGCGGGTTTGAGACCGCAGGTATATGGCGATGAAGGTGCGAACTATCTGGTGCTTCCAGCATAAATTCTCCGATCGCTTCACTCCCCTCTGGTTTGCCTAGAGGTTGCATAGAGATTGCTCCTTTCTCTACTCTCCCACCAGGGGTTCTCACTGGGTTGCGCCTGACCTCAGCGACATCCGTTTCCCCTACTAAGCAGAACGCATTTGGTGGTACGTTTTTGCTTCTTGCCTCTTTGCAAGAGCCGCTTTCTGTTAGCGAGCTAGCAGCGGGATGGGGCCCATCTCCGTTTATAGGCAAACGGTTTCTCAGATCACTGTCCTCCTCCGTCTGAGTAAAGTGCTGGTCGGATGGGGCTCCAGGGCTGGTTGGAAACATATGTTCGCTCGATTCGCTGTCTTCTGCCCTATGAAGATTGCGCTGGTCGTGTACATACGTTCTACCACTCTTGTCAGTATGTTCCTCGCTCTCAGGAGGTAATACCATCGGGGGCCTAATTCCCGACGACAACGAAGGTATTTCCAAAATCAAAGGCGTCGCCGCTGTTTGGCCCTTCGGCTTAACAGGGCTGTCAGAGGGATACGCCTCTGCAAAAACCATTCCACTAACCTTGGAGGTATTTAACCTCTCCATCTCAAGGCGTGGCTGGTTGAGCTCTCGTGGGGCTCCGTGAATCCGGGACATTCCCTTTTCACTTCTCTGGCCTGTAGTAGGCCCCCTTGCACCAGCAAGGATCGGGACTGGGGGGTTTCCCAAAACTATATATGGGGCCCCCAAGATGAAGTCATAAGCTGGCTGTTCCATTACAGCAGCTTTGATTGTGCCACGCACAAACCTGCTCTCCACCTTAATATTGGCTATCTGCAGACGCTGTGAGGTCCCTCCCCTCAAAACTCCACCAATATCAACCTTTTCCTTAGTCATTTGGCCTGGTTGTACCAAATGTCGGGCGACTATACTCGGGTAAGTAAGCCCGCTGTCAAATAAACAAGTGGTAGCAGTCCCATTCACTACTGCTGGTCCACTGTTAGAGAAACACTTCTCTGCTTTGAAAGGTTCCCAATTGTTCCCTTTTTTCACTCTCACCGCCCTTAAACACGCTGTATGGTGAGTGGGTGGTTTGTTTACACACCGAGAAGTCCAGTGAGAGGTGGTACGGCAATTGCGACAGTACCTGTCGTTTTCTCCCCTGTTTCTAGCAGGTTCATGAGACGTTGTCGCCTGTGCTCTGTTATGCGGTTGGGGCCGCAGGTTATGAATGGGATGGGGCTCCTTGCGAGACGGCCCCTGCTGCTGATGAGCAGAAGACGAAAACGACTGCGATGCCGATGCTCCTTGGTCCAGTGCTGGCAGGTCTGGGTGTTTTCGTTTCTGGCCCAGTACTTCGGCCTGTGCCGTCTGGAACCTTTCAGCAAAAAGAATGATCTGGTCCAGGTGCTGGGCGCCCTGCTCCGCCAGATACCTCTTCAAGTCTGGAGACATGTGTGCTTTCACTTGTTCGCACATGACAAGCTCTTCGAGTCCTTCAAAAGTTTTTGCTAGACCCGACAATTCTCTCCAACGAGTGAGATAATTCCTCAGCCTTTCTGCTGCGAAATGGGGAAAACTCTCTCCTTTCTCCGGCCTGCTCTCCCTGAACATAGCTTGGCACTTACGGGGGGTCCACTGAAAGCGTTGTAACAGTGCGTTACGAAGGGCCTCAAAGTTATTTTGTTCATCACTGAGCATCTTACTATAGATGTCGTAGGCCTGGTTTTTCAACGACTGAGATAATTTGAGGCACCACAAACTCTCATCCAACCCATACGCTTTTGCCATTCGTTCAAATTTTTCCAGGAATATGTCAATTTTCTCATTCCCGTTAGGGAAAGAGTCCATTGGAAAATTCATGGCTGCCATCCGGGGCCCTCCGTTTCCTGAGGTGTCTGTCGCCCCTGCTCCGGGAGAATCTCCGTTAGCCGAACTGCCTTCCGAAGATCGGTACTGCAGTTCCAGTGAACGCAGGGCAAGTTCATGCTGTCTCTCTGCTTCTGTGGCCCTTTCCTTCGCCTCCCTTTCTGCCTTTCTCTCCTCTGCCTGTCGGGCCTTCTCTTCTTTCTCTGCTTCCAATTTACGCAGGTCCATCTCTGCCAGTCGGGCCCTCTCTTCTTTCTCCGCTTCCAATTTACGCAGGTCCATCTCTGCCAGTCGGGCCCTCTCTTCTTTCTCCGCTTCCAATTTACGCAGGTCCATCTCTGCCAGTCGGGCCCTCTCTTCTTTCTCCGCTTCCCTTTTCTCTCTCTCCGTCTGCCGGTCCTGTTCCCTCATAATGTAAGCCCTAGTCTCGGCCTCATTCATCCCCATGCTTTTAGCTGCGTCCTTCCATGCAGTAAGTAGCTTGACCAATTCAGCCATCTTACCTGACAAATCAGCAGTAACTCACAACGAGGGGAAATGACAAAAAAGGAACACGAAAAATTTACTGTTACCTTCTGGGCACTACTCCCTGTGTAACCAATGTTCCAAAACCCGAACTCAGACTAGCACCAATCTGAAGAACTACCTGAAAAAATTTTCATTAAGCAGCTACCTAAAAACCCGAATTTACCTTCCTGTTAAGAAAAATTCAGTTAGCCATCAGTTACCTCTAGTCATCAACTAACTACAGCTACAATCTGACTGCACCCTGTGGAGAAACTTCCTGTGGAAAAAAACTATTAGCTGGATCAGTTTATATATAGCTCTAGTCTAGGGGATATTATAAAGAAATCTATTTTCCAGACCTTTCCTATAGAAACAATCTATGAATCTTGACACGATCACAGAATTGATCCCAACAAAGATGATCTACCGGACGAACGCCGCCACTTGTCAAGATCACAGAATTGAACGTAACAAAGATGATTCACCGGACGATAGCACCCACTTTGTCACGAAGTGGATTTAGGACTAGAGGCTGTCTACCTAAATAGACTAGACCCTAGTGGAAAGAAAGACTAAGAAGATAGATTTCAGAAGAAAATAACAGTGACTGTGGGAGATGAGGCTATTGGCGTCAAGGGTCGAGAACCGAAATTGATTCTCCCTTGCCACTAGGTGACGTTATGGTTTTGCAATAACCTCACTACCTCTAGCTACCAAGACTGGGATAAGGTTTAATTACTTAACACCACAGACACCCCTTACAGACAACATGTATGTTGAATTAAGTGACTGATCCAGCCCTTGAAATTTACAATGGATTTTATTTACACCACAGCAAATTCATATAACATACTACAAAATAGAATTTAACATGCGTGTTCACACACACACCTGGAAAAAAAAACATAACAATTAATTTCAAGTGATTAGGTAAGGTAACCCCACAGTCACCCTCCCCTCAACCTGTAAGGAAGAAAGGTAAGTAATACAACAACATGTGAAGGAGGATCTCTAACACCAGATCCGTCTTTCTCCTAATCAACCTGATATCATGTAAACACACCCTAACTCCTACTGTCCGTCTGTCTGCAGACGTGTTTCTACACAAATGACGTGCCTACACCGCTGCTCCACTATAGGCTAAATATTCTCTGACTATCACCAAGTCCACGACCAGAACCCTTCTATCACCTCCGACACAACTTACAGATGACTTGCTGAGTTCTAGTGTTATGTTCAGTGTCTGTCTGACACTCCTAGTTCCTACAGAAAAAGCGACTCCTCCACTACTCTCCTTCTCTCCCTCTATTGCAGCTCAGAGGTATTTTTACCCTCTTTCCTCTGACTGCCGTTGTAGCTGCTAACTTGAATTGGCATTCTGGTTTCTCGACTTGGACTCTTCTGCACTACCAAAGGACGATTCTGGAAAAATCACAGGCCCCGTTACCCATCTCTTGGGTCTGGGCCGTCGGTGTTATTATGACCGACCAATCACGACACCTCTAGGCCCTGCGCCTAGGTTCAGTGTGTGCTTTATCTGAGCGTGAATAGCTCCGAATTTTATTAAGAACCTCTTGTTCTTGCTGAAGAAGTCTGTGCTTCCAGCTCCTTGCTCTCTTGGGTACAAAACGTTTGCACCGGTGAACCCCTTGTCACTACTCCACTTTCTTTCCTGGCTCTGCCGACTCTTCTTCTCCTGAGAAGACCGGCGAACTTCTAGCCGCTGAAGGACTACTATAGCCCTAGCTGCCACGCCTGGAAAATATCTGCTGTGGACAAAATAATAACAAATATATATCGCACAACAAATTTCCCATATCCTTAACACTTAACTCCCTTAACTCTCACTCTTCAACACTTAAATCCCAACTCTTCAACCACTTAAGTCTCAAATCTCTAACACTTAAGTTTTCCAATCTCGACCACTTAAGTTTTCAAATCTCGAACACTTAAGTTTCAAATCTCTAACACTTAAGTTTCAAATCTCTAACACTTAAGTTTCAAATCTTCCATACAGCTCCCATGCTCTAGTATCGCTTCAGCGATTAGTAAACATGCCAACCCCCACTTTCCCTCAAATACCGTCCTATCGACACTCTAATCTCCAGACTCAGCTGGCTTAATCTCTTACATGCTGGCGGCTTAGGTTAGCCGTCACAACATTCTAACCACTGAATGAAACTGTTGCCGTAAATTCCTGGCCCTACTATTTAACAATGATCGATATGTTTACCTGGCTACCAAAATACAATGGACTTCACCCGACAATAATCTCCCGTCTCCATGAATTCATCAGTATAAACATATGTCTATTAAATAAGGGACTAATTAAAAATCCCAACTAGACCCGTAACTGCTGACTTCAAAATGTAGGTTTTACCCACACAGAGAACAATACACACTTTCCCATGCTCTAACATTTAAAGCCACTCGTTCTATTACCACAGCGTGACACAAATTAGTCCGCTGGTAATTTACACACACTTGAACAATTAAATACACACCAAAACCCTAGCGTATTATTCGCTAATATTATAACTCAAATATTGAGAAATCTTCACCCACGTGTCGGGAATATTATTTACACCCGATTACGATAACAATATACATTAAAATCTCTAAAGGAACTGAAATCCTATTGTTGCGTGATAAATTCTCGCAACATCGTTTTATTACAATATCTATTTTATAACGCAAGGGCAACAACTGCTTGAAATTTATAGTCACTTTTCTCGGTAAGCATTTGTCTTCCCGCGTTGGTATTGAATGCAGTTAAGTTTTGAGCTGTGGTCTTTTTGCGCTGGACTGCGCATGACTGGTCTTGTTTTTTGGGTCGATCGGTTTCCGCCCACCACTAGTGGAGTGAGCGATTTGAATGGCGAAAGAGATGCCTCGTTGAAGAGGGGATCTCCGCTATTTTTTTGTTCTGTCAGGGATGTGTAGTCCTCTTAATGGATATTTCGTTTATTCGAGATAATACCTCTAGTGTTTCCCACATGTCGGGAGGCGTGATATTTCTGTGTATTTCCTGAAAGCAAGGTAAATTGACTTTTCATTAACTCTATCGATTTTGGGTCGTGAGCGATTTCGATTCATAGCCTGTCTTCGAAAGTCGTCGTCACGAGATGTTTTCCCAGCTCACATGTCGCTGTATTGTACTGCATCGGTTGATGCATGTCCCAAGGACCATTACTTGCTACTTTGTTAAATGAACTAGGTTTGGAAAACCTTTATTATCTAGAGGATATTTTTGAGGACATTATTTATACTTCGGCAGACGTGTCTGTCTTGCTGAAGTCAGACTAAGGAGAGTGAACTGATCTCATACATCTGGTTATCTCCTGGCTGTTATAGAAAAGGATGGAGTTTTTCACCTGACTACATTTACAGCACTATGAAATATAACATGCATCTGACTCAACATTGTAATGCTGTCTACCGTCTATTGCTGTATTGAATGTTGCTGTGATAATGACTGTTTGATGTGCCTACATATTCGCGTAACCATTTTGTCACTGTGGCGTCCACAATAAATAATGAAGAAAAACGTCAACGGCTGTTACAAGAATCATTGACTTTATACGTCGTGAGTTTACTGACGTTCTATGTGGATTGCCCTGTTATTTTTGTATGAACATTGTTTGACTGAACACATCTGCACACTACACAAAACCAGACATGCGGATACCATCCATCACCATATGGCATCACGCATCACCTATTTTACAATGCATGCCTCGTTATCTCTCTTCTTCCGTTATCAGATTCACCCCTCTAAGAAAAGACACGCAGCACGTGCTTCGGTACCCCTCTCTCCAAATCCTCGAAAATCACAATGAAATTACGTGCATCGTGTCTCAAAATTATAGTATTTAACATCTACCATCTTTAAGCTTTCATTATCTCATAAAAAGAATGAATGCACTCTGATAATAATTTAGATAAGAGGGTAACTCATGGCATGTCCGTTACGAACTAAAATTAATTTAATTCCGCGAGCGTGTTTTACGCTGCACCATTTAAAATCACAAATCCAGGAAAAATTAGATCCCCTGTCTTCTGACAAATAACAGTAATATTCCAATTTATACAAACAGCTACTCTGAGGAAACTATCAAAATTCCCTACTACCTTTTCACAAAATACCTAATTGCGCTGTCAGTTATAGTCAATTAAAATTATAGCATTGATGGCTTTACTTCTATGAATTAACTTTACCTCCTAGAAACAACTCTGCAAAAATCTTATAAACTATTAAAGCTTAATTAACTTCATATTTACCAGCACAAATTTCTCTCGAAAGAGCAAGTCGGCTCTGTGGCAGTTCTTTCCCAAGGCGTAGAAGTTCAAAAAATCTCTCACTTCTGCCAGGGAACCCCGCTTATTTATTACTCGAGACCACGCTACGCGTGAGTCATAGCTAGGCTTTGTTCTTAAGCGGGTCGATCTATGAACCAACCAACGGGCCAGGAATCGACTGCGGTCATGATCTAAATTTAGAACCCCAAGCGGAAAATTTCGTTCCACGCGCTCATTGAGAAAGTACCAGAAATGCTCTGCCATTTTGTTACACTAGAAAATCTCTACATGAACGAATTATCTTAATGAAACAGCGCGCTGGTGCCAGTCTAAAAGTTAAAACTACCATCTTTTCTAGAAACCGTAATTCTTAATCTACACAGAAAATCCAAACTCGATTATTATACAAAGAGAAATAAAAAAAACGAATAAGATAAAAATCCCACCGTAATCTTTCCCTGAAAAACGTAAATAAATGCTAGGAACCGAAACTTGGGGCCTGTTGTAAATTCAATCACATTAACTTCTCACAATGGTCTGGAAATTGTGTATTCCTCTTACGACGGGTGATCTGATTCCTTTGGTCTCCAGTCTTCGTATTTACAAAATACGAGTTCACTTTTTTAAGTTTTAAAGTTGCCCAAATACTTCGATCCTGGTCCTTAAAGTTTCCAGTCTTTGTATTTAATATTGCGGGATTACTTTTAAGTTTTAAAGTTGCCCAAATCCTTCGATTTGTCACTTATAATTTTGGAATTCTTTGTCCGATCCTTCTCTTTCTGGCTCTGGTGAATTGCTAGCTTGACATGGTAATGCAGTCTGATCTGTGACTCCGATTTTGCTAGATTATATTTCCAATTCTCAGTTCAAAATCCCAGATTGTACTTCCGATGAATTTGCCAGTGAGAACCATTGTGTATTCCTGCTCTCACTTTACACCAATCCAATCTCTTTTGCACTATATGGGTAGAGGAGTTAAATCATACTTTCCCCCGCGTATTTTAAAATATTAGTAGTACATATTTAAATTCCAACGCGTGATCTCTTTCTAATAATGCCGTAATGCTTCCGATTGCATTCTTTATGCAAAGCTCATAAACGCATCTGTGCACTCAATTCCTGTCTTGATGCTTTCCGCCAATATTGTCTACTCAGACAGATTACACTAGTCAACAACCAAAATGTACCAGAAATGAAAATAGCTGATCTTAACTAATTTTGGTGTGCTGAAAACGAAAATGACATTAAAAAATGTTGATTGGCTCTAGTTTTCAAGATATATGCTACTAGTTTATTTAATTACGGTAAATTTATACATATATATGACGCAACTGTTGTGGGCGATTGCATAATTTTTTTCTAATGACCAATAAAAATGTTACTAGAAGTTGATGATGCAATCCTACCTATGATTACATCACCTTTGTGTATAAATACCTTATCTCTGATAAAATTTTGCCATTAGTTAGTGCATTTGTCCTTATCAAAAGTATCGTAGTTAGAAATGCCAGAAGGCGTACAGTTTGTATTTTGGCTGCAGAATAGGAGATCAAGATAAGAGCTGGGTGCCACACATATGCTGCAATACATGTGCAGCACATCTTAAACTGTGGTTGACTGGCAATAGGCAAGCTATGCCTTTTGCAGTCCCAATGATTTGGAGAGAGCCCACTGATCATCTCAACAACTGTTACTTTTGCATGGTCCCTCCAATTGGGAAAGGCATATCAAAGAAGAAAGAAATGGACTCTGGAATATCCAAACATCCCCTCTGCAATACTTCCGGTACCACATGGCGATGACCTACCAGTTCCCAAAGTGCCAGAATCCTTTTCAGCTGCTTCCACTGATGAAGAGGACATTGGTGGTCCTGAACCATCAACCTCAAGTGACACAGATTTTGAGCAAACTACATCCACTAACCCAAGGTGAACTGAATGATCTTGTAAGAGATCTGAATTTACCGAAGAACAAGGCGGAGCTTTTGGGTTCCAGATTGCAACAGTGGAATCTCCTGGCAGAAGATGTTACAATTTCTGTGTATAGGAACCGCCAGAAGCCGCTTATTACATTCTTTTTCAAAGAGGGTGACCTTTCTGCGTGCCACAACATTTCTGGTTTAATGGCAGCCCTCAACATCAATTACATACCGGAAGAGTGGAGGCTTTTCATTGATTCATCCAAGACAAGTCTTAAAGCTGTTTTGTTGAATAATGGTAATGTGTTACCGTCAATTCCAGTTGGTCACGCAGTTCATATGAAAGAAACTTATGAAAACATTAAGCAGCTTTTGAAGTGTATAAACTACGATCATCATCATTGGTCACTTTGCGGTGACTTAAAAGTGGTCGCTCTTTTGCTTGGACTACAGGGTGGATACATCAAGTACTGTTGCTTTCTCTGTGAGTGGGATAGCCGTGCACGAAGTGACCATTACATCAGAAGACATTGGCCAATCAGGCAGTCATTGCAGCCTGCAGTAAGAACGTTGAAAACCCAGCAGTTGTCGACACCAGCAAGATTTTGTTGCCACCCTTGCACATTAAGCTGGGTCTCATGAAAAACTTTGTCAAGGCAATGGAGAAAACAGATGAGGCTTTCAAATACCTCATCAGAAAATTTCCAAGACTGAGTGAAGCTAAAATAAGAGAGGGAGTATTTCTTGGTCCGCAAATTCGAAAACTTCTTCATGATGACGAGTTTCTTTGCGTGTTGCATGGCAAGGAAAAAGCAGCATGGCTAGCATTTAAGTCAGTGGTGGACAATTTTCTTGGAAACAACAGATCTGATAATTACAATGAAATTGTAGAAAATCTCCTTCAGAAGTATAAGAGTCTTGGCTGCAACATGTCTTTGAAAATTCATTTTCTGGATTCTCATCTGGATTTCTTTACGTCAAACTGTGGAGCGGTCAGTGATGAGCATGGTGAACGATTTCACCAGGACATTGCTGCTATGGAGACAAGGTATCAAGGCAATTGGAGCCCTTAAATGCTATTGATTACTGTTGGACTGTGACAAGAGACACCTCATCGATTGACTACAAGAAGCAAGCAAAGAGAGCTCGAACAGCGACTGAATAATGACGGAATGGGTTCAAATGTGCCTTTTTAAAGCATGATATGTGAACTTTAAATAATGTTTTTATTTTTTCTATCATTTTATGTTAAAATATCAATTAATTGAGTATGTAACCACAATTTTTATAATGCTAAAGTAGAAAGACTAGCTGTTTAGCCCAGAGAAGTAAACAAGCATACATTATTTGTATTACTGTAATATAAATTCATCATTTAAAAAAAAACCAGAGCCAATTGGTGAATTTCATTATGATATTTGAAATCAGCATGTCAAAATCAATAAGAGATGGTACATTTAATTTCTGGTACAAAAAAACTTTTGAAAATTTGTTGACTAGTGTTATCTGTAATAATTACACAGGGATAGGCCGGCGGAAGCTATTATCTCATTATCACCTGTGTTTTCGTGCCTCTCCCAGACAGTCAGATACGGATCGCCGGCGGCTTAGACAAACAATATGGCTTTCCTTCCCATACGCTGTCGGGTTGTATTGTTCTGAGGAGTGTCGATACCACCTTGGATAACCCGTGGCCGTCTCTAACAAAGGTGGCTAGACCACTTACGTGATAAGAGTATTATCCGCTGACCTGTTCAATCAACCTGGTATCATTTCGATTCACCTGGCGAAACGTAAACAGCCTGGGAGTGGTCACAGCGAAAAAATAAATGAAAGTGCATAAAATATGCCAAATAAGAAGCGGATGAAGGAGTGAGAGAGGGGCTAAAAAGTATGTGTACAAACGTGTTGTCACACTACCACTGCTGCTGCTATTAATTTTAGTTTCCCAAGTCTCAATTTGCACAGTGTAAGAAATGTAGAATTTACGACACTTTAAAATTTGCGTCCGGCAGTTTACATTGATTTTATGTATATTGTTAATATTGTCTCATCAATAAATATTTTACTCATTGTTTTAACACATTACCTGTGAAAAGAAATATGGCGTCTGTTGTGATGTATGGGTAAAGTCTAAACTGCCGGGGACAGAAAGGTTTAAAAAAATATAAGGGATAGCGAAAAATGATATACTGAACCATTGAAATAACTTCTAGACGGTCTAAATTATAAGTAGAACACACACCGTAAAGGTGATCTTGGAATGCAGTAATTTGACGGGCATATGTTAAGGGTCGCTCGAATGGCTGAAGTGAAAATGATGAGGAGAACGTGGAAGGAACTTGAGATGATAGCACGCGACAGGAGGACTTGGCATGTGTTTGTTGAAGGCCTATGCTCCTTGGAAAGCGGAGGGTTATGAAAGATCCAGATCATCACCAGTGATGAATCTTTAAAGGAAAACTCCTAATTCACCCCACCCTTATTTATTTTACATTGTTACCTATAATTGATTATATGCTATCTGTATATATACACAAATTTATAGTTGATTTAGCCATTTTGAGTGAACTGCGCCCGATGTCTCAGTCATTTTAATACATGTAACAGAACTATTGAAGTAAAATTTTACTGATTTAAATCAGCTGGGGGGTCATCAAAACGAGCAAAATTCTTTCTCCTCTTAGAAGGTCAGGGAGGATAGAAAGTTTACACGGCCTGGATCCTATCAGCCTTAGTACTTGTTTTCTTAAATTCCTATGAGGCTCCCTAGAATTGAAGCACCATTCTTCAATTCACATCTCTGCCAAGAGTAATCTTGAGCGAAAGGTAGACACCTTTGAAGACCCTCAGTAGATACTCTGAAGATTGGCCACTGTTGGACCATCACTGCAGAGCAAGGGAAGTAAATCCCGTGACACTGTGCCGCGAGAGGAAAGCGCTCTAACCTCTTAGCCAGTCGGAAGTACATTTCAACTTTTTGTTATGCTTTTTCTGGATTGAGTTTTAATATTTGGTATATATCTATTTAATACATGGATAATTTAATACATAAATAAATTCATAGATGCGTCATATGTGGTTAATTATTGAATTGAATATTTTTTGGTTAGTAATTAATGCCGAGATTACGTGTAACTAGAAGATCTCACATGTTCATCTTATTGTGTCAGAGGCTGGATGTCTGTACATCATAGCTGTTGTTCTTCTGATCCTCCATGAATCGCATTCCGTCGAGGTCAGTTGTGGATATATACCGGCCAGAAAAAGATAACAAGGTTAAAGTAGTCACATAGCAGATACTGTCGAAGGGGAGTGAAGTGTTAGAGACTTCTCTATACTAGCTCTAGCATCGATAAGTTGAGTGACCAATTCCCTTCCTCACTGCATTTTCCTTCCCTACTTCTAGAGTAAAGTCATGTACCCATTTACACCTGCGTAGTCTGGAGCGTGTCGATATTGTGAATTTAACCTGGCACTTTGTCGCGAGAGACCAATGCTCTAACCACTTGGTCAATCGGACGCTCCCGCAGACTCAGATACCAAGTGTTATTTAAACATCGGGCAGAGAGACAGTTTATTGAAGTGGGGAAGACAAACATATCTTCCAAGACCGTCTGCTCCACTCGAAGAGCAGTTTGATAACATGGCCATGACCAACTCACTGGAGGGAGAAAACTTAAAGCGACGAGAGAATCTGAGACAGACCGCCAACTTTATGAGAGAAAACGATGTGATTATTTGAGAGTAGCATGCGACAGACAGACCGACGACTTCATAAGAGAAAAGAATGTGGTTTTACGAGAGCGATGAGAGAAACATGAGACAACCCCAAACTTTGTGAGAGAAATACATACGGTTAAATGAAAGTGAACGAAGCAGAAAAAGATGTGAATAAATGGCATTTAAAAAGAAGAAAAAAACACTTGGCTTCAACTTGTTTCCGAGTTACGCTATAGGGACAATTCATTTAACAGGTTTAACATTGCTATCGAGATATTTAAAGAGAGCACTTCGTCTTCTCCACGGCCTGTTGGACAAATATACAGTTTGCATCATTACATTTGTTTCTTCCTCATTCGTGTGTACTATCTATCTATCTATCTATCTATCTATCTATCTATCTATCTATCTATCTATCTATCTATCTATCTATCTATCTATCTATCTATCTATCTATCTATCTATCTATCTATCTATCTATCTATCTATCTATCTATCTATCTGTCGGTCTACCTACCTGTCTGTCGGTCTACCTACCTGTCTGTCGGTCTACCTACCTGTCTGTCGGTCTGCCTGCCTGTCTGTCTATCTACCGTCTGTCTGTCTTTCCGCCCGTTTGTCTGTCTATCCGTATGTCCATCGATCCATTCATTAATCACTGATCTATCTGTCTGCCTGCCTGTCTATCTGTGTGCCTGCACATTACTGTATGTGTATGTTTGTAAAGTTGAGAAACAGGAAGGAATTGTATGCACTGTGCTGCGACTTACTGGTTTTACCAAGTTCAGCTCGACTTTTGACCTTATTTTTTTTTTGTTTACTCTATCTTTGTAACATGTGTATACCTCATTCTCGCTTCTTCTCCTTCTGTAACATTTCCTCTCCCTCTCTGTCTCTCACTCTCTCTTTCTACTTTCACACAAAAACACACTCACCGTCATTAGATCTCACTTCACGCCAAATCAGTACCGCTTAGTGTTAACAGTAACAATAAATTTCCTTCAAATCAAATTCTCTGACGTTTCCCACATCTTCATTGCGTGCATCATCCTATACACACAGACGGTGTGTAACTTCATGTTCATAAAAGGCTTATCTTTCTGAGCAATCTTTTTAAACTACAAGAACTCAAGCTCGCATGTACTGTAATTTAGAATACATATCCGTCAACAAGAAACATATGCCCTAGTCTCTCTCTCTCTCTCTCTCTCTCTCTCTCTCTCTCTCTCTCTCTCTCTCTCTCTCTCTCTCTCTCTCTCTCTGTGTGTGTGTGTGTGTGTGCGTGCGTGCGTGCGTGTGTGTGTGTGTGTGTGTGCGCGCGCGCGCTCTGGGAAGGCGCTGTCTCCTTCAGGATGCCCTAGGTTAGGAATCGGCAACCCAGGAGCTTTTGGAATCTACTTTAATAACACTAAGCTCTCTAACTTCTGAGTTAGGGAAGGTTAAGGCAGCGAGGAAGGGAAGTTGTTGTGCCACCTCATAAAAGAGGTAGATCTAGTAAGTGAAGTATCTAACACTTCACCTCTAAGGTAATATTTCTTATGGGACTATCTTTAGACTAGCAAAAATAACCCATAAGGCGGGTGCGGAAGGTATTAAGGCGTATATTTCTCCAGCTGTCGTGTCACACAGCTTCAGAAAATAATTAAGGAAAATAGGTCAATGGTAGGCAGTCGTAAGACAGAAAGAAGAAGGTCACAAGAGAACAGAAAAGTAATAGAGATGTTTATGCACTCTGGGGATTCGGACCACGGACAATCCGAATGGCGCAAAGCCCTCGCTACGAGAGTTATCGTGACGGGACACACGACCAGTTAAGCACAACGACAAAAGTGCATACCGGGGGGATGGTTAAGTCGCTCTCGCTGCACTACATGGTACATAGTACCTAGAACGACCCAATTATTTCTGTAGAATTTATTGCCTCAATAACTTTTCTTTTCTCTAATATAGGTCAATCTACAATACAAAGGCCATAATAATGTGTCTAGATCGGAGAGGAATGTCAACAACAAAGAAAAATATGGACAATTTTAAGTAATGAATATGTGAACACGGAAATAAATAATGAGAGAAGCATCAGATATGTGACAAGTAAATAACTAAAGAAAATAAGTAAATGAGAGACACTTACAAGAAAGACAGAATGTGAGAACGAACGAACGAACGAAATCTTTATTTCATCAAGGTCAAGAAACAGGCATAATTGCCTTTTTACATTTCTTCCCTGCGATACCATTCTCAATGTTTTTACAAATTAAAATGAAAACGAAAATATTAATAACTTCAATCACAATTAATCAATATCATCACCACATTCAATAATTGAGCACACACAAGTACATTTACTCACAGTCATTCACGCAAACAGAGAAGAGAGAGATATAGAGAGAAAGAGAGAGAGATAGAGAGGGGGAGAGAGAGACAGAGAGAAGGCAATAAAGCTACTTCATATTTAAAGTTCAAATTAAATTTGAAAATATTACATTGAGAAATAAATGCTCATGGAAACGTTGCAATAAATGAAACAGAATTGTCGTTAAATGTTTGTACAAGATTTCATGACACGTGAATGCAGATGTCTTTTGAACGTGGTGTAATTATTAGTTTTGACAGACTTGGGTAAAATATTCCATGTTAAAGCACCCGCACACTTAAAGCAACTTCGGAATAGGTCAGTTCGAGGTTTTAGAAGGTCCAAATGTAGGTCGCCACGTATAAAATATGAGCAGTATTAGAGAGAGAGAGAGAGAGAGAGAGAGAGAGAGAGAGAGAGAGAGAGAGAGAGAGAGAGAGAGAGAGAGAGAGAGAGAGAGAGAGAAAGAGAGAAAAAAAAATAAGACAGACAGAAAGTGAGAGAGAGAGAAATAAAGAAAAGAAAGAAAGAAAGAAAGAAAGAAAGAAAGAAAGAAAGAAAGAAAGAAAGAAAGAAAGAACAGACTGACAGAAACAAGCAGGACACAAGACCAGATAAAAGTAATAAAAAAGGTAGGCACTCCGTGGATTGGCATCAGGGATCATAGCTGCGCCCCTCCCCACCCCCTCGGTAAGAACGGTTTGTTTTGGTTCACTGCTGCTTATTCAGGATTCACAACTAACCTCGATTATAAAGAGACCATCCAGTCATCCGCCACCAGATTATGCGTCTGGTTGAAGGACAAGCAACCCCCTCCTGGCTGCCTTTAATATAATTTTTTTTAAAAGAGTTTGAAAGGATGGTTCTGGCACAGACAGTTGGTATTGGCGTAAATTTATTGACGGTATGTGCTCCACTTGCAGGTCAAGAAGAATGATAAAACAGGACATATCTTTACACATGTATTCAATTACAGAAAGACATAAAACATAAAAATACAAGGTTAGGCATCCGTTTTCATAATTTTTACTAAATGAACTAAAAATAGCGATTACATCTATTATGCGTGTTATCTCATACAATAAATGTGGATGGTCTGTTATCATTAACCAGTCATAATCGCTATATCGTTTACACATTCATATTTTTTTTAATAAACGACGAATTACTGATTAATAATAATTGCTCCATCAGCATGACTGACTATGGGAATGCGTCCCTAAGGTGATAGCCGTTAGCTGCCTTTATTTTTTCTTTCGGCGTTTTCTGTTCTCTTCAGCTTGTTGTGAGACCTTCTTTTTGCCCAGTCTGAGGTGGCGCCGATTTCCAGACCTAAAGATATTTTATATTTGGACATGTGCCCTAATATAACCGATTAGGATGATCGAGACGCGTGTGACGAAATGGACGACCTCTTCACAATCTCTGGTTCACTTCGACAAGATCAGAGACATATTTTGTACTGATTTTTATTTGTGTACTTTTAAAAGTAGACATTTCTTCTCATTATCGGCTAAGGAGCAAGTAGTTTGTATGTTCAAACATTTGTGACACTCCTTGCAGATAATGTTTATCCTAGCCTGCGAGAAGCAACTAGATAAGATGAGCGCCGTCGTGTTTAGATTTATAACACATAAGGAAGGGAAACCAGAGGCCTGTAAACAGTAAATTAATATGAGACAAACATAAAGGTATGTTATCAGGTACTCGTAGGAAATAAAGAAGTAGAACACTAGACAACAGAAAAACAACAGTCATGAGTGGCTTACCCAGGATTCGAAACCTGGACCTTCCGTGCGACAACCCCGCCTAGTTATGCAAGCGAATCGCACTATCCTCCCTGCCATCTACGCATCACGAAAAATAATGCATTGATGACAGGTCATTAGTGCGAACCGCAAGACATAACACCGGAAGTTTACCATGGGCAGTTCAGCCTATTAATGACGCAAGCACTTCTGTTGTTCCCCTATTATGCAGTATAGGCCAGTCCACACAAGACAAAGACCTTAATACTGTGTCCAGTAAATGATAGTAGACTTAGAACAGTACGAACAGGACAGAGGGTAGGTTTTGGTATTGTATAAACATTTATAACACATAAGGAAGGGAAACCCGAGGCCTGTAAACAGTAAATTAATATGAGACAAACATAAAGGTATATTATCAGGCACTCGTAGGAAATAAAGAAGTAGAACACTAGACAACAGAAAAACAACAGACATGAGTGGCTTACCCAGGATTCGAACCCTGGACTTTCCGTGCGACAACCCCGCCTAGCTATGCAAGCGAATCGCACTATCCTCTCTGCCATCTACGCATCACCAAAAATAATGCTTCGATGACAGGTCATTAGCGCGAACCGCAAGACATAACACCGGAAGTTACCCTCTGTCCTGTTCTTACTGTTCTAAGTCTACTATCATTTACTGGACACAGTATTAAGGTCTTTGTCTTGTGTGGACTGGCCTATACTGTATAATAGGGGAACAACAGAAGTTATTGCGTCATTAATAGGCTGAACTGCCCATGGTAAACTTCCGGTGTTATGTCTTGCGGTTCGCACTAATGACCTGTGGTGATGCGTAGATGGCAGGGAGGATAGTGCGATTCGCTTGCATAACTAGGCGGGGTTGTCGCACGGAAGGTCCAGGGTTCTAATCCTGGGTAAGCCACTCATGTCTGTTGTTTTTCTGTTGTCTAGTGTTCTACTTCTTTATGTCCTACGAGTGCCTGATAACATACCTTCGTGTTTAGATTAAACCGCTGATAAGCGACTTGTTTGTTAACAAGCTGGGCAAACACGGAGTTGTTGCGTACTCATAAGACAGATAACGAGATTACTGGCTGTGTGACACATGTGGGCAGACAAGTGTGACATAATCTCTTCCGGTCGCTTGTTTAAAAGTAATCATGGATTTAATACATTTGAGACAATATGAGTGTACAAATGTTTTTTTCAAGAGTGTATACAAGGCCCCAGATGTCCATATATGGTAATACGTGAACATTTGCTTCACGCACCTTATTTCACGTGGAATATTTTTGAAATCATCACACCCTATCTGCATGATTTTAAATGATTGGATCTTTCTGATTAGTTTCATAACAACAATGCGCGGGAAGATAGGAATATAGTCTGACCATTTCGCAGTATTATTTCAATGTGAATTTCACGCTCGCCAAGACAACATCAGACCTCGCCAGAGGTTCAAAATTCCTTTTTTTTAACCGGACCTTTTAGTGCAGAACCAAATAAGACTTACAGAGCACATGAAATCTCTACATTTTAATAAGGAACACCGGGACTAGGAAACTGAAGACACACACGGAGTCAGAGAGGGAATCTATTGTCAAATTAAAGACACCCCAGATGCGTGTAAGAGACCGACTCGTCTCATTTATTCATCTGAGCAAAAGATCTATGAGTCAGGATTGGCGTAAGTTGTGATTTACATTTCATATTTTATTACTAACATGTGAACTAACACACACACAAACACACGCACGCACGCACGCACGCACGCACGCACGCACGCACACACACACACACACACATATATATATATATATATATATATATATATATATACATATCTATATATATATATATATATATATATATATATATACTACTCAAAAAAAATTGAAAGGCCACTTACAAATTCATCTGCAGTTTTAAAAAAAAAAGTAAGATACAATTATGAAACTCACATATAATAAACGGTTTTCATTGCACATTACATTGACATTAAAATGAAGAAAAACAAATGACTTCATTAGTAAGAAAATCGATGTCAGTCGTCTTACCTCCCTTTTTGAAAATTCAGAATCATTAAACAAAAGTTAACATGATTCAAAATCGAGTGTGTCCACCATGAGCTTGAATGCATTCACTGCACCTTTGCCTCATTGATAAGACAAGAGTTCTTAGAGTAATTTGTGGGATCGCTTGCCACTTCTGCTCCAGGAAGAGGAACAACTGATTGAGGTCAGTAGCATATGGATGATTTTCTCTAAGTCTACGTCCTAGCACATCCCATAAATGTTCTATCGGACTGAGATCAGGAGAGTAAGCTGGCCAGTCTAAGCGGGTGACATGTTGCTGTTGTAGGAAGTCGTTCACGACCCCAGCTCTGCGTGGTCGGGCATTGTCGTCCTGGAGGATAGAATCAGGTCCTAGAGCCTGAAGTGCCGTAAGAGCAAGCGGCTGTAAGATGTCATTTCTGTAGACCAAACCATTCAACGTACCATGCACTCGATACAAGGGTGTTCTGGAGGCAACACTAATTCCGACCCACACCATTACTGATCCACCGCCATAGCGATCATGTTCAAGGACGTTGGCATCATGATAGCGTTCTCTTGGGCGCCTCCAGACACGATTTCTGCCATCTGTGAATGATCTAGTGAAACGGATTCATCTGTGAACAGAACTCTGCTCCATTGATGCCTTGTCCAGGTCACATGACGCCGAGCCCAAGCCAGACGAGCTGCGTGATGAGCTGGAGCCAAGACAGGTCGGATGACAGGTCGCCTTGCATGCAGATCTGCATCTCTCAGTCGGTTTTGTATGGTTTGGTCACTGAGGATTACGTTGGTGGCTGCTCGCAGTTGCGTCCTGATGGCACTGGCAGTGATTGTTCTTTGTATGAGAGCCAATACAACAACAAATGTGTCTTGCCGTCTTGTGGTAGACATTGGGCGTCCAAACCTGCGTTGTTCTGCGACACTGCCGGTTGCATTATAACGATTACGCAGAGTTTGTATGACAGAGTGGGCAACTCCTAATCTCCTAGCAACTTCTCGCAGCCCTAAATCATCCTGCAGCCATGCCATTGCTCTCCATCTGTCAACATTGGTCAAGCGTCTTAGCTGAGCCATGGCTTAAATGGTAAATGTTACAAACATACCCATTTTCCGTTCTTTCCGAAAAGCTGGTGACATGTGTTCACTATAGTCACGACTTTCATGTAAAAAGCAAATTTCAGCAATGTTATCAACTGGCTTTGCCATAGGAAGCATTTTCAAGCATGCATTATTTCCCTTTCCACCGCGTACATTTGATTGACCTTGGAGGTACACACACGTAACACAGATTTGATTTATTGTCAGATTAAAAAACATTGTTTAAGCATGCAACAAAACTTTTTTGACTGAGTGTTCAGGTGTTAAAAAAAACAACTTAGTTGAAATGACCTAAAAATTGAAAGTGGCATTTAAGTTTTTGTGAGTATATATATATATATATATATATATATATATATATATATATATATATATATATATATATATATATATATATATATATATATGAAGGGGCCGGAAAGACACCCAGCTTCCCCCTTCACGGAAAGACACCCGGCTTCCCCCTTCACGTAAAGACACCCCGGCTTCCCCCTCAGGTTCAACGCGTGGCGCAATTTTCGACGCGCCGCGCAGTAAAATTGAGATGATTCGACCTGGGTTGTGATGTGTTATAAAAGAGATAGCGGGCGGCGAACGGGTGTATTTTGCTAAAGCCGCCCAGTACGAGAGAGACCTGGGCTTATAAAAGAGATAGCGGGCGGCGAACGAAGTTTTGCTACACCCCAGACTCAATCTGTAGATGCCTTGAGCATGTGAGTTAATTTAAATTAGCATTAGTGTTCTGTAATTCTGAAATTATATTCAGCACGAGTCTGTTTTAATGAAATAAATAGATAGATAGATGTGAAAGTTTAAGAGCGATTATTCCATTCATCAGAAAGGCAAATATAGAGTGAAACTATTTCACTTGAATTTAGATAATATTGACTTGTTAGCAAAATAGCAAGATGGCGGCCACGTGGTAATGACTTTAGTTCTAGTTGTTAAAGTTAAGAGTAATTATATTTTATTCTTTAATGTAAAAGTAATTGAGTGTATTTCACGATTATTGATATTTCTACTGTATATCTTTAGTGGGTTACTTTGAGTGAGGTGAGGATATGTATTTAGATTTCTGGAGAGCGCAAGGCCCCTCCTTTGTTGAGACATGTGTTTCTCTGGTTGCTCCCGGCGGAGCATGGAAACACCAATGCAGCTGGTGTCCATTACAGGCCCACAATAAACATTTTGATGATATTGCTGTGGTTGTTTCGGTGACGGTAACGATGGGTTTCATGTGATGAGTTCCCAATCTCATCAGGGGTCATATACGACACGCTTGTTACCAGGCGCACCAGTCGTCACTTAAGACATGTTCAGAATGCAGTAATGAATACTGAGATGGATCAGTTGCGAGGTAGTGGTTTATGCCCATTAAGGAGAGTATTGGTTGTACACATTGTTTAATTCTATTTGATACATATTTATTTATTTATGGTTATGTAAAGGATGGTTTGTGAGAGCACGTGGGCTCACTTGGAGATATATATTTCTCTTCTCCGCTCCTGGTGGAGCATGGGGCCACCAGTGTGGTTTGTCTCCGTATAAAGAATTCAGATGCTCGTGCTGTAGTAGTTTCGGTAGCAATCTGTTTTACATGGTGAGATTGCCAGCCTCATGCACAACACCATACTAGTCTCATTGGACGACATGCATGAGTGTGTGTGTGATAGCTGAGTGTGTGCTCTTGCAGTAGTGGTTTCGGTAGCAACCGATGTTACACGGTGAAATTGCCAGCCTCATGCACAACACCTTACTAGTCGCATTGTACGACACGCATGAGTGTGTGCGTGTGTGATAGTTGAGGGTGTCAGGTGGCGTGAAGGACTGTTTGGCAGGTAAGAGTATCGTTATGTAACTATGATTTTAACTAACCCGTGCTTTGTTTGCGTTTCAGGATTAGCAACTGAGCACTAGCTGGGTGTTTGTTTGGTGTTTGGTTTTGTTCGCTTTGTTATTTGTTTAATGTTTCTTACGACATGTTCAGATTGCAGTAATGAATATTGAGATGGATCAGTTGCGAGGTAGTGGTTTATGCCCATTAAGGAGAGTATTGGTTGTACATATTGTTTAATTCTATTTGATACATATGTATTTAATTATGGTTATGTGAACGATGGTTTGTGAGAGCACGTGAGCTCACTTGGAGATATATATTTCTCTTCTCCGCTCCTGAGGGAGCATGGGGCCACCAGTGTGGTTTGCCTCCGTATGAAGCATTCAGATGCTCGTGCTGTAGTAGTTTCGGTAGCAATATGTGTTACATGGTGAGATTGCCAGCCTCATGCACAACACCATACTAGTCTCATTGGACGACATGCATGAGTGTGTGTGTGATAGCTGAGTGTGTGCTCTTGCAGTAGTGGTTTCGGTAGCAACCGATGTTACACGGTGAAATTGCCAGCCTCATGCACAACACCTTACTAGTCGCATTGGACGACAAGCATGAGTGTGTGCGTGTGTGATAGTTGAGGGTGTCAGGTGGCGTGGAAGGACAGTTTGGCAGGTGAGAGTATCGTTATTTAACTATGATTTTAACTAACCCGTGTGTAAAGTTTCTTTTCTTCTTTCCACTCTGTAAAGTGTCAGTCTGTATGCTCTGTAAGGAAGAGTGGTGTGTTGTTGAGATCAGGCATGCTCCAGTCTACCCAGCTGTAAATGGGTAACTCACCCTAGTCCTGAGTTAGGGAAGGCAAAGGCTCCAGGGGAAGCAGGCCCTAAACTCGGTCCCTCCAACCGACGCAGGATGGTGTATGTATGAAGTAGAAGTGTAGAGTGTGATTACCGCGAATGGTGTACTGTTCGTGTGCTGACCAATATAACCACTCATACACTTGTGTCTACAAGGCACCAATGCAGACTGCTGGAATCTTTGTTTACTCAATTTATTCAGACGTACACACTGGGACATACGAGTACATCATGGTATGTTGACATATCAATTTGTAGGTATACATAGCAGATCTGAAGTCATGCCACATTCAGAAATAATGGGCAGTACATCAAAAGTTCAATGTCATGATACATTATGGCCGCATCCCCCTATCTGACTAAACGCGTCAGTGAAGGCAGATCGGTAAATAACTAAGGTTACTTGACGTCCATAGTTTGTAGTATATATTATGAAACCACGAAAGAGGGGTTTCTAGCAAGATTGAGATCTCCCTGTCACTGTCCGATAATAGGATAAATAATCTGTTCTCTTGGCAGTGATCAAAACATATGATGACCGAAATCTAACATGGCTGCCTCCCTGAGTTGTCGTTCACTCATTCATAGGAAGGAGAATATAAGCCAGAGTTAATTTATAATGGGTATATAACTGATTTCATAAATGTTTCCATACAGCTCTACGGTGATCAGGTTAATTCACGTAGCCATAACCGCTGCAGGAAAGTCTGTCATCTTCGTCGATACAAAACACGACCCTAGCGATACGAAGCACAATGTTCCATCTAGGTCGAATCGACATGAGATCATCAAAATAGGGTCTGGCAATACATGGAGTCCGAATTATACATTGTACCGTACCTTAGGAGAGTCTCTAACATAAACTATAGTAGAGATACCATCTCCTTTAGAAGAAAACCACTTCATGAATCGTATTTCCTTAAGAATCTACCAGCCCTTTGAAAAATGCGTACCCGCCATTATCACGGTACATCGGAACTCATCACGACTTGTCAAGACAACTCATACTTCCGCTAGACCGGAATAATAAGAATCTAGTCCCGCCTACCCATCCAAAATATACTATATAGGACTGATTCTACTTGTACTAATAATATGTAATACATATGAATTCAGGCCATAAACATAATAAGCAAATTAATATATTTTCTGGCCCTAAAAAATAAGTACAAACGTAAGAGCAATCCATGCGCCGGATCAATATCAAGAACGATTACTCCTATAATCAAAAGTGTGAATCAAACATGGATTCTCTCGCTTTTACCATAGACAGCATTTTCATACACAAATGAATGAATGTCTATATTTTTCCCATATTAAATAGCCATATAGATTTTTGTAATATGTGCGTCAAAATGTGCACGCAACACCGTGCTTTGTTTGCGTTTCAGGATTAGCAACTGAGCACTAGCTGGGTGTTTGTTTGTTTGGTGTTTGTTTGTTGGTTTATTTGTTTAATGTTTGCTTCATTGTGCTCTTAGTCACTGAATGGGTTGTAAAAATAAATACAGCCCCTGCCTTAAGAATTGGAGTTTTATTGTTGAATCGGGTCGATTGCGAGTGTGCAAGAGAGTGATCAAATATCACAACATCATCATCATCTCGCCCACCCTATCACAATTGGCGTCGTCGGCAGGATAGGCAGACAGTAACACCGAGCAAACAGCAAACGAACAAATATTGTAAACACCCAGCGGTGCGGTATTGCAGCAAGATGGCTTCGATCAATGCGCCTGTGAAGGTAGTATACGTGGAGGTGCCAGAGGTAACGCTGTTTGATGGAAAGACAAATCCCACTTGGCAAGAGTTTGTGGAAGATGCAGAGGCCGGGTGGAGGATGGTGCCCTTTTGCGCAGAAGTCAAGGTAGACGTGATCTGGAACAACGTTACACCATTGGTCGCTCACAGGGGATGGGGATTCATCACGCCAGATGATGGAGGTATTGATGTATTCGTACATCAGACCAAGATCTTCAGAAAAGGATTCCGGAGTCTGGCGAGGAATGAGAGAGTGGAATTTGACAGCAAACCATCGGTCCAGGGCATGGAAGCAGTCTATGTGTGCGGCATTGGCGGTCAAGAATGCAAAAGAAGTAGGAGGCGACCCATGGCACAGAGAAAGCCTACTAGGTTGAGGTGCTATAATTGTGGTGAGTTCGCAGGCCACATGGCAGCCAAATGCCCTCAAGGCCCTCTTCCAAAACGATGTTTTAGATGTAAGTCAACTGAACATTTGATAGCCGCCTGTCCCTCAAGGAGCTCTTTCTCTAGACGGACTGCCACAACCAGGTTGCCTTTAGGGCGCAAGCCAAGAGATGGCCACGTCAACTGTCACACTAAGGGCGCCGAGAAAACTGGCCGTCTTCTAGGGGAGGAAACCCGTCCTAAGCAAATAGGAGGGAGTGCAAATCAAGGTTCAGCAGAGGAGACTCATCAAAAGCAGATTGTGGGGAACGTAAGCCACCGTCCACACAAAATGAGTGTAAAACAAATCAAGAGCGATCCCCTACAAAGTCGACAGCTAAATGCCCGAACCAGGCTGGTATGCCCTGCAGCCGATAGAGGGTCCTGCCCCGAGACGATCTGAGAGGTTACAATTGAAGCGCCAGAGGTAGTGATGTTGTCGGGACGACAACAAAATCAGGAGGGAGATATGTGATGGGGCCGGAAAGACACCCGGCTTCTCCCTTCACGGAAAGACACCCGGCTTTCCCCTTCACGTAAAGAAGCCCCGGCTTCCTCCTTCAGATTCAAGGCATATTTATCGCCCATATATTTTCGATGTGCGCGCAGCACTCTGGGATGTGAAAAGTCTTCATGAAGATATATTAGTTTAGGCCATAATAAAGCCTAAGAATTAGTTGTGATGTGTTACATTTGATAATTGTGGGCCATATCTGTGTTTTCGTGCCTAATAAAGCAAATATCGCGAGTGTTATTTGCGTGGCGCAATTACTACGCGCCGCGCAGTAAATTGAGTGATTCGACCTGGGCTTATAAAAGAGATAGCGGGCGGCGAACGGGCCTATTTTGCTAAAGCCGCCCAGACTAGAGAGAAACGAAGTTAGACACCAGACTCAATCTGAAGATGCCTTGAGCACGTGAATTAATTTAAATTAGCATTAGTGTTCTGTAATTCTGAAATTATATTCAGCACGAGTCTGTTTTAATGTTTAATGAAATAAATAGATAGATAGATGTGAAAGTTTAAGAGCGATTATTCCATTCATCAGAAAGGCAAATATAGAGTGAAACTATTTCACTTGAATTTAGATAATGTTGACTTGTTAGCAAAATAGCAAGATGGCGGCCACATGGTGATGACTTTAGTTCTAGTTGTTAAAGTTAGGAGTAATTATATTTTATTCTTTAATGTAAAAGTAATTGAGTGTATTTCACGATTTTTGATATTTCTACTGTATATCTGTAGTGGGTTACTTTGAGTGAGGTGAGGATATGTATTTAGATTTCTGGAGAGCGCAAGGCCCCTCCTTTGTTGAGACATGTGTTTCTCTGGTTGCTCCTGGCGGAGCATGGAAACACCAATGCAGCTGGTGTCCATTACAGGCCCACAATAAGCATTTTGATGCTATTGCTGTGGTTGTTTCGGTGACGGTAACGATGTGTTTCATGTGATGAGTTCCCAATCTCATCAGGGGTCATATATGACACGCTTGTTACCAGGCGCACCAGTCGTCACTTAAAACATGTTCAGAATGCAGTAATGGGAGATATGTGATGGGGCCGGAAAGACACCCGGCTTCTCCCTTCACGGAAAGACACCCGGCTTCCCCCTTCACGTAAAGACACCCCGGTTTCCCCCTTCAGGTTCAAGGCTGATAAGTGCTATTTTGAGATATAGCTCGTCCAGTCACAATGTTCTTTAAATGGGTCAGGTTACCGACTGTTGGGGCCCTGACAAGGTGTACTGTTAGATGCGTATATTCTGATGGAATGAGTGAGTGTAAACATCAATAATGAAGACGCGAATGGATGACAGTTCTACAGATACACAGGACACCCACTCCAATCACATGTAGAAGTCAAGGATGGCTAGAACTACTGTGGTAGTTTCATACCGTTTAATTGGACGCACACACTTGGACAGTACGAGTATAGTTACAGGTAAACAGGTCGACATACATCATCATACAGTTGATCAATGGTCTACAATCTTAAGTTGGCATTCATGTTGAAGAACATTACAATGGAACGTCCGTAGACAAGCACTTAGATTTCCACTGTTTATAAATATAATCATCAGGCCTTACTGACCGATCATGTCAGTTAATAAATAATGTTCAAGCATGACTCCTAGACAGAACCTCTTTTCTAGCGAAGATTCCTTTAGGTAAAGTTCAGCAAATATTTCTGAAGACAATGTTAACCCACCAGTATTGGGTTTTCTTTATAACTGTGATCTCTTAATCATCACCTGATAATAAGGGGCATCCCTGTTCTCTGCTCGATGATCGACAAAAAATAGGATCCAAAATGGCTTCTGGTTCCCTTGAGCATCGCTCACTATACAGATGCATAGTAAAGCTTCAATATAAGCTTTGTTCATGAACACAAATGTTTCTACAAGAATCAGCATATTCTTTTATCATAACTGCTGCATACAATCATATTCAGTGCTGCTAGGTAACATGTCATCCCGACATATTGATATAGATAATCATCATGTAGACGTCTGCCCATCTAAGCCTAGGAAGAAAAAGTTCAGCAAAAGTTCTTTTACCTTGGCATGGGAAATACACTAGCAGAACACATACGCCCTCTCCTGGCGTTATAGAATAAACACTGGGGAACTCATAGACTTAATAATCATATCAGAAACTATCTTCTTCCCCATAATAGATCACAGCGATCAACAAACTTCGGACTCCTCCGACATGGCATTCGCCAGGCTCCATCATCACCGAAGACCCCCTTTCGTCTCGGCATGCGCAGAAACAGCCTGACCCCAAAGTTCAGTACAAGGAAAAATAGTCCCACTTAGACATACAAAGATATCACGATATAAGACCGAATCGTCTTAAATAGACAAGGAGTAAACATAGACTCGGACCATAAACATTCCTGCATAAACCTAAGCAAGAACAATCTGTTTCTGGCCCAACAAGGAACAGACGAACGAAATCTGGATTCATACGCCAAGTTCGATATCCAGGGGAGATAACCCATATAACAAAAGTATCAATCAATCATGGGTGATATATCTTTGGCCAGGAAAGCATCCTGATTCTAAAAACAAATACTTTCCCTCAGACAAATAAATATTATAATAACTACATACATTGTCACTAGTAATCTGTTGGTAACAGACTACCGCAACCCCCGGGAAAAAATGAATTTTTTTTTCCATCTGAGAGCAACATACAATAGGCTCACAACGCACGAATAATGCGCAGATGACTAATAAGAGCAATTTATAATGTCAAATTAGGGTAAAGTCGAAGCATAGATCGACTTGTGAGAATATATCTCAACATCTCAGAGAAAGCATTTCTCTTAAGTATACATATTTCCAGGGAGGTGCCACCAACGTATACTACAATGCTGGCAATGACACAATCCATATAACAATTTCATATTTAAGTACTATAAGTACATGATTGACAAAGAAGAAAAATCATCAAAGAACAGCGGTAAATATATATCAATGAACGTAGTGATAGTAGTGATACAATCACTATATTACAAATTACAATGTGTATCTATCTTGATATAGAAAGGAACTATTATAGACTTAGATGTGTTAAGAAGTCCAAGACCTAACAGTTAGGTGGAATCATGTGGGCATCTAGACAAAATGTCTGCCATCACATTATCTGATCCACGGATAGCTCGTACCGAGAAATGACAAGGTTGAAGAGCAATTGCATATCGAGTAGACCTCGAGCTCTTCAAATTCTTACTCTGTATAGCCGTAAGAGCTTTCTGGTCGGTTTCTACTATGAAATGTGCGCCTAGAAGGAATCTTTGTAGTTTGAGAATTGACCAGACCATAGCCAATAGTTCACGGTCTAAAACCGAGTAATTCCTTTTTGCAGCATTAAGTTTTCTGGAGATATACATTACAGGATGCAGAGTTCCAGAGTACTCTTGCATTAGTGCCGCTCCAATCCCAGTGGATGAAGCGTCACTCCTAAGAAAAAATGTCTTATCTTTAGTAGGTAATACTAAAATAGGTGGTGTTGAAAACAACGTTTTAATCTTATCCAAAGAGGATTGGCATTCCTGTGACCAGTGGACCATATTAGGCGACCCTTTCTTCAGTAGTGTAGAAAGAGGTGCCATGATAGAGGATAGATTCGGAATGAATCTTCCATAAAATTGAATAAGACCTAAGAGACTTCGCACTTGCTTTTTAGTCTTAGGAATAGAGATGTTAAGTATCTTAGTGATATTATGGTCCTCTGTCTTTAGGAAACCATGACCGACTCGATGGCCTAGGAGAGAAATTTCGCTAAAACCAATGAAGCTTTAGAGGGTTTCGCTGTCAGATTATACTCGCGTAGAGTAGATAGTAATTCAACTAACCCCGAATAGTGATCTTCCCAAGTATTGCTGAAAAGACAGATGTCGTCTAGGTACGCAATGACATCTGACCGATAAGATAGGATTCGACGCATCACGCGTACGAATGTAGCTGGTGCGTTCATAAGGCCGAAACTTGTCGCTGTTCTCCTAGAGATAAATCAGGAGAGACAGTAACATTTTTCCATGATTCACTAGAATGAAGTGGAATCATCGGAAGAGGAAGATTTACATCTGAAAAACTTGTTTCCTCATCCTGTATTACGGACAGTGATGAGTAATGACCATGTTGGACTGGTGAATCGTCCGTTGCCTGGAAAATAGGCTGTAAATGATCCGGACGTTCATGGAATTCCGTAAGCATATTGATGTGAAAGGTTTTATGCTTTCCATCAAAATCGACAATGTAGTCAACATCGGAAATTTTCGAGATTATATCGTACGGACCTTTCCAAGAAATAAGAAGTCTGTTTTCCCTACAAGGTAGCAAAACAAATGCTTTATCACCAGGACAAAGTTGTCGTAAGGTTCTTTTCTTATTGGCAAAATGTCTTGCCTTCAGTTTAGCAAATTCAGAAGAAGAAGTTGCCAATTTGCATGCTTCGATAATCTTTTGTCTCAGCGCGATGACATATTCGTAAGAAGATTTTGTGTCATCGGTAATATTATCAGCGGTTATGAGATCATGAAGCAAAGACATAGGGCCGCGCGGTCGCGCGCCAAAGACAGTTCAAAGAGAGAAAATCCTGTATGTTCATTGGGGACCTCTCTGTAAGCGAAGAGGGCCGCGGGTAAAACCCTGTCCCAATCTTGAGGATGATCCTCAGTTATCTTCCCTAGTAAGTTTTTAAGTGTTCTATTTAGCCGTTCGACCATCCCATTGGACATAGGATGATAGATACTACTCAAAGATCTCTCTATCTGCAGAGTAGACATTACTTGAGACATGGTATCCGATATTAGTTGGGTGCCATGGTCTGATAATATCTCTCCGGGGAATCCCAGACGAGAAAATATAAGCCAAAGAGCATCTGCAATGTCAGCAGTAGTAATGCTCTTCAGAAGAATAGCCTCTGGCCAACGTGTGCACATATCAACACACGTCAAGATAAACTGATGTCCTCTAGCAGATTTGATCTTAAATGGACCAATGATGTCTATCGCCATTTTCTGAAATGGTCGAATAGGGATGTCTGCAGCCTGAATAGGTGCAGCATGGCGTGGACCTTTGGATTTGACCTCTTGACATACTTTACAAGATCGACAATAAATCCGTATGTCCTTGTTCACAAAAGGCCAAAAGAAAGCCGCAAGAACTCTTGACTTAGTACGGGAAAAACCCATATGTCCAGCACACTGAGAGTCGTGAGCGTGCTGCAAAATTTTAACTCTCAAATTCTTGGGCACAAGAATCTGAGAATGACTTGACTTAGTGGAGTCTTGCACCATACGTACAAGTACGCCATTCTTCATTGTAATCCAAGATTTACGCTTTGTATCTTTATTCGGATCACCTTTTGTTGCAAGAGTGAAGAATTTCTTTAGAGTCGGATAATCCTCTTGCTGTTTTATAAACGAATTACGAGAAATTACCAAGGGATCATCTTGGTTATGCACTTCATTATCTTCAGTAGATGAAGTTTGAGGCATATTAAGAGCTTGAGCTCTAGTGACTACAGCATTAGCAGTTTGCATATTTTGTTTTTCCCAAACGGAAATTTGTTGTGGAGTGCATTCTTTGACTCCGTGAATACGACCGATGATAAGATCAGCGATCGGATTCGGCAGAAGACATGCGTGTACATCTCCTGTAAAGAAAGGAGTAGCAATCCTAATGATAGCAGTAGAGTATTTCTCTAAGGTGCCGCCAAATGTTACACATTTGACTACTTTTCCTGATGCACGAGAAGGATCTACAAGTGACTGCCTAACACCAATTGTGGTGCATCCAGAATCAAAAATAACTGAGACTGGATTGTCATTTACTAAACCTTTATGTAAGACAAGAGAACCTCTTCCATCATGCGCGACTGACGCAGGAAGAGCAGGAAGAGGATGGCCACAACTTAAAGTGGACACCGTAGTTGGTTCAAATAGTGTTTTGCATTGGGGGCACTGAGATGCTCTCCCAAAATCAAAAGCGGAACATGCCATATTATTAGCGTCATTATTATCTTTAGTCTGTTTATAGGCTTCATGTGACTCTTGCTGTGCAGAGTTTGCCTGATAATGTGATTTATGTTTTTTGTATTGTGATCTACCTCGATTATTATTGCCTCTGTAATCATTATTGTTTCCTCTATTGTAACCCCTATTTGGGTTTGAGTCATAGTTCTCATGGTTACCATTATCATATTCATTATAATGAGTATCTCTATAATTATGATCTTGTTGTCTCCATGATGGATGACTTGGATAATTTCTATAATGACTTCCTCTGCGGAAAGTCCTATAATTGTGACCACCCAGGAATCGAGGGCTGTCGGCTCGTCTCCAGTACTTCGCAGAAGAACCCTGAAATGATTGGTTACCTTGGTTTTGATAACTATTATGGTTACCCTTTTTATCAAACCTGTTTTGTGGTCCCTGAAATTTATGTGAATAATTAGGGTTGTATGGTGTTGCCGAAGCAACTGGCATGCCTTCCTTAACCTTAGCATTGCTAAACGCTACGTCCGGATGTGCCGTGACGTATTGGGTACAATATTCTTCCATTTCTTTTAGTGTCTTGGGTTTACGCTCATGTAGGAATTCAAGGAATGGTTTATTTACACTTGACATAATCTTGTCTCTGAGCAATAAGTCCATAAGGGCTTCATATGTTTTTTCTGTTTTGGACAACTCAATCCAACGATTAAATGTAAGACGTGTCCTTGCAATGAATTCTGAGAATTCTACCCCTGATTCAGGTACCATTTTCTTAAACAAAAGACAGTAACCTTCCTCTGTTAATTGATATTTTTTTAACAAGGCTGCTCCGATAACATCATAATTATTCTGGTCAGCCTCTTCTACCAAGCTTAAACTAGTCAGAGTGTCCCCTTTCAGTATCTCTGATAACTGATTAGCATATTGTGATCTATCCACATTATGATTCCGACAAGAACTTCAAATCTATCTAGCCAAACTGTTATGTCGTCACTGGATGGATTAAATGCTGGTAGCTTGATCTTGAAAATAAAAGGTTTAACATTACCACCAGATGACTGATTAATATTACCCATGTTTGTCAATTTCAATTTTTCTAACTCAAATGCTAACAGTTTTTCCTCATGTTCCCTTTTTGCCTTTCTCTCCTCGGCTTAAGCTTCTCTATCTAATCTCTTTTGTTCAGCCTCAGCTTCTCTTTGTAATCTTTTTTCTTCTTTTTCCATTTCCAGCTGGATTCTCTTTTCCTCCAACTGCATCTGCAATTTCTTTTGTTCACCTTCCAATTCCATTTTTTTCCCTGAGCTTTTTGTTTTTCAGCCTCAGCTTCTCTTTCTAATCTTTTTTCTTCAGCTTTTTGTTTTTTCTCTCCCTCCTTCTGTGCTTTGGCATAATGAGAAAGTGCAAACTCTTTTAACTCCTCAGGAGTCATCCCAAGGGCTCTCCCTTGCTCAATGAAGTAGTCTAAAGTTGCCATAATATTTAATAATATGTGGCTATTTTCACTGAAATAACAAATTTATTTCAACCAAACAGGAGCAAGTTTTTAACAAAAACTTGTATAATCAGCTTCCTATATCCCAATCTCTGTGGGAAACAAGCCTTTAAATAAGGTCTTGTATAATCAACTGTGTACCTCTAATAATAGCAATTAATCATCAGTTGATTCTTTCTCATAAGTTCACTACACAGCTAGTAGTGTATGATCAAATATATTTTATAAAGCGTATGTCAATCAAGAACACAAACAAAACAATTATAAAAGACAACATGAAAACATTCGCAGAAATCAAATAAGTTAAATAGAAAAACAGAAGAAAATAATCACAGAACCTGTGATGATAACTGCGCCATAATAAACAAAACAAATAACGCCACAGTGTATAAATATAAACTTGTATAGAACTGAATGACAGGAAAGATTAGACCTACAAGTACAAACAAATCAAAACATAACCAAAGAACAGAAAAATACTACAAAAACAACGATAAGTACAGTCGTCACAGCTAACAAAAAATAGCAACAGATGTTGCATGCAAATTTTCAATTAAGAAAATTGCCCCCTACAGACCACTAATATAAGCCCTATGTTATTTGGGAAATCTTATATTAGTCACCTCACCAACCGCCCACGACATAGACACACAAATAATATGTAAACATTTAAACATAAATACATATATATCATATAAATGGGATGTGTTGTAGCGAAGGTGCAGCTGTTATGTAATGGCAAAGTTTCTAATGTAAATACAATAAACTGCCACTTTAATAAACACTAAATTTTGAACTAAACTATTACAAAGTTCAATGTATAGAGCAGTTCAAGAAGCTCCAACGTTGATGGTTCTAATAACTAACACACGTAGAACTTCTGACTTCTACTGTATTTTTTCCAAAAAAGTTAAACGTATGTATGTAACTTGCTGTAATGTCCAACTAAAAAATGTCAACAAGCGCTGACCTAGTTTCAGTATTCGCTCGATAGGTCACGTGAGGAACTGTGGACAAATTATAGACTCTCACTGCTGGTGTGTCGTATCAGGCGTCATGGAAACGATCTGGTATGAGTAGCTGACTTCCATGTGGTGTCTACTGTGCAGGTTAACCCAGAAAGCTGGCCTACCACGTTGATAAGTGCTATTTTGTGATATAGCTCGTCCAGTCACAATGTTCTTTAAATGGGTCAGGTTACCGACTGTTGGGGCCCTGACAAAGTGTACTGTTAGATGCGTATATTCTGATGGAATGAGTGAGTGTAAACATCAATAATGAAGACGCGAATGGATGACAGTTCTACAGATACACAGGACACCCACTCCAATCACATGTAGAAGTCAAGGATGGCTAGAACTACTGTGGTAGTTTCATACCGTTTAATTGGACGCACACACTTGGACAGTACGAGTATAGTTACAGGAAAACAGGTCGACATACATCATCATACAGTTGATCAATGGTCTACAATCTTAAGTTGGCATTCATGTTGAAGAACATTACAATGGAACGTCCGTAGACAAGCACTTAGATTTCCACTGTTTATAAATATAATCATCAGGCCTTACTGACCGATCATGTCAGTTAATAAATAATGTTCAAGCATGACTCCTAGACAGAACCTCTGTTCTAGCGAAGATTCCTTTAGGTAAAGTTCAGCAAATATTTCTGAAGACAATGTTAACCCACCAGTATTGGGTTTTCTTTATAACTGTGATCTCTTAATCATCACCTGATAATAAGGGGCATCCCTGTTCTCTGCTCGATGATCGACAAAAAATAGGATCCAAAATGGCTTCTGGTTCCCTTGAGCATCGCTCACTATACAGATGCATAGTAAAGCTTCAATATAAGCTTTGTTCATGAACACAAATGTTTCTACAAGAATCAGCATATTCTTTCATCATAACTGCTGCATACAATCATATTCAGTGCTGCTAGGTAACATGTCATCCCGACATATTGATATAGATAATCATCATGTAGACGTCTGCCCATCTAAGCCTAGGAAGAAAAAGTTCAGCAAAAGTTCTTTTACCTTGGCATGGGAAATATTCTAGCAGAACACATACGCCCTCTCCTGGCGTTATAGAATAAACACTGGGGAACTCATAGACTTAATAATCATATCAGAAACTATCTTCTTCCCCATAATAGATCACAGCGATCAACAAACTTCGGACTCCTCCGACATGGCATTCGCCAGGCTCCATCATCACCGAAGACCCCCTTTCGTCTCGGCATGCGCAGAAACAGCCTGACCCCAAAGTTCAGTACAAGGAAAAATAGTCCCACTTAGACATACAAAGATATCACGATATAAGACCGAATCGTCTTAAATAGACAAGGAGTAAACATAGACTCGGACCATAAACATTCCTGCATAAACCTAAGCAAGAACAATCTGTTTCTGGCCCAACAAGGAACAGACGAACAAAATTTGGATTCATACGCCAAGTTCGATATCCAGGGGAGATAACCCATATAACAAAAGTATCAATCAATCATGGGTGATATATCTTTGGCCAGGAAAGCATCCTGATTCTAAAAACAAATACTTTCCCTCAGACAAATAAATATTATAATAACTACATACATTGCCACCAGTAATCTGTTGGTAACAAAGGCATATTTATCGCCCATATATTTTCGATGTGCGCGCAGCACTCTGGGATGTGAAAAGTCTTCATGAAGGTATATTAGTTTAGGACATAATAAAGCGTAAGAATTAGTTGTGATGTGTTAAATTTGATAATTGTGGGCCATATCTGTGTTTTCGTGCCTAATAAAGCAAATACCGCGAGTGTTATTTGCGTGGCGCAATTACTACGCGCCGCGCAGTAAATTGAGTGATTCGACCTGGGCTTATAAAAGAGATAGCGGGCGGCGAACGGGTCTATTTTGCTAAAGCCGCCCAGACTAGAGAGAAACGAAGTTAGACACCAGACTCAATCTGTAGATGCCTTGAGCACGTGAGTTAATTTAAATTAGCATTAGTGTTCTGTAATTCTGAAATTATATTCAGCACGAGTCTGTTTTAATGTTTAATGAAATAAATAGATAGATAGATGTGAAAGTTTAAGAGCGATTATTCCATTCATCAGAAAGGCAAATATAGTGTGAAACTATTTCACTTGAATTTAGATAATGTTGACTTGTTAGCAAAATAGCAAGATGGCGGCCACGTGGTGATGACTTTAGTTCTAGTTGTTAAAGTTAGGAGTAATTATATTTTATTCTTTATTGTAAAAGTAATTGAGTGTATTTCAGGATTATTGATATTTCTACTGTATATCTGTAGTGGGTTACTTTGAGTGAGGTGAGGATATGTATTTAGATTTCTGGAGAGCGCAAGGCCACTCCTTTGTTGAGACATGTGTTTCTCTGGTTTCTCCCGGCGGAGCATGGAAACACCAATGCAGCTGGTGTCCATTACAGGCCCACAATAAGCATTTTGATGCTATTGCTGTGGTTGTTTCGGTGACGGTAACGATGTGTTTCATGTGATGAGTTCCCAATCTCATCAGGGGTCATATACGACACGCTTGTTACCAGGCGCACCAGTCGTCACTTACGACATGTTCAGAATGCAGTAATGAATATTGAGATGGATCAGTTGCGAGGTAGTGGTTTATGCCCATTAAGGAGAGTATTGGTTGTACATATTGTTTAATTCTATTTGATACATATTTATTTAATTATGGTTATGTGAAGGATGGTTTGTGAGAGCACGTGGGCTCACTTGGAGATATATATTTCTCTTCTCCGCTCCTGAGGGAGCATGGGGCCACCAGTGTGGTTTGCCTCCGTATGAAGCATTCAGATGCTCGTGCTGTAGTAGTTTCGGTAGCAATCTGTATTACAACACCATACTAGTCTCATTGGACAGCACGCATGAGTGTGTGCGTGTGTGATAGTTGAGGGTGTCAGGTGGCGTGGAAGAACTGTTTGGCAGGTGAGAGTATCGTTATTTAACTATGATTTTAACTAACCCGTGCTTTGTTTGCGTTTCAGGATTAGCAACTGAGCACTAGCTGGGCGTTTGTTTGTTTGGTGTTTGTTTGTTGGTTTATTTGTTTAATGTTTGCTTCAGTGTGCTCTTAGTCACTGAATGGGTTTAAAAATAAATACAGCCCGTTCCTTAAGAATTGGAGTTTTATTGTTGAATCGGGTCGGTTGCGAGTGTGCAAGAGAGTGATCAAATATCACAACATCATCATCATCATCTCGCCCACCCTATCATATATATATATATATATATATTGACGCTTTTTGTCAATTTGATGTTACATTTTTTGACTGCAAGCAATAAACTCCTTGAAAAATTATTTTTGGGTTTTTAGTGCATTTAGTGTGTTTAAAATATTTTTTCTATTTTTTATTTTCTTCTTTTTAAGTGTTAGAAAAATTATGACATACTAAAACATAAACAATATTTTTACTTATTGTAAATCTGGTCTAAAATTTCTTAAGCGACCCATTTCTTTTAGAGCGTCAATATTACATGGCTTTGTGCCCGTTAATTTGGTGCAATCAATTTCTTCAATTTGAAGGCCATCTAGAGATCGAACTCGACTTTCCCTTGATTCATTATTTTAAAATTTGGATTGTTTCCCTTGATTTAGCTAGACACTTGTTTGAGTACTGCCCTGTTTTAAGCATACAAAAAAATAAAGCATACCACGTACTCTTGAATTTTTAATTAACTTGATTATGGCCCCTGATTTGTTTTCATTTCTTTACGAAAAACTTTAATTACTCATTATGTCATAATTACAATATTAAATTATTAAATAATTGACTGATTATGGTATTGTCATAGGGAATACACAACTATGCCAAGTTTCAGAGCTATTGCTCATCTGGAAGTGATTGAAAAATCGATTGCAAGATTTGAAAGTAACATGAAAGTGACATACAAGTGAAGTTAAATAAAAGCGTGTAAAAATAGCCTACGTCAATGCTGGTCAAAATTTCGAAGATTAAAATGTACCAAAAAAGGGTACTTCGAGGAAAATGTTAGTTCTCGGCGAGTGAAACATGGAGATTTTGAGCGTCAAATGTCTTAAATGTGACTAATTTATGCAAGCTCAGAGGAAGTTAAATAAAAGTGATTTAAAAAAGCCATGTAACATCAACTCCTGTCCAGCAGTTTAATTTAGTGCAGTTATCTCATAAGACCAACTCCAAAAATATGTATAGCTTTTGCTTCTCTAGTCTAAGCCTTTTCTTTGCCTTGAATGTGTGTATGTGTGTGTATGTATGTTTTTTTATTTTTTTTATTTTTATGATACATTTTGCTACGAAGACTAACATCTCTGATTGGCTGTAATAGTCGAGCTTCCTTCCCTCCTGGAGTTTTAATCATCCATGAATTTAAAGGCTTCCATCAGTTCTTAACATTCGATTACCTTATCCTTGGAGGCATCATTGACAAGATTTTGCATGACAAAATTAATTGAAAATACAGAGCACTTCTGTCACATTTGAGGAGCTTTACAAGGGTGTTCATCATCCCCAGATGCGCACACAGTTTTCGCCATTTCCTGACTTAGCTGTTATGAAAAGTTCGCACGTTTGGAAATGAGCCCCGTGTTATAACTGAAAGTGGTTACATCTGTAACAAATAACGAAAACAGATAAATTATAGCCTATATTTTATTGTTTTTTCTTTATTTGTTACATAATGTATAGACAATCGAGAGATGTTCTCATCTGATAATTGTCTTGAATATGTTTATTTCCGTCAACGAGGCGAGGGCGTCGCCTGGAAAGATTTGGATCGAACGACCGCGTGTTTATTACTCTTTTTTTTCTTATTGTCTCATGTGCTATTTCCTTATTTCTCTTTTTTCCCAGTGTTAACTATTCACCTATTTTCATCATAATTTGTTTACAATTGTGGAGTTTCGGGTTTCTCTTTTTCGGCTATATATTTAATTCAAGGTAGTTCTTTTTTTAAAACATTCTGTGAATTTATTTATTTATTTATAAGTAGAAGAAAGTTATATTTAGGTACATAGCAGTTAAAATATATATATACAGTACTGTGCAAAAAAAATGGCAGTCATATTTTCGCAACGCAGCACACTCATAGAAGCAAATAATGATAAAAACTGTATGTCCAGAGGAAGATTGGTATCTCCCTTATCTATTAACACTGGTTTCAGTACAGTATAATGTTGCCTTCTCCAGCAAGGCAAGCCTGGATGCGGCGAGGCATACTTCCCACAAATGTTTGTAGGTAATTGTGAGTCAGACTGTCCCAGTATTTTTCAGTTACCTTCTTCAATTGTTCAACATCTCTGAGTCCACTCTTATTTAAATGATTCTTGAGTAGTGCCCAAACGTTTTCAAATGGGTTTAGATCGGGACTGTTGCTGGGCCACTTCAGCACTATCACATTCTTCTCTTGCAGCCATGCTTTGGTGGTATGAGCTGTATGATTTGGGTCATTGTCATGTTGAAATGTGCACCCATCGGGGTACATGACCTGCATAAATGGCAGAAGGTGTCCCTCTAGTATGTCGATGTACCTTTCTTTCGTGAGAATTCCTGTGAAAACACACAGTGGGGTGACACCTCTTGCTGACACCCCTCCCCAAAGATGGATTTTCTAGGTATGTTTCGGTCGCTGGTACACAGGCGTTACAGAGCCTTTCGTCCAAATATTTATTTGAGCAGGATAAGACCAAACAGAACATTCATCTGAAAAAATCATATTGTCCCATGACAAATTTTGGTGTTCGTGGCACCAGTTCAAGCGCATCTGTTTGTGAGTCTCTGTGAGCAATGGTGACGAAATTACCCGCTTTTTTGTGTAATTCATCCTGTGTAGCTCCCGGTTGACAGTAGCATTAGATACCTCTGGGCTTCCCAACTCGATCATGCGCTGCCGTATGTTTTCTACACTCTTCATTGACCCAGCCCGAACGATTTGGGCGAGACGCCGATGGTCCTTTGTGTCCAAAATTCTTGGCCTCCCACTACCTTCTTTTCGCTCGATTCCATTACCTGCTTTTAATTTACTCACAACTCTGTAGACAGTCCGCTCAGGAATGTTCAAGGTTTTAGAAATGTTAGAACATGTTTGATTTCCTTCATCCCAAAGCTGTGAAATTAACATACACTTTGACTTTGTATCCATTTTCTGCCACTAGCATTAGAAATTGTCGTCTGCTCTATTATCAAGGGACGTTACTCTACACTAATTTTTTTTTTACTTTTGGTAGTGTTTGCTCACTTCAGTGGAGTGAAAATTTGGGGCAGTACATACATATTTAATTAGATTTCAGCTTATTTAGCTGAGCAATATGACTGCCATTTTTTTTGCAAAGTACTGTATATGCGTGGTAGGCCGCACTTTTGTGTTGTGCTTTTCATGTCGTCGTTTTGGAGGCTGCATCTGTGGTAACAGCCCTTATTAAGGCTGTATGATTTTGTAGTGTGTTTGGCTTTTTCTGGATTATGTTGCTAAGTATTTTAAAGATGAAAACATCAAGTTTGCCTATCATGTGAGTTCGCTGTTTGTGTTGATACAAGCAGCCAAGATGGCGGTTTTGTGATGTGTCGATCGGACAGTGTTTCAAAACATTACAGATTTATTGAGGGCTATTGTTACTGCTCCAGGTACATTTTTGTATGTACCTGCAAGGATACTTGGAGAGGAGATGGGCACCGCCAAGCAAACCTCTTGCCCACTGAAATGCTATGATGGAAAGTCAACTCAGTAATAATTTGCCGGATCGGCCGATGCCCGGATTAACAGCGACCGCGCTCTCATTGCCCCTTGAGAGTGATAAGTCAGCGAATGGGGTACAAACACCTGTTTTGAAACTTCCAAGAGAAAGCTTTGTTGTTGGAACTTGGAATGTACGCACGCTATATGCGTGTGGAAAAGTCAAAGAACTAACGCATGAACTTGTTAGATACTCGTGGGACATCCTGGGCCTAGCAGAAGTCAGATGGACAGGATTAGGTGAATCAATAACGGATGATGGTCACAAAATTTGGTTTAGTGGAGATGAGTTTAAACATCAGCATGGAGTAGGTTTTATCGTACATAAAGATAGATTGAACTCTGTCATCAGCTGCACCCCAATAAATAGCAGGCTTATCACCATTCGTATTGCAGCACATCCAAAGAACATCTCCATCATACAGGTATATGCCCCCACTACTGACTATGAGGATGAGGCAATTGATACATTTTATGACAATCTGGATGAAGCAATTAAGAAAATTCCAAAGAAAGATCTTCTCATCGTGTTAGGTGATTGGAATGCTAAAATAGGGCCAGATGCATACGGTCACTGGGCTGGTACAGTGGGGAAATTTGGGACAGGAGAAACCAACGATCGAGGACTAAGGCTACTAGAATTTGCCAGTAACTATAAACTAACCATTGCAAATACACTATTTCCTCATAAGTTATCAAGAAGAACAACGTGGCATGCCCCAAAAACTGAGATACATGGCCAAATTGATTTTATTCTTGTATCCAAAAGATTCAAGTCCAGTATTAATAAAGCCAAGACTAGGACTTTTCCTGGCGCCGACATTGGTAGTGATCACGACATGGTATTGATGACGCTCAAGCTTAAACTTAAAAAGAACTATAATCAAAACAGATGTTCTCAGTTAAGATTCAATTTAGACAAACTGAAAGATCCAGAAATCGCGGGAATCTTTGAGGCAACTGTTGGAGGAAAATTCGCAGCTCTCAACTTTTTGGAGGATGATATCAACTCAATCACAGAGAACATGAAAGACGTGCTCATTGAATCAGCAACAGAAATACTTGGTAAAAGAAAGAAAATAAACAAACCATGGGTTACAGATGACATTCTAAAGTTATGTGATACACGGCGGGAAATGAAAAAGGTTAAGAAAGAGGTTCCTGAAGCAGCATGGCAATACAGTATGGTGAACAAAAATATTAGGAAGAAAATGAAACAGGCCAAAGAAAAATGGGTAGCTGATCAATGTGAGTCCATTAATACGGGGCTAATAAAAGGTAACAGCAAGGCAGCTTTTGACACATTAAGAAAACTATCAAAACCTCAACAGCCCAGGGTAACTGTCATAGAAGATAGCAATGGGGCTCTGCTCAATGAAAAAACAGCTGTAACGAGAAGGTGGACAGAATATTGTAAAGAATTATATAACTGTAAACTTGACACTGACTTAGGCATATTAAACAACATTAAGTGCGAAAACAGGGAACTCGGAAATGCAGCAATATTACGGGAAGAAGTGGAAGAGGCTATATGTTCGATGAAAGGAGGGAAGTCACCGGGTGTGGATAATATCCCAGCAGAGCTCTTGAAATATGGAGGACCAGATATAGTAAAAATCATGACAACAATTTGCCAGAAGATATGGAGTACAAAAAAATGGCCAAAAGAATGGACGCAGTCATTAGTAATACCGCTTTCAAAGAAAGGAAATCTAAAAATGTGCAAGAACTACAGAACCATTAGCCTTATTAGTCATCCAAGTAAGGTAATGTTAAGGATACGTTTGAACAGAATAAAACAGAAATCAGAAGAAATCTTGTCAGAGGAACAGGCTGGCTTAAGACCAAAAAGAAGTACCTCAGAACAAATCTTCAATATTAGATTACTTATCGAAAAACATCTCCAACATCAACACGATTTATACCATAATTTCATCGATTTCACAAAAGCCTTCGATCGAGTCTGGCATGAAGGCTTATGGCAAGTAATGAGAAAATTCAATTTTGATACCAACATCATAGATATCATTGAAGCACTATACAAGGACGCAAGCAGTGCTGTTTTTGTAAGCAACGACATTGGAGAATTTTTCAAAACAACTGTAGGAGTTCGCCAAGGATGTATCCTGTCACCAGTGCTCTTTAATATATATCTAGAACATATTATGCAGGAGGCTCTCTACGATTATAAATCAACCATATCGATTGGAGGCCGACCTCTGTGCAACCTACGTTTTGCTGATGATATTGATCTGATAGCTGGATCAGAATCAGAACTTCAAGACCTTACCTCTAGACTGGAGAAAGTAACAAGAACGTATGGGATGGAAATTAATATAGAAAAAAGCAAGATATTGGTGAATAGCCATAAGAAACATGTTCCGACCAACATTACGTTAAATGGGCAAACGTTAGAAGAAGTTAACACCTTTAAATATCTCGGGTCCACTATATGTAGTGATGGAAGATCAATTAAAGAAATCAAGACAAGACTTGAGATGGCCTCAGCTGCCATGACAAGGTTGAATGTGATATGGAAAAGTAACATCAGTTTTCCTGTGAAGATCAAATTATACAAATCACTTGTATTATCTATTCTCTTGTATGGGTGTGAGGGCTGGACACTCACTGCAGATACGGAGCGAAGGATTCAGGCTTTCGAGCATAAATGTTATAGAAGAATTTTGCGCATTTGCTATAAAGAGCACAAAACAAATGTCTATGTTAGAGAGAAGATAAACACCTAAGCAGGCCACCAAGAACCACTTTTGTCAATAGTGAAACGTCGAAAGCTTGCCTGGTTTGGGCATGTAACTCGTCATGACTCCCTTTCGAAAACGATCCTTCAGGGAACAGTCGAAGGTAAACGGAGAAGAGGAAGGCAGAGAAAATCCTGGGCTGATAACATCAAAGAATGGGCAGGACACGGTTTTTCCACACTTGTACGCATTGCTGAGGATAGAGAGCAGTGGAGGACCCTGTCTGCTGATGCTTCCACCATGGCACCCCTACGACCCATGACGGGTTACGGGCTGAGATGATGATATATATATATATATATATATATATATATATATATATATATATATATATATATATATATATATATATATATATATATATATATATATATATATATATATATATATATATATATATATATCAGTTTCGAAGGTTAAAAAATAAAGGCGTCTTTGTTTACACACAAAACAACTTTTTCACTTATAAGCAATAGTACTGATCACTTACCCAACAATATTACTCGGACACAGTTTCACCTTGTTGAGTTAAACACGTGACTAAATATACTACAGCAAGGTCCAATTACACAACTCCATCGTTTAAGCACATTTTAACGTTATGCACTCTTAACAAAATGAAGCCAAGCTAAAAACAGCCTTGTCGTTGTGTTCAGCCACGACACATATTGTGTTACAATGACACATTCCAACAACGTTTTTCCGCCGCTGAAAGTTCATTCACCTTTATCAAAGTATTAAAATATTTTTCAGCTTTGTGCTGTTATATTTCCGCACATATTTTGAAATGCACCAACATCTCAATGGTCCTTTTGTTATCTTGCACGACGCACACACAGAAACATGTACAATAAAAGCGGAGCTTTCACTATTAGGTCAAAATGAGTGGTTAACACACATTTATCTGTACTCCAAAAACTGATCCCATGTGACTCACACAGCTTCGTTTCCATTCGTGAAAACAGGGTCCGCCTCACGCCGATTTAAGTAATAGGCACATTGGGACCCCGCGCTCACAGGGTGCTCCGCATTCGGGTCCCCACCTCCAGCTTTAATGGGGGAAAAAAAGGAAAGAAGTGTTTTGAGGTTTTTTAGTAAATTGGATATCAGGAATGTATGTAATTATTACATTGTATTACAATTTAAAACAACATTTTTATTTATTAGCTATATTTTGACATCAAACGTCTTACAACAAAACTATAATCTTTGTTCAGAGGGCCCAACCAAATATAGTCCCAGCAATAGGCCAACACTGTCTGGAAAGATCCAAAATGACAGTCTAATCTTGTTATTAGAGCCCAAACCACGAGCTACTCGTGTACTTGACCTCAGCACTTTATGAGAAAATGACAAGAAATGTGGCAACGATGTCATTTTATGACTGAACAATTTGATAGTTTCATTCACGAGACTCATAACGTGTGACATAAAACTCGGCGCGGAGCATAACAGCACGAGACAATCAGATCATCAGAAACATTCTTCTGAAAGACAAGTCTTTCGGCCTTTTTACATCCCTGATACTTACTTGGGTTGTGACTGCCAGAGAAATTCTTGTTGGTTTTCATGCGCTAGGAATCGAACCCATTCCACATTGTTTGTGATAGAATTTCTGTTTCCTCCTAATTGTACCAATTCTATAAATCTGAGGTGTAAGTTAAATTTATAATTGTGTGTGTACGTTCGTTTATATTCCCAGGGATATCTGAAGAGACACAAAATAAGAAAGACTAGAACTAATGCACGCTCATTCATGTCGTACGAGGCGACAAATATAAATTTGTGCTTGGGGTTGCAACCTCATCATTTAAAACAAATTGCCTCAGAAGCATCCGCTGCAAGAACATGTGAATGCGTGGGGCAGGCTTGTTGCAAGGGTACCAGCTATAGTGGTGGTTCAGTGCTCTGTAAGTAGCGCAAAGGAACACGATGATGATAATATAACGTTTTGGTAGTAAGAGATCACGTGATCATTTTCAGGCTGAGAACGGTATTCTTCAGACGCTTATGCCATATGTACAAATTAGGAATCTGGTAGACATACGGCCTCTGTCTGTGATTACATCAATCTTGCTGTCAATCGTGTTTTCTAAGTTTTTTTCTTCTTTGCAGAAATGTCCAATCAAACTTGGCTATCTCTTTAATTTCTTATGTGTTTTCAATTTCCTGCCTTAATCTCTTTCAGGTCATCATGACAAACAATAATATAAGCCAGTCGATTTTTTAGCAACCACTCATTGCGACTTCTGTTGATATCTTGACTGATTGCTTATTTTCCATAATTCGCTATTGTAACGACTCTATGTGACATTGTATAACTCTTTCTTGCGTTCATAAATAATAGAGAGGTAATACAATTTATTCACTATTAAAGAAAAATTGCAAAGGTCAAGGCCATCTTCAAACTGACAATGTGATATGAGAGCAAAATATGGACATTAAAGTGTCAATAAATCGCTAGATTTCCGTGCATGTTCAGCATTTCAATGTGATCACGTAAAAAATTCTTCAAGTGATTCTCTACGAGCTAATACACGTAGATTGTATTTTTCTATCGCTAAGATGTTGATTAGTGCTTATAATGTAGCATTATTTATTTTTACTTTATGACAATATCACGGCTAGCAAGCAGCAAGTGTCTCGTGAGCAGCAGTGATCAACCCGGTATTCATCAGCCACATTATCACCTATCATCTCACCTTTCATCTCACCTTTCATCTCACCTTTCATCTCACCTTTCATCTCACCTTTCATCTCACCTTGTATCTTGGCATTCAACACACTTATGTCATATCTTCCTGTCCTGTGCCATCATGTTTTCCATGTCTCCTTCTTTCGTTCCCTTCATTCCTGGCTTCAGTTCTCTTCACCATGTATTCTTTGGTTTTCCTCTACCTCTTACTCTGGCGATTCCAGACCAAAGACTGCCTGGTAATGCTATCAACAGGTTTCCTTAATGTGTGTCCTATCTATCGTTCTCGTCTTCTCCTCATCTATTGCTTCTCTGGCACTTGTCTGGTTTTTATCAACAGTTCCACATTAGTGATCTTGTCATATCACTTCAGTTATTATATTTTATATTCTACACAAGGACCCATCTATGAAAGTATGTTGCTTTTTGAACATTGTTTTTGTCGCTCCGTGTTTCACAGCCATACAATATAATTGATTTCACATTTCAATTGAGGATTCTGATTTTTGTGTTGGACGTGATTTCGTTTGATCTCCATATATTTCTTAATGCAATCAAAGTTCCTCTTGCCTTTTGCATTATTATTTTGATATTATTGTCTGTCCCTACAACTGTGTCTCATTGTCTGTCCCTACAACTGTGTCTCATTGTCTGTCCCTACAACTGTGTCTCATTGTCTGTCCCTACAACTGTGTCTCATTGTCTGTCCCTATAACTGTGTCTCATTGTCTGTCCCTACAACTGTGTCTCATTGTCTGTCCCTACAACTGTGTCTCATTGTCTGTCCCTACAACTGTGTCTCATTGTCTGTCCCTACAACTGTGTCTCATTGTCTGTCCCTTCAACTGTGTCTCATTGTCTGTCCCTACAACTGTGTCTCATTGTCTGTCCCTACAACTGTGTCTCATTGTCTGTCCCTTCAACTGTGTCTCATTGTCTGTCCCTACAACTGTGTCTCATTGTCTGTCCCTACAACTGTGTCTCATTGTCTGTCCCTTCAACTGTGTCTCATTGGCTGTCCCTTCAACTGTGTCTCATTGTCTGTCCCTACAACTGTTTCTCATTGTCTGTCCCTACAACTGTGTCTCATTGTCTGTCCCTTCAACTGTGTCTATATTGCTGCCATGGTATATGTATGATTCTACATTGAAAAAAAACTTGTGTTTCTTCATTTGCAAACTTGTTATCGTTTCCTACATTTATTCTCATTATCTTTTTTTTTCTTCCTGTGTTTTTTCAGATCCACTAGCTTTGACTTTTCATCAAGTACTTTCATTTTGTATATCCCTGTATTAGTTCATTGAAAAGTATGGTTCCAGTGTGACCAAGGAAATAAATGACAGAAGGAATGACTGAAGTTTTCAAGAGAACGTAACACATCAGAGCACGAGCCACTCGAAACACTCGTAAACAAATTGGAATTTCTCACGACGACCAGCGGCGTGAGCGGAAGGGCTAAGTAGAGTAAAGAAGCCATTATTATATTTTAAAACCAGGCTTTCATTTTTTTTACTTTGTGTCACTGCAGTATCATCAACTTCTGTAACTGTTGTCTATTCCTGGCTATTATTCTGTATTATGTGCATTCTATGTGTTGTGTTATATCGTTTTCTCCTCGAATATTTCTACCAAATTTTATAATGGATTATAATAGGTTAACTCTTTAAGCAACTTGGTGACTTTTCTCTATTTAAACAAGGAATTTTCTGTCATTTTGAGTTTTTATATGAGTTAACGTTTAACGTTTTCCATGTTTTTAAAAGTATGATAATGTTAATACATAGTTGTAAAGAAAATTTAATGAGGATGAGCAAAGTACAAAATTGGAACAAAAGGAAACAAAACGTGTAGTTCAAATATACGAGCCCCAAAAACTAGCCATCGTGAGAATATGGGAAAAATGACCTTGCATACTGGTCTCATGTCCTTTAAGAGTTAAAACTTCATACGTGTTAAGAGTTCCAAATAATCTCTTTATCTGACCGTGTATAACAGGTGCATTTTGTTTGAAATTGAACGCGTCCATTTATTTCCACAGCCCGTTAACGTCTCCCTTCCTTTCAGAACTCGTTAAATTTGTCCAGCCATATTTCAAATGCCTTTCTTTGACGTGAACCTGACAGATTAGATAACCTCTTTTTTGCCAATCTGGCAACGGAAGTTGACACAAAGACATCCGATAGCTATAAGATTGTTTGACCCAGATTAGATCGTTCCCGACCTTGCATATCAGCCTGCATTTAGATTTCAATCTTTTTCTAAAGTTTTGATAACCGGCTGTGCATGAAGATGATAAGATTTAACGTGGATTAGTTTACCACCTTGTGAATGTGCAGGTCTAAGTAAAGGAGAGATTAGCTCATAAGATAAGCAGCTGAAATGAGACAAATAGTAGTTTGTTGTTACAAATCGTATTGAAGAGACTAATATCTCTTAGAAAATAAAAGATATTCTCGGTTACAAGCATAAATCATGATCATCATTATATATAATCCTTTCCATGTCTCCTTTATCTATTTTATGTATATCTACAATTCTATTTCCCATGTCTCCTTTATCTATTTTATGTATATCTACAATTCTATTGTCCATGTATCCCTCTATTTCGCTTATCTTTGGTATTGCAGAACAGAGAGCACCTTGTAATGCTATCAACTGGTTTCCGGAAAACTGGTGCGCTTCATCTAACGCCATCGTATTTTTACGACGTCTTGTTTGATTGGTTGTTTGTCAGGATCTTTCCCTAGTTTCGCGTCGATGATCTTGTTTTGCTATTTCATAGAACACGCAATCAGCCGTGATTCCTGGAGATTTTATATGTCATGTACAAACTTCCAGATATTTCAGTTCATTTTAAATGTGTAAACACGATGGGTGGATCGAACGAATGGAGGTACCAAATGATGATTTGACACCTGCAGGATAAATAAAGTCCGTGCTTCGAAAGGTTGAAAATAGTAGGCTATGGCATGAATGGAAAACCTCCATAGAAGCGTCGAATCTGCAGGAGCTGGTGTGGATTTATTATCCTAGTCATACAGGGGTACGCGGTGATGAGAGAGCTGACAGACTAGCATAAAAAGCACCAACAGGGGGAACACTGGATATAGATAAAGGAGATATACTGAGATCAATTAATGTTCATCTGTTAGAGAATGACACTGGAATAGGTGGATCAAGATTAAAACTGTTGGAATATAACATCAAACGTAAGGCTAGCAGAGATGAACGAATAAGAGGATGCATCCGTCGTGTTTATAACCAGCCAGCTACAGGAACAGTTAGCATTAACACTCTTCGACATATACTGAGGAGACTGAACACCTATGGGTTTGCCCGGAGAACAATGATGTCGATTCATTTCAGCAATAACAATAAAATGAAGCGAATAGTCATTTCACAAGTTTACAAGTGGATGAAAACGTAATTGACGTCTGTACAACACGGAAGAAATCTGGAATGTATCGTGACAACAGGAAATTTTGAAAGAAAACAGAGATAGAGGAAGACAAACGCAGAATATGCTGCAAAGTTTCACATCACAGCATGACAAAAAGTCAGCAACAGAACTGATAAATAGTACTGGAGACATGACGTTGCGGAGGGACATGATCGCCTTCCTCACAAGGCATGGTACCTGAAGAAGAAAACGAAGAGGAAGAAGAAGAAGAAGAGGAGGAAGAAAACTGCAACACGAGACATTGTCAAGCCATACGGCAAATGGAGACAAGGTACTTTTTGGAGAAAGTGCAAATAAAAGGTCAACTGTGAGTACCAGCAGTGATGTGTGCGATAATAGTGATGACGATTTGAGGACACTATTTGACTGGAGAATTCTGCGACTAGTAAAAACATACTGTACTACTTTTTCACTGAATCAGAATTTGTGAATTTGAAATTTTAATGTGTGTACAGTATTATTTTAATCTGAACGAACGATTGAGGAGGGCTTAATCAACAAGAAATACAATAAAAAAGGTCAGCAGAAGACAACTAACTCTCAGTGGACTTGTGAAGAGAAAGAGGCACTTGGAAAAAAATTAGTGAAAAACAGGAAGATATATTGAAAGAGAAAGTTGTGAAGGATACTGGATGCTTTAAAGCTACCGCATGATAAAAGATCAACAAGAGATGATGGAGAGCTTCAACGATCGAGAACTGTGGAGAGAACATGATCGCCTTTGCCTGAAGACTAGGCTAAGCGTGTTCGGGGGAGGATCCCGTTACACGCCCATTGAGGCATATTGGGAATATGGTGTTAGGACTATATTTTATTGAACATCGGCACACTAGGCATCACACCCGTCGCCTTAACCTTCCCAGAGCTGCTCTGGGTCGTCCTCGGGCTCCGAGGTCTAAAAAATCCCACCTTAACTTGGAATCGAACCATGGACCACCGAGTTAGGAAGCCAGTGCACTAACCACTGTGCTACCGCGGCTCCCTAAACGTGTTAGAGTTTAACAAAATAAAGCGCAATTACACTACTTGGATACTAGGACAGCGTTACTGTCATGCTTTGTTTGGAATTGTCTGCCCTTTAGTCTGATTGGCCTGTCAGGTTTCTTTCTATTTCGCAACACCGCCCACCTTTTCTGTCATTTTTGCTCTAACAGCTCGAATTCTGTCTTTGGTACCTGACAATCTCGTAAGAACCAAGCTATGCCCGCCTCTCCGCACGTGCGCTAGCGGCAATTTTTCCTAAGTCTTTTATGCAGACATTCTTGGGGAAAACTGCTAGTACCCTGTCCATTTGATTATAGGGGACACGGAGCATTCTCTGTCCCTTTGAGTTTGCCGCTCTCGTTTTCTTCCCGAACGTAGAACGAGGAAGGCAGCATTTTTCCTATAAAGTCTTTTATTTCGCGAGCGGCTAGCTTGAGTGCTCTCTTTTTCTCGGTTGGCACGGGAAACTTCTTTGTCCTTTTATGTCGTGCCGCCATCGTGTTCCATCTCGAGCGGACTGCTAAACGCTGGCCGAACTTCTGGCAACTTTTCTTACTGTTTTTTTTTTTTTTTTTTTTTTTTTTTAACCAGCGGCACTTGGGCTTTCAGCCCTTCGGCCCAATGACATGTCATTGCGAGGCTGGGGAACCTGAGGACTTTCCTTCCAACCCGGTCAGGAGCTTCGCTCCTTCCCATCCACAGAGGGTTTATCACAGGAGCCGTTCAGGCTATTCAGTCAAATTTCCGGCCATAAACATTTTTTCTTACTGTTTAAGGGCAGGTCTCTATCACCCTTCACCAATTGTCTCTTCAAGGATTTTTGCTGCCAGTGACTTTGCACTACAGTTGAGAGCTGTTTGTAACTAGTACGAGTATTTGGGCGGAAATTTATTCCTCGATTGGTAAGAGCACCCTAAATTTTTTTAAAGTTAATTTCTGAGGAGTTAGCTTAATTATATAGAGCTTAATCCCGGGTTACTTTAATTCCATCTTGAATATTTAGTAAAGTAAATCTTGGGGGACCGGGTATTTCTGATTTTTATTAAGCAATATACCCGTTTTAACTCCGCTTAAGAAGTACGGCCAAGGCAATATATACAGTAGAACTCCATTTATCCGAACCCCAATTATCCGAACATCCAATTATCCGAACACTTTTTCCAGAAAAAAAAAAAAAATCAGATGCCACAGTCACGTTAGACTAAAATTCTGAATCTTTTGATGCGGCAAACTTCAAATGTGTGCGAACAATTTGTAGAGAATGGGGTGGCTAATGGTCGGTCGCTTACGTACAGGAAGTCAGTTAGATCATAAAGTCAGTTAATATCTGGTTTACCAATCCAGTGTACGAGTGCGTTCTAGGTAGAACACTGGCTAAACAGACAGTTCAACTTAAAATAACTGTGTCTGCTACTACAGCAGAATAATTTTGGTGTACAAGTATTTCTCTGTGCGATATGGCATCTTCCAGTAGGCCTAAAGCATATAAAAGGAACCGCAATGTTTTGTCAATTGAAACGAAAACAGAAATTATCAAGAGACTAGGGACAAGGTGAAACTGTGTCTTCACTTGCGAGGATTTTCAATGTTGGGAAAGCTACCGTCTCTGACATCAAAAGTAACAAGGATAAAATTATGAGTTTTGCATCGAAATTTGATAGTGAAAATGGGTCGAAGAAACGTAAAACCATGAGAAATGCGAAAGATGTGAAATTGGAAGAGGCTTTGTATATATGGTTTGTGCAAAGAAGAAGCAAAAGGGAACCTATCTCTGGTTCTCTGTTGTGTGAAAAGGCACTTCAGTTCAACAATCAACTTGACGGTCCTCCTGACTTTAAGGCTAGCCAGGGATGGTTAAGAAACTTTAAATCTCGTCATGGCATACGAGAATTGGGATTCAAGGGGAATCTTTATCTAGCGATGCAACTGCCGCTAAAAATTTTAAAGAAACATTCTTGGCTTTTTTGGAAGAAGAAGGTTATTCACTCGATGATGTGTATAATGCCGATGAGACTGGCTTATACTGGAAATCATTGCCTCAAAAATCACTTGCATCTCAGCACGAAGCAGCTGTCCCTGGGTTTAAAAAGTGCAAAGAGAGAGTAACAATTTTGGTAGCCGCGAATGCCAGTGGAAGTCATCGTTTACCCGTGCTAATGATCGGCAAAGCCAAAAAACCACGTTGTTTAAAGAATGTGACATGTCTCCCATTGTGTTACAAAGCACAGAAGAGTGCTTGGATGAATAGTGAAATATTTCTTGATTGGTATACAAATCAGTTCATCCCAAATGTGAAGAGGTTGAGAGAACAAGAAAAGAAAACTGGAAAAATAATTCTTCTACTGGACAATGCACCATCTCATCCAGAGACGGATACATTGAATGCAGTTGATGCAAATTTTAAAGTAATTTTTCTGCCTCCCAATGTAACAGCACTGATTCAACCAATGGATCAGGGTGTTATAGCAAAGCTTAAAAAGATGTACAAGAAGGAAGTCCTGCGTCGTTTATTGTTGGCTGAAGATGAAGAAAGTGTGGTGGCGTTTTCCAAAAAGCTTAATCTCAAAGACTGCTGCTATATGTTAGATGATGCTTGGACCACCCTGTCACAAGATAATCTCAACAAGGCTTGGAGTAGATTGCTTGGGGAAAAAAGGAGGAAATGAAACTACTGCAGTGGACACAAATGATGATTGTATAAATGAAGTTGTGGAACTGTTTCAAGCAATGCCCGGATTTTCGGACTGTGACAAAGATGATGCACACATGTGGCTAGAAAATGATAATGATTCTGGTTTTCAGTTTTTGAATGACGAAGAAATTTTGTCTTTTGTGCAAGAAGAAAACCAAATACATGTAGTGACCGATGATGAAGACTCCTCAGAAGTACATGATGTACTTGTAGATTATGAAGAAAAACCAAAACGTCGACCAAGTCCTGAAGAGGCCTTTATAGCACTAGAAACAGCGATGGCTTGGTACGAGCAAGAAGATGACAGCTGTCCTACACAGCTTCTGCTGTTGAAGAGAATGCGGGACTTAGCAGCCAAAAGGAGACTATCCAGTTTGGTGCAAAAGAGGATTCCTCATTATTTTAAATAGTGGGCTACATCTGTGCAAGTACATATATACGTAAGTTGCGCCTGGTTTTGAATCGTTTGTAATGTTATTTTGAAAACATTTCTCTTTCTTAACAAAAATAATTAATACAAGTAGTACATGCACTGCAGTGTAATAAAAGATTTTGGTGATACAGTGATCTAATACAGTGTGGATTATTATAGTACAAGTAAATATGTTTTGTAGTGTATTTTCCTTGTGATGGTTAATTATTTTTAGAAATATGTGTACATGTACTCGATACATTATGTAATCCAATTATCCGAACATTTGATTATCCGAACGATGCTCGGTCCCATGGGGTTCGGATAAATGGAGTTCTACTGTATATATATATATATATATATATATATATATATATATATATATATATATATATATATATATATATATATATATATATATATATATATATATATATATATATATATATATATATATATATATATATATAAGACAGAGATATATTTTAGCAGACAGAAGAGAGAGATAGAACGAACGAACGAACGAACGAACTTTATTTTCAAAGGGTTGAGAATTGGGCACGCAGGCCCGTCTGACATTCTGCCCTTCCTTTCTCTCATCTTTTATACTGATTTCATTTATTCTCACATACATTTTACCCATCAATTCAAGGAATTCAACGTTATAAAGGTAAAATAATAGCATACTCACATTCACAGTATCTAATTATAAACATGAAATAAAGTATGTTGAAAAATACAAACTAAGTATCACCATGAAACAAAATATGTTGAAAAACACTATCATCATCATTAAACCTACATTCAATATTATACCATTTGTTCGGAAAAATAATCACATTAGGGGGGCAGATAATCAGAACTCATAAAGTAATCGAAAAGTTTACGATTGTATGAATAGGGACTGAGGTTGTTATCTTTCAGATAATGTGGAAGATAGTTCCAGAGATGAGCAGCAGAGTAAGCTAAGCTTTTCTTGAATAAGTCAAGCCTAGGCTTGGGCACTTGTATTTTGTTAAGGCGTTGACTGCGTCTTTCACTGTATTTGAACATTGGCCACAGATATGTTGGAGCATTCTGTGACAGGATTTTGTGAACAAATTTAGCTTTGTTGAACAGAAAGCGCTTTCTTAGAGGCAGTATTTTGAGATCTTTATATAGATCTACACACTGTGCTTGGCAGTTGTCAGAAACTAGACGCACTGCACGCTTTTGTAGTGAATGGAGTCTTTTTGTGTTGGACATAGAACAACCATCCCAGATTGTGGAGCAATAGTCCAGGTTTGTTTGTATGTGAGATATATAGAACAATTTACGTGCATCTTCATCTAGGAAATGTTTGATTTTAGCTAACTGGTAAACTTTCTGTGCCGTTTGCTTGGTCAGTGCATGAACATGTGAGTTCCAATTTAGATGCTGGTCAACGACTATTCCTAGAGTTTTATGTTCATTAACGTTTTCAATTGGTAAGGTAACAATATAGATCTGAAGTGTTGTTTTCTCTGAATTTTGTAATTTTTGTCTAGTTGATATTAACATGCACTTTGTTTTAATTATATTAATTAGCATGCGATTTCCGATGCTCCACCTAATCAGATTGTCTGTATCTTTTTGTAACGATAGTTCGAGTGTGTTGCAACTTGTATCACTCGTGTAGACAGTACAGTCATCAGCAAATAGGTCACAGGATGCGTGCTCGACGTGTAGTGGAAGGTCATTAATGTATATGGCAAAAAGTAGAGGCCCAAGAATAGAGCCCTGAGGAACGCCGGTATTTGTTACGGTTGGGTTTGAGCAAGAGTTATTGTAAGAAACTACATGTTTTCTGTCTGACAGGAATGATTTAATTATCGTCACTAGTTGAAGGTTTACTTTTGATGTTTCTAGTTTTCTAATTAAAATAGCGTGATCTATCATATCAAATGCTTTTTTAAAGTCTACAAAAACTGCCCCAAATATGTTATCGTTATTAATATTTAAGTGCCAGTTGTCAATCATCTTAGTTAGAGCTGTGTGACATGAATGTTTAGGTCTAAACCCCGACTGACTATCAATTAGCAAGCCGTTGTTAACTAAGTGTTGTAGTGTTATTTTATGTATGTGTTTTTCTAGTGGTTTGGATAGCGATGATATTAAGGAGATTGGCCTATAGTTACCAAGGTTATTATTGTCGGAAGTGCCAGGTTTTAAGAGAGGATACACCTTAGCGACTTTAAAGTGCCACGGAAAGTAACTCCGTGCGATACATTGATTGTATATGTATGTAAGCGAATCACTAATAGCTGGAGCCGCATAACGCAATATTCGATTACTGACTCCGTCTAGTCCTGATGAGTTATTATCTTTAAGTCCTAGAAGATAGTTATATACTTCATTAACTGTAAGGTGACCATATTTTCAAAACCCTAATCCGGGACAAAATAGTAGATTTGACCTATTTAAATGCAAAAAATGGGGACAAAATGGTAAAGAAAAGGTCAAAAGTCGGGACATGTCCCGGAAAAATCAAGTTGATGTCAATTTAAAATAATATACATTTTATATATACATTTGAATAACATTGAATAACATACATTTTACTGTATAAGTTTAACTACTTAAACTAATAAGAGAGAAAAACATCAATAATCCTTACTTAAGGTGAAGCTGAGTTACTGTACTTTTCAGATGAGTGGATTTTTATCATTAGGTCCTTTTTTGCAAGCAGCATCTTAAAAAACTCGACACATGTTTCCTCACAGTTCACTTTGGTTGTCAACATAGCTTTCAAAGTTTCAACACCTATCTGTGTTTTATCACTTGCCCATAACCTGTTCATCAAAGAAAACACTCTTTCTGTGGCAGCATTTGTTCCAGGTAGACAGAAAAAAACTCTGCCAACTTCAAAATATTTGAAAATGTCACATTATTGTTTTTGAAGTGGGAAACCATTTCAATCCAACGTTGTGGTGGCAATGTTTTTTTTTTGGCACTCCATTCACTAATTTTCTGAGACGTAACAAACTGCTTCATATAGACATATTCGTCATAAATTTCAATTTCTGTAAAGTGGGCTGAAGGTAATGTTTGAATCACTAGTGATGATGGTATCTCAATATCTGCCCAAATTGGTATTCTGTTCAGCGTTACCCAGCTGTAGGATTCTAGGTCTTGAAAATTTTTTGCAGCCCATTTATTCAAATAATTGAAAGCTGTTTCATAGAACGAAGAAACGCTAGCATGAAACTTTTTCACATCCTCCTTTGGAAGTCCTTCCATTTCCAGCATTTCAAGGATTAGCTTAATTAACTCTTGATGGCAAGAAACAGTCTTCCAGTTTGGACTTCAAAATAGTTTTCAACCTGTTGATGCTGTCAATGACTTCAAACACAGTGACCGTCTGTCCCTCTATTTTTTGCACTGCTTCGTGGAATGGAGAGGCCTGACTGTGAACAAAAACAAGCCATGCCTCAGATAGAGGATTTTCAAAGAATGTCTGTATAAAAACTGGGCATCTGTCTTGAGATTGAAAATATGATTTTAGAGGCAGGAACATCCGAAGAACCCTTTCAAAAGCAGGCAGCAGAGCAGGCCACCTAGTCTGAGCATAACCTAAGATCATCTGGAAGTCTGTTTCCACAAACTGGCAAAACTCCTTGAGTCTTTCAACTCGTACTGTGTATAAATTTTAGCAATAATCAGCTCGACATCAACAGGCAGTACATCTGCAGCTGTTCGAACAGTGTTGTGGAAAATATGACCTGCACACCCAACTCCTATAAGACCATGTCCAAGGTTTTCTTGCAGTTTTTTGAAAACATTGTTCTGTCCTTTCCTTTCAGCACCTCCAAAATTGGAATGTGTGTTGTCTGCGCATAATCCAACTACTTTCCTGTCTAAACCATTTTCAGTTATGCAGTCATGAAGAAAACTACTTACAATATCAGATGTTTCACCTGGCAATGACTTTAACTCTAATATTTTAATGTTCACTCCATTACTGTGATCAAAGTATCTGACAAGCAAAGGAAAAATCTTGAATTCTTTGTGGTTGGATGCATCTTTCAGTACATAAATAAATTTAGACTTTTCTAGGTCACACCTTAACTCATTTAGAATATGGGGTGCCAAGACATTTCGATTAATGGCTTCTGTTTTCGTACGTGCACATGCAAATTTTGGCTCTAAAGTAACCTGAAGTAATTTTGATGTGCAATCCATAGACCTGAAAGTATGATTGTGTAGCACTGTATGGTATGCAAAGGCGCCTTCTATAGCAGCTAATTGCTCTTCTTGATCACCAATTTTATCAGCTCTGAAGAAAGTGGTTAACGACGAGCTTGATGCAGCTGTAACGACGGCTCTCTTATGTTTCTCACTGCTTATGTGGTTCTTAATATCACCACGTCCACTATGGCTTATCGAAAACCCGGAGGCACATATATTGCATCGTACATTGAAGTTTGATGTACTCTTTTTAATAAACGGATATTCCTTTTGTAAATCTTCATTGAAACTGCATTTACGCGTTGGTACCATTTTCTTACAACAATAACAAAATATGCACAAATAGTTCACGGTTTAAATTAAATAAACGTATACCGTACGCAAAATCTTGGTACTTTACCACTACCTAAAATTTCAAATAACTTCGAATATCACATTGGAACTACAAAACTAATTCGCGGTCCTGACAACCTCTTGTGCTGTTTCGGCGCCAGTTCACTAATAATTAAAAATTCCCTCAAGTCAGCCAGGGAATAATAATTTTTTTGTTTTAATCTGTGAGATTTATGCCAAAGTGGCGAATTCGTCCAAAACCGGGACAAATTGGCGTCCCGGATGGCATCGAAAAAAAGTCGGGACAAATTATCAAAAATGGTCGAAAACCGGGACTGTCCCGGAAAAACCGGGACGTCTGGTCACCTTAATTAACTGTCATAAACGGAATGTTGGATGGGATTGTGTTGGTACATTTGTTCTCACAAAATACTGACAGCCTGCCTAAGTCACAAGGTGAATTTGGTATTGTAGATTTAAGACTGTTTATTTCTGCATGAAGGTAATTGCTGAAGTCTGTGCAAGTAAATGAACTGTTAGGGGTTGACGAGACTGACAGATTTCGCTTGTTCGCTAAGGTGTTGATTGCTTTCCATATATCTTTACTGTTTGTTTTGTTCTGAACCAAATTTTTAAAGTAATTTCTTTTTTCACTACGAATTAAATATTGCACTTTGTTCCTCTGTGCTCTGTATGTGTTAAAGTCCTTGTTTTTGTGAGCTTGATCTCTCTGCCTCATGGCGTCTAGCACTGCTTGGGTGATCCAAGGAGATTTGACCTGTCGTTTCACACGAACTTCTTTAGTTGGTGCGTGGTTATCAAACACATAAAGAAAGATACGTGTCCAATGGGCAATGGCGTCATCGGGATCAGAAATCTGGTAAACACTGGCAAGAGGTGCAGTTCGCAAATCATGTAAAAATAGTTCACGGTTGAAATTTTTAAAACTTCTAAATTTAATACTGATATGTTTATTTCTTGGAGCTTTATATTTATTCTTTGACCACGTGCAACATATAGGATAGTGGTCACTCATCGCGACAGTAGGAACAGAGCATTCTATAATGTTTTCTGCACAGGTGACGTAGATGTGGTCAATTGTTGTGGATGATGCATTTGTTACCCTGGTAGGCTGGTTGACTATTTGTTTTAGGTTGTAAGATAATATGATGTTTTCCCACGTTTGGTTTGTGTTATGCATGTCGATGTTGAAATCGCCTAGAAGAATAATTTCTTTGGCAGTGGTAAATACTTTATCCATCATAGTGGTGAAATCTTCGTACCAGATGGCTCCTGCACTGGGATTTCTATAAAGATACCCGACTAGAAATTGTCCCTGAGTCGGTAGTTTTATTTCTAACCATATGCACTCGGTCTCTGCTGTCTCTAAATCGCTTCTGTGGCGATAACTAATAGAAGTGGAAATATATACTACTATACCTGTTTCTAGCTTTCTACTTGAGTCTCGCCGAACTGTTTTAAAGCCATTTAGGGCAATTTCATCATCTGATATTTTGTCGTTTAAACGACTTTCGGAAAGTCCAAAAACATGAAAATTTTTATTCAGAATTTGTGTAAGCTCAGGAAGTTTGCCTAATAAATGGTAAATGTTCAGGTGGCCCAGCCGTAGACCATCCTTAATTAGCCATTGTGTCTGATAGGTATGCATTTTATTTTGGCAAGTGTTTTAAAAAGGAAAATAACAAAAGCAATTTTAGATACGAAACCTACGAAAATTTAAACTAATTAACGTCACCAAGTAAGTGAAAATACAAATGTTAGTACTTAACGTACGAACGCTTGGTACAATTATTGCTAAAAAATTACAATTAACTGAAATTGTCAGTAGTATATTAAAATAGTCACACAACAGTAGGCACGCACGTTTTCACACCACAACACTAAAATTCTAACAAAGTAATTAAGCAACACTGAGAGAATACGAATTAAAAAAGTAAATAAAATAAAATAAAATCTTGCAAATTATGAAAAAACTGTCGAAGGCCTGTAGCCAATGAAATTAGAGTGTTTTGAGAAAGTAACAAAGTACTTATTACTTTATGCGTCACAGTAATCAACTAGTTGTTCACGGGAGAGACGGCTTTGGTCGCAGGGATTAAGTCAATAACAAAAAACCAAAAAAATAAAAAATGAGTGGATTCATCATCGATAATGGATGTCTCTGTCAGGTATATAGTAGGGCCCCCGTTGCACAGACATCATTAGTGCTTGGCTGAGGGATGCAGGACTGAATTGCATCAGGTATCCAAGTTCTGGGTTCCACTGAGCACGATCAGGAAGGCTACGGGAGGAAGCATGACGACTGTAGATTTCATCTGCAGTGGTTCCAACACTTGTAGGAGATTTTTGGGTCTGGGACATTGTGGCACTGCTTGTTGAACTGTCATATAATGTGTTTGTGAGGGGATGTCTTATAGGTAGTGGAGGAAACATAACATCGTAACGTTCGGCTTCCTGGCTGTATGTGGCTTTCTGTTTGTTGTTAGGTAATTTGTTGGTTACAGAAGCGCTTCTTTGAGGGGCGGGCAAGGTGTGTTGTGCATTTTCATGAAGGGCTGATCTCATGGTAGATCGGTTTGTGTTCTTTGTGTCTGGTGGGTTGTCGTGTTGCGTTCGCTGCGGGTACTTGATGTTTTTTGCTAGGATGCTGCTACCTAGTTTTGATGTATGTATTTGATCTATGTAAAGGCGTTTCTTTGGTGCTCCAGAGTTGCTTGTGAAGAAAGGAGTGTTGTTGATATAGCCAATGTTGTTGTGTTCACAATAGCTCTGGAGTGTCTTGTTGTTGGTGTCGGCTACGCGACGTTGGAAGCCATAGCAAGGTGGAATAATGGATGACATAAAAATGGAGGTGTTAGGAAATTTTTGTTTTATTGTAGTAGTCAGTTTGGAAATCGACGAAGGGCTAACGCTGTGTCCATTCATTATGTCGTTGATCCCTACATGTACTGTTGTTCTTGTAATGTTATGATGTATGTCGAACCTATTAATTCTGTCAATTAATCTTTCAGTTCCAGCTCCAGGTATCGCTAATACTGAGACAGTTCCTCTTTAGTAGTAGACATCCGGTCATTGTATATGCCTTTTAGGAGAGAGTCGCCAATTATAACGTGTGTTGCTTTACTACATAGTTGTTGACTCGGCTTTCGTTTTGATTCTTGCTGCTGCCATTGATTTTCCTGGTGTGAATCGTCCTGAATAGTCTGGGTGTTTTCATCGGGTGGTTGTTGTGTCAGTATCTGATCTGGTAGCGGCGTTAATGCCTGTTCATTTTGTACTGAACGCTGGTTAAGGGCGGTAAACCTGTTGCTTACTTTTACACTAATAGGGTAAGCTTCGTGTGCACGTGTATCCTCAACTTTTTTGGTGTTACATTGGTGCTGCTTGCGGCGTTCGTTTGATATATGTTCTTTGGAGAGATCTCCAGAAGCTTCAGGTACTGTAAGAGGATGTTCCGAGTGCTGTGTTTTATAAATAGAAAAATCGCTTCGTAGTTGCTCAACGACGTGTTTCATATTGGAATTATCTTCTCTCAGATGCAGTATTTCCTTTTTGAGTAGTTCGTTTTCTGCGCTGATCGATTTATAGACATTAGTCGTCAGATCGGCAATTAGTGTTCGAAGTGTGTCCTCCATTTTGAGCATCAGCTCCTGGCAGCACTGCGCATTTATCATGTGAGTGACTTCTGGGTGATTTTCCCGTGATAATGATTCATCTGTTTGTGTGCAAGTGTCTTTAGGGCCCATTGGATATTCTATGGCCAGCATAGGTTGAGAAAATGGAGTATTTGCTACTGTGTCGCTCGTTGGAAAGTCCCGTGTTGTGGGAGGCAAAGTGGATGTATTTGTAGGAGAGTGTATGCTAGAGTTAATGCTGATGATTTCGCTGTCAGCAGATGAGACGCTGGCAGCTGATGATGTGACGTCTATTGCGAGCTGGGGTAAACATGCTGTCGAGTCCAATTTTGTGGTACAAATTATGTTTTGTGCAGACTCATTTAAACTGACAAAGTCCGTTTCCAGCCATGACTCAATAACAGTGGCAGTTGCTTGAGCCATTATCTTGTTTTTTGTATGATAATACAATATGATTATATATATATATATATATATATATATATATATATATATATATATATATATATATATATATATATATATATATGTAAAGACGTTATTTCTTACTACACCTGTAGTACACCACTGTAAAGTATCAGTCTGTCTGCTCTGTAAGGAAGAGTGGTGTGTTGTTGAGATCAGGCATGCTCCAGTCTACCCGGCTGTAAATGGGTAACTCACCCTAGTCCTGAGTTAGGGAAGGCAAAGGCTCCAGGGGAAGCAGGCCCTAAACTTGGTCACTTCAGCCGACGCAGGATGGTGTATGTATGAAGTAGTAGTGTAGAGTGTGATTACCGCGAATGGTGTACTGTTCGTGTGCTGACCAATATAATCACTCATACACATGTGTCTACAAGGCACCAATGCAGACTGCTGGAATCTTAGTTTACTCAATTTATTCAGACGTACACACTGGGACATACGAGTACATCAGGCTTTGTTGACATAACAATTTGTAGGTATACATAGCAGATCTGAAGTCATGACACATGCAGAAATAATGGGTAGTACATCAAAGTTCAATGTCATGATACATCATCTTATGAAGCCACGAAAAGGGGGTTTCTAGCAGGATTGAGATCTCTCTGTCACTGTCCGATAATAAGATAAATAATCTGTTCTCTTGGCAGTGATCAAAACAGACGATGACCGAAATCCAACATGGCTACCTTCCTGAGTTGTCGTTCACTCATTCATAGGAAGAATATCAGCCAAAGTTAATTTACAATGGATATATAAAGGATTTCATGAATGGTTCCATGCAGCACTACGGTGATCAGGTTAGTTCACGTAGCCATAACCGCTGCAGGAAAATCTGTCATCTTCGTCGATACAAAACACGACACTAGCATATCGAAGCACCCAAAAGTCAAGCTAGGCCTAACCGACGAGAGATCATCAAAAATACGAGCTGGGTTTACCTGGAGTCCGAATCATCTATATACTGACATAAGGAGAGTCTCTAACACAAACTATCGTAGAGACACTATCTCCTCCAGAAGAAAAAACCACTTCGTAAGACATTTTTTCTTGACGAAGGGACCAGCTCTTGAAAAACGTACCCCGCCATTCTTAGCAGTACATCGGAACTCATCACGACTTGTTAAGACAACTCATACTTCCGCTAACAAGAATCTAGTCCCTCGTACCCATCCAAAATATACAATATAGGACTGATTCTACTTGTACTAATAATATGTAATACATATGAATTCAGGCCATAAACACAATAAGCAAATTAATATATTTTCTGGCCCTAAAATTAAGTACAAACGCAAGCGTACTATTCTTGCGCTGGATCGATATCCAGACCGATTACTCCTATAATCAAAAGTGTGAATCAAACATGGATTATCTCGCTTTTACAATAAACAGCATTTTCATACACAGATGGATGCATGTCTATATTTTTCCCATATTAAATAACCATATCGATTTTTTGTAATATGTGCGTCAAAAATATGCACGCAACAGATTACCACACCCCTCGGGAAAAAAAAAAATGGTACATTTTTTTTTTGAAATACATCTAGGAGCAACATACAATAGGCTCACAGCGCACCAATAACAATGCGCAGATGATAAGCATAAGTTTTATGACCTTAGAGAAAGCACTTCTCTAAGTGTTAATATTTCCAGAGAGGTGTCACCAACGCATACTACAATATTAGCAATGACACAATTTCCACATTAGTTTATACATAAATTCCATCTAAGATATCTTAACATCATGATCATCAAAGACGAAAAACATTGAAAAAATCAGCAGTGAATAAATATCCATGAACCGCTAAGTAGTGTTACAATCAGTATATGATATATTACATATGTGTACACATTTCAACATAGAAACAATTGTATCAAAGCTGTATAACAGTTATGAATCATGTGGGCATCTAGACAAAATATCTGCCATCACATTTTCTGACCCACGGATAGCTCGCACCGAAAAATGAAATGGCTGTAGAGCAATCGCGTATCGCGTTGATCTCGCGCTCTTCAGATTTTTACTCTGAATAGCCGTAAGAGCTTTCTGGTCAGTTTCCACAATGAAATGCGCGCCCAGAAGAAATCTTTGTAGTTTAAGGATTGACCAAACCATAGCCAATAATTCACGGTCTAGGACCGAGTAATTCTTCTCTGCGGCATTTAATTTCCGAGAAATATACATCACAGGATGCAGAGTTCCAGAGTACTCTTGCATTAGTGCAGCTCCAATCCCGGTGGATGAAGCGTCACTACGAAGAATAAATGTCTTATCCTTAGAAGGTAATACTAGGATAGGTGAAGTAGAAAACATAGTTTTAACCTTATCCAAAGAGGATTGACATTCTTGAGTCCAATGGACTACATTAGGAGACCCTTTCTTTAGCAAGGAAGAAAGAGGTGACATAATGGAGGACAGATTCGGTATGAATCGTCCATAAAATTGTATTAGACCTAAGAGACTTCGTACTTGCTTTTTAGTCTTAGGAATAGAAATGTTAAGTATCTTACTTGTATTATGGTCTTCTGTTTTTAGGAACCCATGACCAACACGGTGTCCTAGGAAAGATATTTCGCTAAAACCAATACATGCTTTCGATGGTTTCGCTGTCAGGTTATGCTCGCGTAAGATAGACAATAGTTCATTTATACCATTATAGTGATCGTTCCAAGTATCACTGAAAAGACAGATGTCATCAAGATACGCAATGACATCTGAGCGATGAGATAGGATTCGACGCATCATGCGTACAAATGTAGCAGGGGCGTTCATAAGACCGAAAGGCATGAAATTCCATTGGAATAGACCCCTAGGCGTCGAAAAAGCAGTAAACGGTTTGGCGTGTTCGGATAGTGGAACTTGCCAATATCCCTTAGACAAATCGAGTTTAGTAAAGAAGTGAGAATTCGATAGTCTCGTAAGTAGCTCTTCTAGTAAAGGCATAGGTTCAGCATCGAATTTAGTCACTTGATTCAATTTGCGATAATCCACGCAAAGACGTATGTTATTGTCTTTTTTCCGTACTATAACCATCGGCGAAGAATATGCTGATGTGGATGGTTCAATAATTTTTAACTCTATCATCTCATCTAACTCTTTCTCTACCTGTGCTTGGAAATGTATCGGGATAGGATACGGTCTGACTCTTATAGGACTATGGTCAGTAAGAATAATGTCATGTTGAATGACATCCGTTTGACCAGGAATGTCAGTAATGACATCCTGAAATTGTTCTAACATAGTAGAAACTTGTTTCTGCTCTCCTGGAGATAATTCTGGAGAAATTGCAACATCTTTCCATGATTCATTAGAGTGAAGAGGAATCATTGGAAAAGGTAAATTTACATCCGAGAAACTCGTTTCCTCATCCTGTATTACTGACAGAGATGAGTACTGTCCATGTTGGACTGGAAAATCGTCCGTTGTCTGGAAAACAGGTTGTAAATAATCAGGACGTTCATGGAATTCCGTGAGCATGTTGATGTGGAAGGTTTTACGCTTCCCGTCAATATCGACGATATAGTCAACATCGGAAACCTTTGATATTATATCGTACGGACCTTTCCAAGAAATGAGAAGTCTATTTTCCCTACAAGGTAGCAAGACAAATGCTTTGTCACCTGGACAAAGTTGACGCAAACATCTCTTTTTATTGGCAAATTCCCTTGCCTTCTGTTTCGCAAATTCAGAAGAAGCAGTTGCCAATTTGCATGCTTCAATAATCTTGTGTCTAAGTGCGATGACATATTCATAAGAGGATTTTGTGTCATCGACAATATTATCAGCAGTTATAAGATCATGAAGTAAGGACATAGGACCTCGCGGTTTCGCGCCAAAGACAAGTTCAAAGGGAGAAAATCCTGTATGTTCGTTGGCGACCTCTCTATATGCAAAGAGAGCCGCGGGTAAAACCCTATCCCAATCCTGAGGATGATCTTCTGTTATCTTACCTAGTAGGTTTTTCAGAGTTCTATTCAAACGTTCCACCATCCCATTGGACATAGGATGATAAATACTACTCAGCGATCTCTCTATCTTCAGAGTCGACATTACTTGAGACATGGTATCCGATATAAGTTGGGTACCATGGTCGGATAATATTTCTGCTGGAAACCCCAGACGAGAAAATATTAACCAAAGAGCATCTGCGACATCAGCAGTAGTTATGCTCTTTAGAGGAACAGCCTCCGGCCAACGTGTGCACATATCAACACACGTCAGAATATATTGGTGTCCTCTAGCAGACTTTATCTTAAATGGACCAATGATGTCTATCGCCATTTTTTGAAATGGCCGAATGGGAATGTCTGCAGCCTGAATAGGTGCATCATGGCGTGGACCTCTGGATTTAATCTCTTGACATACTTTACAAGATCGACAATAGATTCGTATGTCCTTATTCACAGCAGGCCAAAAGAAAGATTGAAGAACTCTAGCTTTAGTACGGGAAAAAACCCATATGTCCAGCACACTGCGAATCATGAGCGTGCTGTAAAATTTTAACTCTCATATTTTTAGGCACAAGGATTTGAGAATGAATGGACTTAGCGGAGTCTTGTACCATACGTACAAGTACGCCATTCTTCATCGTAATCCAAGATTTACGATTTGTATCCTTATTCGGATCACCTTTTGTTGCCAGAGTAAAGAATTTCTTTAGAGTAGGATCATCTTCCTGCTGTTTAATAAAGGAATCGTGTGAAATCTCCAAGGGATCATCTTGGATCTGCGCATCATTATCTTCAGAATGTGAAGATTGTGGCATATTGAGAGCTTGAGCCCTAGTGATTACTGCATTAGCAGATTGCATATTAACATTTTCCCAATTAGAGATTTGCTGTGGAGTGCATTCTTTCACTCCATGAATGCGACCGATGATAAGATAAGCGATCGGATTCGGCAAGAGACATGCTTGCACCTCTCCTGTAAAGAAAGGCGTAGCAATATTGATAATGGCAGTGGAGTACTTCTCCAATGTGCCGCCAAATGTTACACATTTGACTATATTGCCCGTAGCTCGAGAAGGATTTACGAGTGATTGCCTCACTCCAATGGTAGTGCACCCCGAGTCGAAAAGAATTTATACCGGAGTACCATCTATTAGGCCCCTATTAAAGACAAGAGCACCCCTTCCATTATGCGCAATTGACGCATGGAGAGCGGGAAGTGGGTGACCGCAGCTTAAAGTAGAAACTGTGGTTGGATCGAATAATGTTTTGCATTGCGAACACTCAGATGCTCTAGCAAAATCGAAAGTGGAATTTGCTACACTATTGGAGTCTTTTTTATGATTATTCTGATTATCGGTGTCGTGGAACTCCTGTTGTGCAGAGTTAGCCTGGTAATAAGATTTACCATGTCTTTTGAGTTGTGATCTACCTCGGTTATAATTGTCTCTATAATTATTATTGCCTCTGTTATAACCCCTATTTGGGTTTGAATCATAATATTCATGATCATAATCATCATGCTCGTTATATTGAGTATCCCTGTAATATTGTTTCTTTTGTCTCCATGAAGCACTTGGGTAGTTCCTATAGCTACTCCCTTTCCGAGAATTTCTAACATTATGGGTACCCCTCGCGTGTCGAGGACTATCAGCCCGATTCCAGTTCTTCGAAGAAGAACCCTGATTTGAGTGGTTATCTTGGTTTTGATATTTATTCCAATTAAACTTTTTATCAAATTTATTTTTAGCTCCTTGGAATTTATGTGAGTAATTCTGATTATACTCTGTTGCCGAGGCAACTGGCATACTCTCTTTAATGTTAGAGTTACTAAGAATCATGTCAGGGTGTGCCGTGGCATACTGGTCACAATATTCTTCCATTTGCTTTATTGTACTAGGTTTACGCTCATGTAAGAACTCTAGGAATGATTTATTTACAGAAGACATGACCTTGTCTCTTAGCAATAAATCTGTAAGACCATCAAATGTTTTCTCTGTTTTGGATAATTCAATCCATCGTGAAAGTGTAATTCGTGCTTTTGAGATGAAATCTGAGAATTCTACACCTACCTCAGGTCTCACTGTTTTAAACAAAAGACGGTAACCTTCCTCAGACAGCTGATATCTCTTTATCAAAGCTGCCCTAACAGCATCATAATTGTCTTTGTCGGCCTCTTCAACAAAATATAACTTACTCAGAGACTCCCCTTTTAGATTTTCAGACAACTGATTCACATACTGTGATTTGTCAACATTATGAGATCGACAAGCCCGTTCAAATCTAGAAAGCCAAAATATTATGTCATCACTGGTAGGGTTAAACGCTGGTACTTTGACTTTGTACACAAAGGGTTTACCATTACCACCAGATGCCTGATTAACATTACTCATACATGTCAATTTTAATTTCTCTAATTCAAACTCATGTTCTCTTATTGCTTTTCTCTCTTCAGCTTCTCTATCTAATCTTTTCTGTTCTGCAGCAGCTTCTAGTTTTTTCTGTTCTGCAGCAGCAGCAACTTCTAGTTTTTTCTGTTCTGCAGCAGCTTCTAGTTTTTTCTGTTCTGCAGCAGCTTCTAATTTTCTCTGCTCTGCAGCAGCTTCTAATTTCTTCTGTTCTGCCTCAAATCTCCTTTCCTCCACTTGCATCTGCAATTTCTTAAGTTCAGCAGCAGTATCAGCTTCTTTTTCTAATCTTTTTTCTTCAGCTAAGGCTTTCCTTTCTTCTGCAGCAGCTTTTTTTTTCTTCTATTTGAAGTCTTCTCTCCTCAGCCGCAGCTTTTTTTTCCTCAGCAGCAATTTTTTTTTCTTCAACAGCAGCAGCAATTTTTTTCTCTTCTGCAGCTAATGCTTTGTCATATTGAGCAACAGCCCATTGTTCTAAGTCTTTTCCAGTCTTATCAAAAGAGTTTCCTAGTGTAATGAAATAATGTAAGGTAGACATATTGTCTTCTTAAATCAGAAACCTGAAAAAGTAAATAAATTACTCTCTTTGTTAATGGGAGACAAGTCTATACCTTAGACTTAGTCTTAGTCCAAACTTGTATGGTTTACAATAACCAATGATAACTTGAGTACCTGTGGACAACAATAATTGTATCTCAAATACTGTGGGGACAAGCCTTACAAAGGTCTTGTATACCTCACTGTAATCAAAGATCACTTGAGTACCTGTGGAAAAAAATATTTCCCTTTACCAATAACTTTGGGAGACAAGCCTTACAAAGGTCTTGTATATCTCAATGTAATCAAAGATCACTTGAGTACCTGTGGAAAAAAAAATATTTCCCTTTTCCAATAACTTTGGGAGACAAGCCTTACAAAGGTCTTGTATACCTCAATGTAATCAAAGATCACTTGAGTACCGGTGGAAAAAAAAATATTTCCCTTTTCCAATAACTTTGGGAGACAAGCCTTACAAAGGTCTTGTATACCTCAATGTAATCAAAGATCACTTGAGTACCTGTGGAAAAAAAAAATTTCCCTTTTCCAATAACAATCAGAAAGTACTGATCTGTACTATACTATCAGTGTATACCACTATACGTCATATGTCAACTAAAGACATTACAAATGACAAACAAGAAAAGACAATCTGAAAACATTTGCAGAGATCAAATTAAATTAAATAGGGGAAATGAAAAAAAATGATCACAGAACCTGTGATGATAACTGCCATAAGATAACAAGACAAATAACGCTACAGTGTATAAACATAAGGGTGTAAAAAACTGAAATGAAAGGAAAGATGAGACCTACAATTATACAAACAAATCAAACAAAACTAAGGAACACAAAAAATGTTGCAAATACAAATATGAAACAGTCGTCACAACTAACCAAATATTTGCAAACTATGTTGCAAGCAAATTTCAATTAAGAAATTGCTCCCTATCGAACGCCAGAACAAGACCAATATTACTCGGTATTTCCTGTTCTAGTCACACAGAATATAAACTAATTTAATACACAACAAATAACATGTAAGCATAAATAGCATATAGCATACAATATCATTTTATGTCATGAATGGAATGTGTTGCCAGTATAGTGTTGTAAAGTAGGCACAGTTTATTTAAATAATACTAACTTGCCACTTTATTCAGTAATAGATTTAAGTTTAAACTATTACACTGTCAATTTTTCTCTGTTGAGCATATGAAGATCCCACGATGAACTATGCACTTTATTCAGCAACACTGCGATTCTTCTGTACATTGAGAAATGTCAACAATATTGCTCCAGATATTTTCTACACTTGATACCACTGTCCTGTGTAATACTGTCTGTACAGCGAAAAACTGTCAACAAGTGCTGACCTAGATACAGCATCCTATCGGTAATACAGGTCAAGCTGTCCTACTGGTGTTGATGTGTTCAAACAAATGTTCTTTCAGCTGTAAACTGTGATTCTCAACACAAAACTGCGTAAGCTGGACCCAGGAATCTGGCTCGCCACTGTAAAGACGTTATTTCTTACTACACCTGTAGTACACCACTGTAAAGTATCAGTCTGTCTGCTCTGTAAGGAAGAGTGGTGTGTTGTTGAGATCAGGCATGCTCCAGTCTACCCAGCTGTAAATGGGTAACCCACCCTAGTCCTGAGTTAGGGAAGGCAAAGGCTCCAGGGGAAGCAGGCCCTAAACTTGGTCACTTCAGCCGACGCAGGATGGTGTATGTATGAAGTAGTAGTGTAGAGTGTGATTACCGCGAATGGTGTACTGTTCGTGTGCTGACCAATATAATCACTCATACACATGTGTCTACAAGGCACCAATGCAGACTGCTGGAATCTTAGTTTACTCAATTTATTCAGACGTACACACTGGGACATACGAGTACATCAGGCTTTGTTGACATAACAATTTGTAGGTATACATAGCAGATCTGAAGTCATGACACATGCAGAAATAATGGGTAGTACATCAAAGTTCAATGTCATGATACATCATCTTATGAAGCCACGAAAAGGGGGTTTCTAGCAGGATTGAGATCTCTCTGTCACTGTCCGATAATAAGATAAATAATCTGTTCTCTTGGCAGTGATCAAAACAGACGATGACCGAAATCCAACATGGCTACCTTCCTGAGTTGTCGTTCACTCATTCATAGGAAGAATATCAGCCAAAGTTAATTTACAATGGATATATAAAGGATTTCATGAATGGTTCCATGCAGCACTACGGTGATCAGGTTAGTTCACGTAGCCATAACTGCTGCAGGAAAATCTGTCATCTTCGTCGATACAAAACACGACACTAGCATATCGAAGCACCCAAAAGTCAAGCTAGGCCTAACCGACGAGAGATCATCAAAAATACGAGCTGGGTTTACCTGGAGTCCGAATCATCTATATACTGACATAAGGAGAGTCTCTAACACAAACTATCGTAGAGACACTATCTCCTCCAGAAGAAAAAACCACTTCGTAAGACATTTTTTTCTTGACGAAGGGACCAGCTCTTGAAAAAACGTACCCCGCCATTCTTAGCAGTACATCGGAACTCATCACGACTTGTTAAGACAACTCATACTTCCGCTAACAAGAATCTAGTCCCTCGTACCCATCCAAAATATACAATATAGGACTGATTCTACTTGTACTAATAATATGTAATACATATGAATTCAGGCCATAAACACAATAAGCAAATTAATATATTTTCTGGCCCTAAAATTAAGTACAAACGCAAGCGTACTATTCTTGCGCTGGATCGATATCCAGACCGATTACTCCTATAATCAAAAGTGTGAATCAAACATGGATTATCTCGCTTTTACAATAAACAGCATTTTCATACACAGATGGATGCATGTCTATATTTTTCCCATATTAAATAACCATATCGATTTTTTGTAATATGTGCGTCAAAAATATGCACGCAACAATATATATATATATATATATATATATATATATATATAGAGAGAGAGAGAGAGAGAGAGAGAAAGAGAGAGAGAGAGGCATATGTATATCATTTGTTTTCGAGATGTATTTTCATTTGCGAATATGTGTATAAATTAATTCTGTATAGAGTCTGCTATACCGCTCCACCTATGTCCCAGTCTTGACATATGGATGCGAGTCATGGGCAATGACTACAATCCACAAAAGCCAGATCCAAACCTCAGAAATGAGGTATCTGAGGAAGGTGGTTGAAGTAGCAAGAAGAGACATGGTCCGCAACCAGACGATACGTCAAGGCCTAAAATCCAACCCCCTGCAGACCCAAGTAGAACAGTCCCAACTAAAATGGTTTGGCCATGTCTGCAGAATAGGAGAAGATCGGCTACCACGACAAGCATAGGAAACAAAGAGCCAGGGATCCAGACCCCCAGGACAACCCAGAGTCCGCTGGGAGGACAACATTAGACAATCTTTGAAGGACCGAGGACTAGAATGGAACCAGGCCAGAAGGAAAACAACCGATAGTCTGGCACTCTTTCTTCCAAACTTCTACACCTCATTGTAGAAGGGGAACGACTAAGTAAGAAAGCAAGGCTGCTACTCGTTTTGCTATTGGTGTGTGTTACCGCAACATAAATTTTATAACTTCCAGTATAGTCACATCTGGATACTTTTAATTATCTATTAGTGGTTTGAATGGTTACTTTAGCCTTGCCCAACTTCGGAGATTGTGTGTGTGTGTGTGTGCGTGTGTGAACGCGGCGCCAATTAGACTCGCGTGCGCGTGACAAGCGCAGCCGTCCCGCCAGGTTGAAATTTACCTGTGCGATTGTTAGGCTAACCCGAGTAGAAAGGGGGGGGGGGGAGGTGTGTGTTGTAGATTTTATATCAAAGGAGAGAAGAGGTATGTTTGTTTTGTGATGGAGCGAAAGAATGTACTGTGGTATGAGTTAGTAAACCAAAAGTGCTGGATTAATATGGTTGGGTATATTTTTTTGACTTTTCTGTGTATTTCAGAGCTGATCAACCTGACGCTGTCTGAGCTCTCCTGACGGGCACTAAACGATTCTCCAGAATTATACCGGGCATTTACAAGAACGTGCCCTTGGATTTTATGTTGTTCTGCCCTGCATTATCAGCCACACGTTTATTCAGACCGCACCGCCGACAAACGGCTTGTCAGTCGCCCAGCCTACCGGGTGATCTTTGGGGGAGTATTTACTTATCGCCCATCGCAGTGCCTAAGGGCCGTTGCCGTCGCCCTCTATTCTTCTGGACAACATAAGCAAACCCATTTAGGCCTGTCGCCGTGGATATTACTAACGTACTCGCCAAGAAGAAGCCAACGATTTTCCAGTCTCTGCACCTGTGGGTTCCAGGCTTCATATCTCTTATCAGAAGAGCCTATCCCTCGGATCGTTTTACCTGGATAACCAGTTTGCTAGCTGCACTTCACGTATACGCCTCGGAATATATCTATACATATAACTTGATCAGTGAGCACAACTGGTCTCAGCCATTGTTGGATTACTGTATATTCGCATAATTTGAGGTGGCCACCCGCAACAAAAAAAAGTGTTCTTCCTTAGGATTATTACTCGTTTCAGTGGGAGCTTATCTCCATATTCCGAGGATACAAAACCTTTGGGGGGGGGGGGGGGGAACAGTGTGATTCTTCCTTGCGAGGAGTGAAGATTACCTGACAAGCTTTAGTGACCTTAGAGGACTGGCCGCTTTCATTGTTCGAGAGCTGGGTGCCTCACCCCTTTAAGTAGACTATAGTTTTATTTGTGTCAGGAAGTGTACGGTTGGCGGTGTGGAGTGAGGCGATTTTGGCATGTGTGCAATTGAGTGAAGTCGGTTGTCATTTGTTAGTGAGTTGTTTATGTAATAACGTCACTAGTCTTACCAAGCTAGTGGAGGCATTTTGATTGCTAGTTGTTGTGGTTTTAGGTTTAATAAATATAATACCTATACCCTATGGTCAGGATGTCTCTCTTATAACTGTCACAAGAAAACGAAAGAGAGGCCGACCAAAAACAACTTGGCGGAGGACTGTGGAGGCTAAGATGCAAAGAATGAACCAGAGTTGGGGCACTGTACGAAGGATGGCCGCCGACCGAGCGAAGTGGAATTAATTTGTTGTTGCCCTACAAGACGCCACCAGGCGTAATGGCCACTGACTGCTTTGACGGTCGGCGGCTAAGGATCAAAGAAGAAAGAACTGTCACTTGATGTCGTGCTGTGGTTCGTACTGCATTAGAAGTATTCTAATTTGTTCAGATAGAACGGGCGAGGGATTGACTTAGTAAAAGTCAGTCGCAGGAGGTTAGAGAAGTAGCCCAATATTCTTCAGAAGTCATATCTCTCCCCATAATTTCATTAGTGACTCTATCTCCTCTACTTTCACATTACACATTCATACTCTGTCTAACTCAGAAATACTCTATTTATACCTACCTGCGACACTTAGCAAATATGGGGATCCGCAGTTCAGTGCCGGAGCACGAGACACTGAATGCAGATTTTACTACTGGTCCGCGGAGAGTTTCCAAGGGAAAAAAAATTATTCCACCATAAATAATTATCAAATGCTGAAGTTGTTAATATTAAGGATATTTGTTAGTAATCCACAATTTAAAAATTTTATTAATTATGGCTAAGGGCTACATCGCAAATGCAATCAAATGCATGCACAAGTATAAAGCCAGCGATTGGCTCGTACGAAACGAATAAATTGCCGATCCGTGAAATTATAAAGTTTGAGAAGCGCTGACTAGGACATCAGAAGATAAGAATTCAGCTACAGACGTTACACCCAACAAAAGATATAGAACAAATATCAATATTACGTGTTCTTTACATTACAGTAACGAGCACCTCTGAGTCATAAACGATCATATGACGAGAGCGACAAAATGTTTCACTGTAAGAACAGCGAAAATGTATCACCATTATTATCTGCCACGACAAGAATAGGATGCGACAATAACTCTCCACAGCTCTCGATCTTTGATAATCTTGTTGACTTCCGCCTGCGCCATCGTGTCACTTTGTCCATTATCTTTGGCTGTTTGTTCTGTTCTATTCTGCTGCTCTTTCCTAGTGTTTTTTAACCTTTCTTTAATATTTTTGTGGCTTACGATTGGCTAAGCGGTTAGAGCCGGGAAGTTACCGAATTCCGGGATCGACCCTCAGGCAGCGTCCCGGTCCAGTTTACCCAGCTGTAAATGGGCACTTTACTCTGCTTTTGAATTAGGGGAAATGAAGGCAGCGAGGAAAGGAAACTGGCCATCCCATATCATTAAAGCTGTATGAAGTACAGTGAAGTCTCTAACACTCCGCTGCCATGCGTCATTGTCTGCTTCAGGACTACCTTTCTAACATTTTTGAGTACGCATCTTCTAATCACATGTTTTTCAGCTCGTCTGCCTACTCCATATATTTGTGATTACATTCCTTCATTCGTTAGCTCTTCTCAAACATTGTTCTTTCTTTTAATTAATTCGGGTTATCTATGGCAGTGGTTCTAAACGTGGGCAGTATGTCCGGTTGGGGGGAGGGGGGGGGCATGCCATATGTCTAGGGGGGCCATGCGGAGACGGTAAAGTATCTTTTTTAGCTAACACCGACTATGAGAGGGGCTACAGAGGTTAGGTAAATGAGGCTCAGAAAGGGACCATAAGCAAAATAGGTTGAGAACCCGTGGTCTATGGTATTATTAACATTTTTGAAATAGAAACGTATGTTCGTTTCAAGGTTATTCAGTTGGAGCATTACACGGCATAGAAGTGAAGTTTGTAATCTGGAGATAACTTTTGTTACCGTTTACCTGCTGTTCATCATTACCTATCAGCTCACGATGGAGCACAATTCCGTAACAAATTCACACCAAGGCTTCCTATATTATGCTCTCCGTTCAACGTTTTCCATGCGTTTATTCATACCTGCGTCATTGTTGTATGTTTTTTAATTGCCCCCTCTTACCTTGAGGATTCCAGAATAAGGACTGACCTGTAAAGCTATAACTGGTTTTCTTAATGCGTGTCCTATACAACGCCAGGGTCATCTCTTCAGATGATGCTCCAATGGTTCTTTCCATCGGTTTGACGTTGACGATCTTGTCATATAATTACAATCCTGGTATTCTGCTCTAGATCCATTTATGAAAGACTTTAACTTTTTATCGTCAATTTTGTTGTTCTCCTTGTTACAGGAACATACAAGGGGACAGACTTTACATTTGACATGACGATTTTTTTTTTTTTTTTTTTCTGTTGCACTGCGGTAGAATTCCCGTACGTACCTGAGGTAATCGATCAGTTTTCACGACCTTCAACATTCGCAGGACACCACCCTCTATTTTTTAAAATAATTGATTAAATGCGAAGCCTTCTCAGTGCCTCGGAGGCGACTAAAACATTGTGCAGAGACGGTTAACTCATTCATTAAAGCAGCGACTCTCAAGATACACCAGAAGAGATCAACGTTAAAGCCTAGAATTATCAGTAAATTTCCCCAATACGAATATACCATAGAGCTGGTATCTTAACTGAAAAACACATGTGCTAATTAGCAGTAATGACAAACAGTTCAACTAAAAGTGTAGAGGTTTAACAGTTGTACAATATATAATATCAAAGAAGCTAATCTGATGTTGTAAACTGTATAATACGTGGGGCGTTCAGAAAGTAATGCACCACATCGTTTTTCTCAGCTAATAATGAAGATAGAAGCATGAAATTTTACACACTTCAAATATGGCATGTGCCAATTGTGTGCACCAAATTGCACTACAACCGGCCAAAAATACGGCTGCCCTAAACCGTTGAAATGGCACCTGTTAGCAACTTGCGTTATAAACAGCGAATTGTAATAGAATTTCTCGTTGCAGAAAAGGAAACTGTTGTGAATATTCACAAGCGTCTATGTGATGTGTATGGAAGTTTTGCAGTCGACAGGAGTACTGTCAGTCGCTGGGTTCAGAGAATCAAAGAATCAGGAAGTGGAGATACGGAGCTGCTTGATCGGCCGCGCTGTGGACGTCCTGCCACAGCCACCAACACAGAAATGTTGAAATGCGCTGAGGGCATTATTCTTACTGATAGGCGAAGCACTACTAAACAATTGGCCTTACAGCTGTCAGTCAGCATTGGTAGTGCAAATGCAGTTATAAAAACTCGGATTTTCTAAGGTTTGCGCAAGATGGGTTCATCGAAGTCTCACAAATGACCACCGATTGCAAAGGAAAGCAATTTCTTCTGAATTGTTGGAGCGTTTCAATGCTGATGGAGAGAACCTTTTGGCTAAGATCGTTATAGGTGACGAAACCTGGGCACATCATTTTGAACCTGAGACAAAAAGCCAGTCAATGGTGTGGCATCATCCGCAATCACCAAGAAGAAAAAAATTCAAGACAATTCCTTCAGCTGGAAAGGTCATGATCACTGTCTTTTGGGACATTGAAGGTGTGATTCTTGTGGACGTTATGCCAAGAGGAGAGACAATCAATTTGCAAGCTTACATTAGGACATTGAAAAAACTCAATCAACGTTTTCGCAGAGTTCGGCCGCACAAGAATCGAGCAGACCTGCTTCTCCTTCACGACAATGCGCGACCACACACAAGTCTGGCAACACGGGAAGCAATCACCAAATTGGGTTGGACTGTACTACCCCATCCACCCTATAATCCCGATTTTGGCACCCTCTGATTTTCATCTATTTGTTCCACTTAAAGATGCACTCCGTGGGACAAGGTTTGAAGATGATGAAGGAGTGATTCATGCAGCAAAGAAATGGCTACATGATCAAGACAAAATCTGGTACGGGTTAGGAATACATGCACTTGTTTCGCGCTGGCATAAAGCCGTACAAGTTGATGGGGATTATGTTGAATAATACCGATGTTTACATGACATATCCATGTATATTGTGTATAAATTTCATGCTTTTTGAATAAACAGCTCCTGAGAAAAACGATGTGGTGCATTGCTTTCTGAACGCCCCTCGTAATAATAATAATAATACTTCTAGGAGGTGCCAAGAACACAGCATGGGTATATAGTATATGTATATATTGTACGTGCTCATGATGATTTCTATTGCAGATGATGTAATGTAAACTTTTAACTTGCCTATATCTTCTTGAATTTCTGACGAATGTAAACATATGGTATCTCCGACAGTGTGAAATCTATGAGCCATATACAATGACAATTTCCTTGCACCATTTCACTTTCACACCTTTTTTTCTGTCTTAATTATTTAATAGACATTAGTACAATACAGTGGTATAGCGTATCCACAATTAAAGGCAAAAACAGATTCTTTGGATAGGGCTTTTTCTTATTCCTTCTCCTTAAGCATGACATATATGTATAGCTCCACCATGACTGATTAGTGGGGTAGTCTTTAAAGTGTAACCCTTTAAATATCTGACGTTTTCGGGAGTAACAGCTAACGGGCTCTCTTTTTGTATTACCCGCAATCTGAAGCGATAACAGTAGCAGATGGCATATCCACGTAAGTGTGTGCGAGTGAAATCTCACTAAGGAAACCACTAATTACCTTCCTGAGAGAGTACCTCGTAAATATCTAGTGCAAGAATATCAACTACTATAGTTTGACCAACTTTGGTTGATATTATTTGTGAACAGAAGAATCATCCGACTTAACTTGTCGGATAAGTCCTAACGAAAAGGAGCTAATTTCAATATGCAATGCTTAACGAAAAAATCAAGCAAAAGTGTTTTGCCAGTTTGATTAAATATTATTTTACTCCTCTTGAATAATTGATAAGAATTCTGAGATAATTCCTTGCTCGTGACGAATGATAACTTTTCCTCAGTTAAGAAAATTACATCATAAGAGTGTTTCGTTGATTCTATTTTCATTCTTTAATTGTTTTAACTAACTTTGTTGTTGATATTTCAAATTGTTGACTAAGATTATATGTCAATAAATACTGTTATGTATATTTATACAACATAACAAAAGACTATAGAGGTATTCACATTTTAATGTAGTAAAGTCACGCATCCAATATATTTTTTCATTATTCCGATAAGGATCCGCTTCATGAATCACTTATCCATTACTACTATTTCCGTCATATATTATTCCCTGGCTAAATGTCAGGTGGGGGCATCGTCTAGAGTCAACTCCCATTAGTCGTATTTGTCGGATGTGATCCACATATAATTTCTGTGGTCTCTTGGATAATTCTAGAAGGTGTCGCGGCGGAAATTCAGACCTTAAGCATGCCATTTATTCTTCATTAACCCGTGTCAGTTGATTTCTCGTTAACTTCTTCCAAAATCTTATACGAGAAAATTCACTCTTCTTGTGTGAGATAAACTTATAATAAGAGGAATGTCTGGAGAGTTTATTTAAATATTTCCTCCTTGTCATAGCTATTACCATTCGCAGTTTTCAGTTAGGCCGTCTTTTATATATCCGAGCTTCTACATCTACTGATGTTTATTAAGGTATTAACTTTTAACAGACCTCTAGTTTCACTTATTCTTCATTTTCTGTTGTGAAAAAATCATCAGCGATGGAAACAATATGAGTTGAAAAAGACAAACACTGAGAACAATCAGTTGACAACATTTATTCTTGAATTTCCAGGGCATTACATACAGGGAATAAAACACACACGGGTAAAGCATTTAGACATGGGTGTGAAGGAGTCTTCTTTAAGACATGGAAAGACCTTGAACGGTGTGATATAATTTGTGCGCTCTCTTCTCCTCTCCGGCAGTATTGAACTACATTTATTATGCGTACTGAATTAGGTGCTATATTCTATTGTTAGCACTCTTTTTCCTTACTGTCATTGTTCACGTTTCACGGTTCGATGCATGACCGGGCCAGACAAGCGTATCGCCCATCCCTGAGAGATTAATTGAGTCCCTAAAACGCGATAATACCACATTGACTCCAGTTAAATGCAGGCACGTAGTGTTTGCTTAAAATTGCATAATTACTTCTGACTTGACAGGAAAGAAATCAGATTTGGAGTTTTAGGAATTTTGCCAAGTTTAATTATCGTATTTTCAATGCTGGTTTATTTCTGCACATCTTTCGCTAGAAAGTCTAAAATGTAAGAAGTTGTAACGTAAACATTGACAACATTTGTCGGATGTAGCAACTCCATTTACGGAGGATGACTGTTCGAAATTTTCAAACGCATGAGTCATACAGAATACTGCATGAGGAAAAGTTATCATAATATGAACTTTGAATGTATTGGCTGACTTTTGAGGCGCCAGTAAACAACCACACGATTGAAAGATTTGTCAGAACGCCAGGTAGAAGAATGCGCCGGGAACTTACGATATAACGTAGGAAATGTTTGACATACGGCATTGCATTCCAGAAATCGTCACAAGTAGACATCTAGGACTTTGCCACAGGAAAGAATAGAGTCAGGATTATGAATTTTCATAAACAGAAGAACTTATTAGAGCATCATTTATCCACTGGAAAAGAAACCTCGCCAATATTAATACGGAACCAGTCTTCTACATAAACTACTCACAAGTCACAGAGAAATTCTAGAGAAAGAAATAATATCCCAGACGTGTGTTCGAGGCATCTGTGTTAAGTTGCCAAGACTATTTACCTGAGCAGAACATCTAGGATTTACCTAGTTACATATTTTTATACTTTGAATTTTACTGGTTTATACTAGCTAGGAGTGTTAAAGATTCATGCGAGGCTGGTAACCTCAGCATGTGAAAAGGCTACATTCATGAACCACCACAGCAGGCGCTGGTGTTTGCTTCATGCTAGTTCTCACGGAAGAACCAAAAGCAGAGGTAATCCCAGACTCCAAGTGGAGAAAGGAAGTGGATGATGATGACATCATATGTATATTATCATTTGTAATGAGTTGTGTGTATGTTTAAAGTTGTTCTTTCACGCACAAGCCTCTTGCCGATGTTCAGTGAATTTTTTCATTACATTAACTGAAAGAAAGGAGATTTTTTTATCACATCCCCCTTATATGATATACACTCAGGGAGAGGACCCGTTCTGATAAAAAAATCTTTGACGGGCAGCGGGGACAGGCGCCTGGTCTAAATCAAGATAACAAATACTTAGCAGCGGGATGTGTTCTTTTATTCCCTCTAAAGTTGATGGTACGGACTGGAGAAACCATTTGAGGTTCTACCCACGTTACCAGCTGTACTAGTATGTGGTTCGAAGCTTGAGATCGACATGTGAAACCTACATCCTACATGTGGTGAAGATCCTTGCTTTGACCAGAAGCGGTTGCCTCCAGAATCATTTAGAGACGAAGTGACAGAACCAGCAGCACCAACATTTCAGCAATTTGGAAGCTAAATTATAAGTTTAGTAGGCCACCTCAAAAGGCTATATTTTCATCTCCCAAACCGAGATCTATGATGAACAATAATTTCTCATAATTACCATTTCATATTTATCTACATTTGTTTCAAAGCAATTGAGCATTAAATTTGAATGTGTTGATTTTGACAAATTCATAGTTGAATTAATCATTACAGAGAGAAAGGCATATGTATGATCCAGAACTTCTAGTATATATTCATTAATATACATATACCTATCTAAATCGAGCTCATAAAAGGAATTTCGCTGAATTAAATCAGCTGGGGGCTTGAACGAGCAAATGATTTATATCCATCTTCACAAATGTTAACGTGCTATAAGACTCATTCAGCATTGTTCTTGACTTCTGAAATATCTTGTGAAACCTCCCTCGAGGAAGATGCATCATTATCCTTCTTTCTACAATCTTGTGCGAAGGTAGACACCTTTGAAGATCCACATTAGATACTTTAGATTTTGTCTACTGTTGGACCACTACTGCAGAGCAAGGGGAGGCAACTTGTGACAAACGGATGACATAGGGCAGAAAGCTTGGCGTTTGTTGAAGGTCCGTGTTCCGCGGGGACATTGAAAAGTACTGATAAACTGAAGTAACGATCAGAAGTAACGACGTGTATTTTGTTTGCTTGTTTCCCAGAAATTGCTAATTTGTAGGTACCGATTCCATGTTTTAATGTCCTTGACGATTTTGTCTCCCCTTTCGCGGGTTTCCGAAGTGATAGGTTCTCAGAAAAACAAAAACAAAACAAACAAAAAACCGTCAAAACTTGCTAACGTCTGGGGACAGGAGTCCCTGAGATTATAAATCGCATCAGCGAAGTAGAAAACAAGGGAACAAAAAACTAATATGTGTCATAGAAATTGTCCAAATATTGGCGTATAAATACTCGCAGCATTAAAGACACCGAACATATAGAGAAAAACACAAGTTAAAGACTGTTGTTGCTGCTACCAACTGTGCTAAAAACATCACAGATAATAAATGTTCCATACATTCTATTACATAGAATAAAAATAGATGGACAGTTATCATTAACCAGTATTTCGCCATATCGTTCATACATTAAAAACATTCAGGAGGAGAGAAATATGTTCGTGGAGTCTAAATATTGATTTTAGAAAAAGAACTATAACATACGTAGGATCATAACAGACAAATAATGCTAGAATAATGTCTTTGAAAATAGTAGCAAAACCATTTGACACAGCAAACTCACAAACCTATGCATCAACTCAAGAACACAGTAAGAGGAATGACAGGAGTAATTATAGAGCTACAACGCACATTTTCACCAATGAAATCTACACATGTGGTGATACATATGGAACACCAAGATGCAAATTAAGGAAAAGAGAGACACAAGAAGACAACAAGACAATATGGACAGACGAATAGAAACGGCATAAGAGACAGCCGTAAGCAATTCTTTGTAGACGACCAATTGGTTATGTAACTCATTTTTTAACAAGATTTCAGGAAACTATACACATGAAGAGGCCTGGGAGATATAAAAAGTAATCAGATTAACTTCATCATGATTAAAAACATATGTTTTAAAAACAGAATATCACAGATGCACAGACATATCCTGGAGCAGATATAAGTTCAGATCACAACCCGATGATGGTTAACGTAATTAAAATGAAAAACACATCAAGATTGACAAATGAGGAACATCCAGAACTAGGAACCTCATAAAGCAATACTAGGAACGAAGCGGCTAGACATAAAATAGAAAATATCTTATGGGAGTCAAATACAAATAAGAAGGCTAAGCGACAGAAGAAATGGATCAGTACAGAAGAGAAAACCCACAATAGAAAGTAATCACAAAACACGCACGGGAATACGTATACAGCCAGTAAATAAAAATTTGCCAAAAATAGAGTTCAAGCACAACCAAGAAAAAAATGACAGAAGATATCTTAAGTAAAACGGCAGAAAGGAAAAGAGAATAAAACACACTCCAAAATACAGCATATTACATAAATTAATACGTTGGAATAGAACAGTGAGAAGAGACAAAGAAAACCCCAGAAAATAGAAGATACGGAAATAAGAGCACAAATCAAGTGATACGTTTGAAAAATGTTGGGGTGGTGATAAAATATGAAGAAAATATCAAATAAAACTAAGATTTTCAATGGAGGAGGCCATATCAAGAAGAAGTATGTGGTAGTCGTATTTGGTCAACAGGAAATAACAGAATGTTGGGCAGACTATTTAAGAGAGCTAATCGTGGACAACAGAAACAACAAACCGTCACCAGATATTAATAACGGTTAAAACACTCGCAGAGCAGAAGCAGGGAAAGCAATAAATATAACAAGATAGAAAAAAAGAATTAGCAGGAATGGACAATGTAGAAACTTAGAAGACTAAGAGGACTTTGGTATAAATAACATTATGGACAAAACACTACATGTATAACTTGATTGGAATACAGGTCTTTATAGATTGGCACACACAAATTTTGCGCTGCGGAATGTTCTATGTTTAGACCAATCAACCTGATGAGTTACACAATCAAAATATTGCTCACTATCATATAGGAGATAATAAAAAGTAAAGTACACAACCCAATTCGTGAAGAACAGTTATGTTTTAAACAGATCAGCGGAACAACTAGGACAGTATTATGTATATAAAAGGTACCAGCAAAACAAAAACAGTGTACAGACGTCCAAAAAAGTTTATATTATATAAGCTTCATAAATCACAAGAAAGATTTTGACAGAATCGATCTAGAAAAACTAAATTGAATTGCTTGAAGAAATAAGTCTTAATCATCATCATCATCATGTGACATATTCTTTCCAGAACGTTGTCTCCATTACAGCTGCTCTGAACGCATCACGATTCTGGGCAAGTCGACCTGCATCAGCCAAAGACAAGTTCAGACTCTCTGTGATGTCCTGGGTCCACCGTCGTCTAGGTCGACCCCTTCCCCTTTTTCCAGGGACCATGCCTTCCATCACTGTTTTTTCCAGTAAGTCTTAATAGATACGACAAAGGACTACTTAATAACCTAAACCTATCCTCTTGCCTATTTAATACCCACGCTCACATATACACACCCCACGTATACGCACGCCATATATATATATATATATACTCACACATTTTCAAACAGAGGAATTCCAGAACTAAACATCACTGGGAGATCAATAATCACCTTAGAGTATAAATGATACGGACAGTTCCGTTAGCTGACACCGAATAAGAAGTTCAAGAATCGAGACATAATTACTTGCACGAAAAACTCGGAATACCTCTTAGAACTTTCATTCATTCTTTTATTCCTCCTTTGAGAGCATGATATATTTAAATAGTCTGCATGTTCACACTCATCTATATATCACTCTATAATATCTTAGGTGCGCATATCACGGAGAAAATGGAAAACAAGTCAAGAAGTCAAGAAAAGCAAAGATTGAACAGAGGAACAATGAATGAAATAACAGTTAGTCAGATACAATATTCTGGACATATCAAGAGACAAAATCATCTTTATCATGCATTAGTTTCCTTGTCACGGGATTGCCTCCCGTTGCTTTGCAGTAGTGGTTCACTAATGGTCACAATGTAAGCGTATCTAAAAGTAGGTCGTCCAAGGTATCTATCTTCGCGCAAGATTACTCTTGGCAAAGATGTAGATAGAGAATGAATGGCGCTTCTACCGTAGGGGAGCCTTCACAAGATATTCCCAGAAGTCAAGAACAAACGCTGCTTAAGGGCTGAGCAAATTTGTTAACTTACTATCTGGTCCGTCGCCTTTTGTGAAGGGGTTATGCAATGATTCTGGCCCGTCAAGCCCCCAGTTGGAGTAATCCAACGAATGCCCTCTTATAATTAATGGCTCTATATTTATATATATATATATGTATTTATCAAGAAAAATTGGCTCATACGATTGTTTTCGTACATACAAATTGAATCAACTATTATCGTTTAGTTTAAAATAACATGCAACAAATTTAATAGTCAATTAGTCTTTAACACGGGAAAATAAATATGGAAAATTTGGTGAAAATTTAAATTAAAGTTTCCTCTTTGAGGTTTTGGTAGGGCGTTAATAATAATAATGTCCGTATTTTTGCTGTAGCCTGTTATTTAAAACTTAGCTCCAGATGCGTCCTGCAGCTGTGGTTTCCGTCACTTTTTTTTGGTGATGAGTACACTTCTCCACATAATTCGTTCACTGTAGGCGGTTGGTGGTGATTCTCTTCTCTCACACTAGTGGTGTAGGAACTTCAGTACTTAAGTCTGATGTCTTGTAACCACGAACTGTGACAAATTAGAAAAAAACAAATGCCTCAGTACATTTGTTCTCCGCAAACTAACAGGCCCATTTTCATGCGCTCCACCCACGAATGTTAACCTCTCAGAAAAATTAAATTCCCGAGCACACAATGTAACTCACCAATATCATTCTGGGTATTAACTAGTGCGTGAATAATGATTTGCCTGAATTACAATTAAAAAAGGTATGTAAATCTCGCAACATGATTCTGTACACTTTAGGCACAGGTGATGTAATCATTACTCATTGCTCTTCCTTACACTCGTCTGAGTTCTGGGGTCATCGCTGCTGTCGGGTTTCCCGCACGACTAGTCAGAAACAATCACCAGCTCTTGCAGTAGTGGTTCATGCATATACTATTTTCATATGTTGAGGTTGCCAGCCTCATATATATATATATATATATATATATATATATATATATATATATATATATATATATATATATATATATATATATATATATATATATATATATATATATATATATATATATATATATATATATATATACAGTAGAACTCCATTTATCCGAACCCCATGGGACCGAGCATCGTTCGGATAATCAAATGTTCGGATAATTGGATTACATAATGTATCGAGTACATGTACACATATTTCTAAAAATAATTAACCATCACAAGGAAATACACTATAAAACATATTTACTTGTACTGTAATAATAATACCCACACTGTATTAGATCACTGTATCACCAAAATCTTTCATTACATTTTGCAGTGCATGTACTACTTGTATTAATTATTTTTTTTTAAGAAAGAGAAATGTTTTCAAAATAACATTACAAACGATTCAAAACCAGGCGCAACTTACGTATACATGTACTTGCACAGATGTAACCCACTATTTAAATTAATGAGGAATCCTCTTTTGCACCAAACTGGATAGTCTCCTTTTGGCTGCTAAGTCCCGCATTCTCTTCAACAGCAGAAGCTGTATAGGACAGCTGTCATCTTCTTGCTCGTACCAAGCCATCGCTGTTTCTAGTGCTATAAAGGCCTCTTCAGGACTTGGTCGACGTTTTGGGTTTTCTTCATAATCTACAAGTACATCATGTACTTCTGAGGAGTCTTCATCATCGGTCACTACATGTATTTGGTTTTCTTCTTGCACAAAAGACAAAATTTCTTCGTCATTCAAAAACTGAAAACCAGAATCATTATCATCTTCTAGCCACATGTGTGCATCATCTTTGTCACAGGCCGAAAATCCGGGCATTGCTTGAAACAGTTCCACAACTTCATTTATACAATCATCATTTGTGTCCACTACAGTAGTTTCATTTCCTCCTTTTTTCCCAAGCAATCTATTCCAAGCCTTGTTGAGATTATCTTGTGACAGGGTGGTCCAAGCATCAGCTAACATATATCAGCAGTCTTTGAGATTAAGCTTTTTGGAAAACGCCACCACACTTTCTTCATCTTCAGCCAACAATAAACGACGCATGACTTCCTTCTTGTACATCGTTTTAAGCTTTGCTATAACACCCTGATCCATTGGTTGAATCAGTGCTGTTACATTGGGAGGCAGAAAAATTACTTTAAAATTTGCATCAACTGCATTCAATGTATCCGTCTCTGGATGAGATGGTGCATTGTCCAGTAGAAGAATTACTTTTCCAGTTTTCTTTTCTTGTTCTCTCAACCTCTTCACATTTGGGATGAACTGATTTGTATACCAATCAAGAAATATTTCACTATTCATCCAAGCACTCTTCTGTGCTTTGTAGCACAATGGGAGACATGTCACATTCTTTAAACAACGTGGTTTTTTTGGCTTTACCGATCATTAGCACCGGTAAACGATGACTTCCACTGGCATTCGCGGCTACCAAAATTGTTACTCTCTCTTTGCACTTTTTAAACACAGGGGAAGCTGCTTCGCGCTGAGATGCAAGTGATTTTTGAGGCAATGATTTCCAGCATAAGCCAGTCTCATCGGCATTATACACATCGAGTGAATAATCTTCTTCTTCCAAAAAGCCAAGAATGTTTCTTTAAAATTTTCAGCGGCAGTTGCATCTCCAATTCTCGTATGCCATGACGAGATTTAAAGTTTCTTAACCATCCCTGGCTAGCCTTAAAGTCAGGAGGACAGTCAAGTTGATTGTTGAACTGAAGTGCCTTTTCACACAATAGAGAACCAGAGATAGTTTCCCCTTTGCTTCTTCTTTGCACAAACCATATATACAAAGCCTCTTCCAATTTCAAATCTTTCGCATGTCTCATGGTTTACGTTTCCTCGACCCATTTTCACTATCCAATTTCGGTGCAAAACTCATAATTTTATCCTTGTTACTTTTGATGTCAGAGACGGTAGCTTTCCCAACATTGGAAATCCTCGCAAGTGAAAACACAGTTTCACCTTTTCCTAGTCTCTTGATAATTTCTGTTTTCGTTTCAATTGACAAAACATTGCGGTTCCTTTTATATGCTTTAAATAAATTGTTTTGTTTACACTTACCCTAAAATTTTGGGAATACACACTTCTCCTGGCGCAGATTAGAATGGACCCACAGCCCTGTATTTAGATGCTGTTCGAATCACTTAAGTCTGAGAAATTCCTTTTATGACGGGTAAAACACTTGGTCGGGAAATCTATAGTTCCTCTTATGACGGGCGAGACACTTGTGTGGAGGTCTATAAACTCTCTTATGACACCTTGTGATAAACTTCCCAAGTTTCCAGTCTTGCATTAAAATTGCTGGTTTAATTGTAAATTCCAAAGTTGCCCAATACTCGATCTGGTACTTATAATTGTGGAATGATGAGTCCTATCCTCTTTCCTCTGGCTTGAAGGAGGTGTTTAGTTGCCGCTGCGATGCAGTCTGTCTGTGTGCTGTAACTCCGAGTTTGTTAGATTATATCTCACAATCCTTAGTTTCAAATCCCTGCTGCGTTTCGGCCGAAAGTTCCAATCAAATCATAGTAGATTCTGGCGAACCAATCCAATCTATCTAGCACTGTTTGGGTGGGGAAGTTTATCATTACTCATCCTACGCGAATTTGAAAATATTAAATTTAATATACACGCGTGGCCTCTTACATAGTGATGACAAATCGTTACCTAAGACTTCCGGCGCACCTCTATTTATCAGAATAATGTAACCCTGTGTTCCTGGCGTAATGTTTTCCGCCCAGATGTCTATCCAGACACATTATTTAATTATTCCTCTGTCATCTGCGTGCCTCCGCCAGACAGATGTCTGGCCAGACTGTATAGTCTTCTTTCATCGTATCACCCTACCAGCTTGTGTCAACATGATCAACAGCTTTCCAATGGGGTCAAATGTTTGATCGCCCCGTTTCCACTGGCGGTCAGACAGATTAGGTGATAAAATACTATCGCTGGCCGGGTCACTAAACCTGGCGAATCGTAACAACAGTCTGGGAGTGAAGTGTGAAACAAAAATATGCGCATTACTCCCATAGCAAATACTGCCATAGTGTTAGAGAATTCCATGCTATGTCCAGCATAGAGCAAAATAGTAGAAATAACGAATGAAAAGGCATGATTTATGCCAAATAAAAGCGATGACTGAGAAAAATGAAGATAAAGAAAGGATACTGCCGGAGGGCTTAAGGTGTGAGAGATCATACAAAAGAGCATGTTCAGACGTTTTGTCACATTCTTCCACTCTCCTTACGAAGCATGGAGCTACCACTACAACTGGTCCGCTACCAGGACGTGTGCACCAAGCATTCGCATGCTCGTGTAGCGGATGTTTCTGCGGCAAGTTGTTTCACATGATGAGATTCTTAGGGACCCTGGGAATTAGACACTGCAAGGACTATTTCGCAACACCATAACTGATTTCAGTTTAAACACTCCGCATTCATTTGAGTAGATCGAACAATAAATGTGAAACTAGAATACAAGGTCATTCATATTTAGACAGACATTATAATATAAGCGACGGTCCTTGTGTCTGGATTGAAAGAGGTTCACATTTACTCAAAGGAAACAACAATACAAACAAACAGCAGCAGCTAAATGAACGTAGCTTTTTCTATAGAACACATGGGTTAATCTGCAATCATTTATCTGCAATCCGTTAAAAATCAAAAGAAACAAACACACAAAAGCACAGAATGCATTGCGTAATACTGTTCAGAAAAACTGATGAAAGTAATGTCTTTCTGTCATATAACCGCCAGTTTATACGAGCTCGCCAATAAAAAATAAAAAAAAATGTTGCTTCGTTTTGGCGAGGCGCTTTCCGTTCAACCTCGTCATATGTTTTCTGATATCAGTCAAAGCTTAGCGGTAAACAACAAACAAACTGAATAATAAATAATAATAATAAATTCTTTAAGCGCCAAACACGGCGCATAAGGCAGAAACCAGTGCTCTCCAGGTTGTTCGTTGTGACGCCACTCCTCTTAGCTCTTGCACATTATTTAGGCCCAACGTTCTTCCTTCTCTTATTATTGTTCTTCTGAGTGTTTCTTTTGGTCTTCCTTTTTTCCGCTTACCCTCAGGAACCCAAGTGAGCGCCTGTAGTGGTATTCTGTTGTTTTGCATTCGTAGGACATGACCGATATATGACCATCGTCTTTTCCTTATATAGTCGGAGACATATTTCTGCCTAGAGTCTTCTCTTATTTGTCGATTAGTCTTGAATTCTTTCCAACTGATGTTCATGAGTTTTCTAAGACATTTGTTCTCGAATGTATTCAGCTTGTTCTCCAATGATTTTGTTATTTTCCAACTCTCACAGCCGTATGTTAACACTGAGATAACATTTGAATTAAACAGACGAAGCTTGGTATGTATATCCAATGATCGTAATTTCCAAATGTTAGATAATCTATTGAAGGCGCTAGCTGCCAAAGCAATTCTAGTATGGATTTCTCTTGTTGTGTCACCATCCTGAGTCATTTTACTGCCTAAATAATTGAAACTTTCAACTTTCTGTAGTTTTTCCCCGTTCAAGATGATATCAAAGGTCTCGTTAGAAAAGTTCATAGCTTTAGTTTAAGAGGCATTTATTTGGAGACCAATTTTAACCGAGAGATGACACAAATTATTTATTGCTTCTTGGGATTGTCTTGGTGTTGAACTTAAGAATGCTACATCATCTGCGAAATCCAGGTCCCCCAGGAATTTTCCATTTGTCCATTTTATACCCAATTGTTCATTGTGGGTATAGTTTCTCATAACCCAATCAACGTATTATTACATCTCTGACCAGGTGAGCGAGTTATGAACAACATTGTCGCATTTGTTTCTATTTATTTATTTCCTGCGAACCCTTTTATTTTTCGTATATTTCTCCGGAATCTAGTTTTTAAAAGAACTTGTCGAACATGTAGTTTACAACACAGACTTTTTTTTTTTTTGGTTCCGTTTTGGGAGACAGAGATTTTTAATCTATCTTATTTGAAGAAATCTGCGGTCATGTGACCAACAAAAAATAATACTGTTTAAGCAAGAAAACTTCTAATAAAGTCCATTCTTTCTTCCTTGCTTGCTACTTCCTTTCTTTCTTCCTACTACGGTTAATACCTTACTAACACAACCATCCATCCATCTGTCGTTTACATGCCTTCTATCTATCTATCTATCTATCTATCTATCTATCTATCTATCTATCTATCTATCTATCTATCTATCTATCTATCTATCTATCTATCTATCTATCTATCTATCTATCTATCTATCTATCTATCTATCTGTCTGTCTGTCTGTCTGTCTGTCTATCTATCTAATCTATCTATCTATCTATCTATCTATCTATCTATCTATCTATCTATCTATCTATCTATCTATCTATCTATCTATCTATCTATCTATCTATCTATCTATCTATCTATCTATCTGTCTATCTATCTATCCATCTATCTATCTATCTATCTATCTATTTTTGTCTATTTGCCGGAACAGTACCTTGTAAATAATCTTATGTGAATGTGTTTATCCATACTCCATCAGTCAGTCTGTCAGGCTTCAGCATCTGTTTGGTCTGTCCATGTGTATAGACCTGGACAACTGACACGATGAAGAGCTAAATGCCTGGTTCCACATGAGAATTCGGTTATATTTATAGGTGGAAACCCAGATTGGCCATCCGTTCTACCGATTTATATGGATTCTAAACGACATGATGGTCTGATAATAGACCGCGGTCATTTACACACGAGGTCAACAATGTGTATCCTGTGTTCAAACCCAACAACAAAATATTTACTGCTGCTAGGAACGGTAACTCGCTCAAACCAGTTCTAACCAACTAAAAACGAAAATAATCACATAATACCGGATTCAGATTTCAAATTCTTTTCCAGTTGACCACCTTTAACAACAACACCAGCCGGTTAATATCTGGGTACTCCCTCGCGTCTGTCTACATAAAGTAGACACTGTCTATAACGTGGGTGTAAACAAATGTTTGTAAACGTGCGAGCAGTTTTTCCCCTGAGCAGTAAATGTATGCGAGCGCCGCTGACCAAGAATGTTGTTTTATCGCTATAGGAAACTACTAGGAAAACAAAGATGCCTTAGAGATAACTTTCTGCTTTCAAGTAATGCTTCAGGATGCAGACGGCCAACTTTCTAACTTCTAGTAATGGTGTAAAAATGCCTCCAGAAGTGATGAAAATATTATGAAATATTAAATATGTTGCCTTACTTAGATCAGCTGTTCCTGTTTTCGTGTTGTTTTTTTAATTCTTGTTAAAGTTGTCGTTGTTTATTTTCTTTTCTGCTCATTAAGATGTATTTGTTTACATAACTCATACGTGGTTCTCGAAGCCTGTGGTAAAGTGTTCTATTCGGGAAGGAAATGAGAGTATAGCCACCGACCGAGGAAAAAGGGGGTCAGTTTGTTGCTGGCCTACAAGACGCCACTAGGCGTGATGGCCAATGACTAGTTTGTCAGTCAGGGGGGTAAGGATCCAAGAAGAAGAGAAGATTGAAGCGTGACGGTACCAAATTTGTTGTCACGTGTTCAGCCTCCAATTGGTTGTAGTTATCACGGAATTGCCTCCCTTGCTTTGCAGTAGTGGTCCATCAGTGGCCAAAACTCAAGAGTATCTAATATGGGTCTTCAAAGGTGTTAGCAGTTTATATTTCCACTTCTCTCAATTATCGCCGCAGAAACGACCTAGAGACCATAGATATAGAATGCATATGGTTAGAGATAAAGCCACAGAAGAAGAGACCTATTGTAATCGGATATCTTTATCGAAATCCCAGTTTAGGAACTGATGAATCTCGCTTCACTGTGTCATTCAATGATGGCAGGATTCGAGTTTGGAGACGACCAGGAGAGCGATTTACTGATGACACAATTCGAGAGGTGGATCGTTATGGTAGGGGTTCTGTCATGGGCTGGGGAGGCTTCTACAGACACGGCAGGACCCCACTCTACATCATCCAAGGCAAATTGACCGGCCCAAGATACCAGAACGAAATCTTGAGACCAATTGTTCAGCCTGCTCTGGAGGCCATAGGTGGTAATACCATCCTCCAAGATGATAACGCTCGACCCCATCGAGCTCGTGTGGTGAATTAATTTATTCAGCAACATGGGATCATCAGGACGGCTTGGCCAGCTCATTCACCTGACCTTTCTCCGATTGAGCACCTCTGGGATGTCCTTGGTCGAAGATTGTCAACAAATCACCCCCTGCCAATGGATGTTGCACAGCTGACTGCATTTCTGCTTCAGGAATGGCAAGCTGTTCCTCAGGATACTCTTTGGACCCTTGTGGACTCGATGCGTCTACGCTGTCTTGAATGCCTTGCTGCAAACGGTGGTCATACCCGATTTTGAAATGTCTATTTGTCCAATATCTATTGTGTGACTTTTGAAAAGGTGGGTGACACACTTCACAGCTTCATTGCGTTTGAATGTGTGTTTCGATTTCTTTAAGTGACATGTCAATTTGGTATTCAATAAATGCCGTTTTGACTGATACCAATTACGTTTATATCAGATTTGTTTTATGATTTCAACCAAGGTTTTTCTAAGTGGCCCTTGACTTTTGACGAGTAGTATATATATATATGCCTAAGCCAAACAAAACATGGACCAACATCATAGAATCGTATAACATGAAACAAATAGTCAACAAACCCACCAGAGCAACAAAAACATCATACACGCTGATCGATCACATCAATGTAACCTGTCTAGAAAACATTATAGAATGTTCCATCCCTACTATTGCTATGAGTGACCACTATCCCATATGTTGCACTTGGGAAAAACATGGGTACAAATCTCCAAAAAATAAACACATCAGTTTTGAATAAAGAAGTAAAACAATTTTCAACCAAGAATTATTTTTAAATGATTTGCGAAATGCGCCTTTCGCCGATGTTTACCAACTTCCTGATCCTTATGATGCCATTGCATATTGGACACGGACATTTTATAGTATTTTTAATAAGCATGCGCCTACTAACGAAATTCGCGTGAAAAGACAAATAAAATCTCCATTTATTACACAAGAAGTACTTGACGCTATGAGGCAGAGGGATCGAGCGCACAAAAATAAGGACATCATTACATATTGAGCAGCAAGGAACAAAGTACAATATTTAATTCGCAGAGAAAAGAAAAACTACTTTAGTAATTTAGTTCAAAGCAAAAGAAACAGTAAAAATATGTGGACGGCAATCAATACCTTAGTGAACAAACGAAATTCGCCAGACTCACAAACTCCCAATACTTCATTTACTTGTACAGACTCAGCAATCATTTTCATGCAGACATCCACAATATAAAATCCGCCATACCTTCTTTCCCTTGTGACTTAAGCAAATTATCTACGTTCTGCGAGAACAAGTGTACTAACACCATTCCATGCGACATTCCTTTTATAACAGTGAACGAAGTTTATAACTATCTTATTGATCTTAAAGATAATAACTCATCGGGACTTGATGGAATCAGTAATCGAATACTGCGTTATGCTGCACCAGCTATTACTGATACACTAACATACATATATAATCAATGTATCGCAAGGAGTTACTTTCCATCTGCCTTTAAAATCGCTAAAGTATACCCTCTTGTTAAACCTGGTTCATCTGATAATAGCAACCTTGGTAACTATAGGCCCATTTCTCTTATATCGTCGTTGTCCAAACCACGGGAAAAACACATACACAAAACAGCAATAGAACACCTCGCCAATAATGACCTGCTACTTGATAGTCAGTCGAGGTTTAGACCAAAACATTCATGCCACACAGCCTTAACTAAAGTTATAGACAACTGGCATCTAAACATCAATAACGAAAATATATGTGGAGCAATCTTTGTAGACTTTAAAAAAGCATTCGATATGATAGATCACACTATTTTAATCAGAAAATTAGAAACAATGAAAGTAAATCTTAAGCTGGTGAAGTTAATTAAATCATTCCTGTCAGACAGACAACAAGTGGTGTCTTACAATAATTCCTTATCCAACCCAACCGTTGTCGATATCGGTGTTCCTCAGGGTTCGATTCTCGGCCCTCGTCTCTTTGCTGTTTACATTAACGATCTTCCTCTGCACATCAAACACTCAAACCTAGTGACCTGTTTGCCGATGACTGTACTGTTTATACTAGTGACAAAAGTTGCACCTCATTAGAACTATCTTTACAAACTGATACACATAATCTTATTAAGTGGAGCAACGAGAATCGCATGCAAATGAATATTAGTAAAACAAAATGTATGTTAATATCAACCAGACAAAAACTACAAAACTTGCAGAAAACTACACTTCAGCTCTGCATTGGAACATCACTAATTGAAAACGTAAATGAACATAAAACTCTAGGTCTAACTGTTGACCAGCACCTAAGTTGGAACTCACATGTACATGCACTCACAAAGTTAACGGCACAAAAAGTTTACCAATTAGCCAAAATCAAACACTTCCTGGATGAGGGGGCAAGAAAAATATTCTACACATCTCATATACAAACATACTGTAAAGGGCAATTTTTACTATCTTGCAATATAATACATTTATATTCTTATTATGTTCGCAAATATTTTGTAAGCAAAGTATTTCCTTTTTTAAGTGTTTAAGGAGAAGTCATTTTTGGGTTGCTTCCCTTGAAAATAGTTCTGTCATCTTCGATCGGACTCCGCAGACGACTCTAGGCCTACTGCGATTTATTCTGTGGCTGGGTAGGAATAGATTGTTCTTGCTTCAGTATATCTATGGCCTGAATTTATACGTAGTGTTTGTATGAGTAGGACGAGTCTGTCTTATATATGGATATCTTTGCATTTCTAAGTCGAACTAATTTGGTTGTCGCTAGAAAAGGTCAAAGGCTATGCAGCGGAAGTATCGCTAGCAAGGTGTGTGATCCATGGCTGTCATCCTGTGAGGATGCCGAGTTTTGTTGTAGCAGGCTTTTTGCCGAAATAGTGATCTATATATGGATGGGGAAAAGTGATAATCATTTAGACATGTTGTATGTACTTTACCCCAGTGTTTATTCTCTTTTGCCAAGGAATGGCAAAGTTATATTTCGCATAAAAAGGTAAAACCACAATTTATTATGAACTTGGGCTTCGCCATCGTTGTTGATAAGCAGATGCACAGTGGTACTTTTAAAAAGAATATCCATTCAAAGGAAGAAGACATTCCTATGTATCAGCACTGGATTGTATGATATTATTCAATTACCTCTATGAGAGAACCTATGAAGAAATGAGGACATTTAATGAATGACTAATTTTGGTCTATATTCTATAGTGAGTAAAGCTCACGAGAGAGAGAACAGCCATGTTGAAATTCATATACTTTGTATTTATCGAGTGAGAAAAAGGGATGCCTGTACTATCGCTCGATGAACCAAGAGATCACTGCTACATGTGAGAACCCATGTCTGGGATTCCTATATTATGAAATATATATATATATTGAACTTTACGTGAAGGAATATTCGCTAGACGAGGTTAGGTCTAGGAGCCTTCCTATGTATTGGTTATGGTCTGACGTGCCCAGTCAGTAAAGCCAGATGATTTACATGATGGAACGCTGAATGCTTATTTACGAGTGCTCCATTATGATATTTGCCAAGCATGAATGCTAACTTAAGATGATATTCCTGTGATCAACATTATACTGTCTATGTCGACATTTGTTCCTGTAACCATACACGTACTGTCCAAGTGTGCGTCCCATTAAATGTTATAAAAAGACCACCGTAGTTCCAGTACTTCTTGAATTCGAACAGTGTGAGTATGAGTGATGTACTACCAACCTGTCAACTCTATCGAATCATTCTACCATTCGCGTACTGACATTCAGATACACACTCATTGTTTACACTCACATTCTTGTCGGAGCCTCATCACGTTCCAGGACAAGATGACCTGTATGACCAAAACTGTGCTGGGTTTGATGAGTTGACAATCGTTACACTTTACTACACCAGTCCCAACATCTACATTTATCCACTGGTGGACATTCACATCATTTAGCAAATAAAGCATGATTCAACAACTAGTAGCCAGTATGAGTTAACAACTACACAAAAATAGAGTTTTAACACATACCTAGACTATTGTTCCACAGTCTAGGATGGTTGTTCCATATCCAACACAAAAAGGCTCCATTCACTTCAAAAACGTGCAGTGCGTCTAGTTGCTGATAAACACAAAACACATTGTATAGATCTATATAATTATCTTAAAATATTACCCCTCAGAAAGCGCTAAATTCGCTCACAAAATTTTGTCACAGAATGCTCCAATGAATCTGTGGCAACCTTTTAAAATAAATGAAAAAACGTACTCAGCGCTTGGACAAGTTACAGGTACCCAAGCCCAGTCTAGATTTGTACAAGAAGAGCTTGGCTTACTCAGCTGATCATCTTTGGAACAATCTTCCACATGACCTGGAAAACATGCACAGTCCCTACTCATATAATCGTAGACTGTTCAAATACATTATGAGTGTGGATTATATGCCGCCCCCACTGATTATGTTTCGAATCATTATCTAATATACTGTACGGAGGGTCTGATGATCTAGTTTTTCATTTTAATATACCCTACTTCTTAATTGTAATCAGATACTGTAAATGTATGCTTTATACTACGGTACTTATAATGTTGCATCGCCATTAAATTATTACTTTAAATATGTTGGATAATGTCTGGATAACTAGCAATAAAAGATGAGTAAGAGGAAGGGCAAAACGCAAGACGGGCCATATGCACGATTCTCATCTATCAGTCAACACTCTTTACCTCTCTAAGGAGCATAGGTCATAAAGCTGGATCTCGTATAGTGGAGGCGTCAACAATTAACTCCCTGTAGCAGTATCTGCTTGGGACTCAAAGCTGCTCACCTCTGGGAACATTTTCCGCATACGATGACGAAGCCCCTGATCATTCAACAGCAGATTTCCAATATTTCACGAGTTCTTATTATATGTCACCATAATCTGATTATGTGTCAAATGATTTATAATTTATTGTATGAATGGTTCAGATTATGTTTGTTTGTCTTTTTTTTTTTTTTTTAATTTTTTTTTAAATTTATTTATTTTTAATTAATTATTTTTTTTTAATTTTTTTCTCTATTTTTTAACATACTTAAATTTGATTATGACTAGATATTACAAATGTATGTTATTATTTTACCGTGATAATGTTGTATGCTTAAATAATGCTCAAAATACATGTGCGATTGAAAGGATACAGTATGCAAGATGACAGAGAGGAAGGGCAGAATGTAAGCCGGGCCTGCGTGCCCAATTCTTAACCCTTTGAAAATAAAGTTCGATCGTTCGTTCTCCCTTGGCACAAGATTACTCTTGGCAGAGTTGTAGATAGAAGGATAATGATGCTTCTATCTCAAGTGAAGATATTTCAGAAGTCAAGAACAAAGCTGCGTTGGGCGTGACAATTGTTAACTTATATCTGATTCGCCGCCTTTTATGAAGAATTATCAGTTATTAATTTCAGCTCGTTCAAGCCCACCCTGATTTACTCAGTGGAATTCTTCTTATTCTGGTATAGCTCTGTTTAGAGTGTTTTAGTAAGTTGACTGTTTCAAAATGACTAAATCGACGTTAAATTTGTATATTTTCAAATAACAGATTTAATAATCACTTAGGTTTTAACAGGGTTAAAAAAAATGAATAATTATTTATCAGAAAATTATCATCACTGTGTGATATAATGATAGTTTATAAAGGAGGTCTCTTGGCAGCTTTTATGTGTTACTTAGCTGTCAGTGACAGTTCTGCTCCTTCTGATGTTATGTTTCTTGGTAGACTGGATCGTTGATCCCGCTCGTCACTGGTCAAGGTTGTAGGGCGCAGCACTTTCCCAGAAATGTCAGGGAGTGTCTACGAAGTTGGTCCCTCGTCTTCAAGCCCCCGTCTGATGATGATGTATAGCTTCGACGTCAGGCCACTTGTACCCTTCTTGTTCCAAAGATAGTACCCTCAACTGGTACCACCAACTAGTATGGGAAAATAATAAAAACAAATTCCCTCTGAGTATTGAGTCTCGACACATAGTTATGTGTCCCCTTCTTCCTATTCCACCATTCCATCTACCTCTGACTTTACCCTCGATGAGATTTAAGCTTAATCCCTCGAGAAAAAGCTTTTTTTACATTTAAATTGAATAGCGTTATATTTACTTTATATTTTTTAATGAAAAGATTAATAATATAGATACAGACAGATTTCAAATAGTCTGACTGTCCGTGTTTGTAAAATGCTGCATATTATCAGTTCAAGATAATTGAACGAAGTAGCGACTTCATACTCCGCTCAGGTCACAACAAATTGAAATACCAACTATTCAACAAGCTAAAGATCGGAACTACTTATGAGTGTACCTGTGGCACTGTTAAAATGACTACTGAACATCTGCTGCAAGGGTGCTCAAAATAGGAATAGCAGTGGTTGCATGATCGTTGCCATGACAATGTCTGGACAAACTCTGTGGAGATAACAACAACCGTAAACTGACCACTGCTTTCTTTAAACATACTCAAGTTGCCGTCTGAAACTGTACGTAGAAGAAGAAATAGGATTCCTAAAGACAGCTTCTTCAAGCAACGCACCAACTGTCGTAAGTGATAATGTCTCTTTACAACTGTATGTCCCCAGCGATTTTCATCAGTTCTTTTTCTGACTTCTTTCCATGCCACGATGCCATCCTGTTCAATATCTTCGCCTATTTGTCGCGATGTACCACTTTTTTTCTGGAATCATTCCTGTTGTCTCAGTATAGTACAGCTTTATTCTTGTCACAAATAAGCAGGACAAAAATGAATTGCTTCCCTTCTAATAAGAGTATTACGTTTCCTTGGCACACTGGCTACATTCAGGACCCTGTCATTACTCTTGTTAGCTGACAGTTACCTTCAGGGATTTTCCTCCTTGTCTTTTAATTGTTTATGACTCACTTTCATATGTCATTTAAGATTACTCCTCAAATTTTATTTCAATTAAATTCTCTTCACGAGCAGAAATTATTAAATATAATGCCTATTACATGAAATATTCTGTTTTGCAATTTTTTGTAAACAATTATAATACTGGATTATGTAATTCCCGGGAAGAAAATACAGCACGTGCTCATTTATGAAATTATAGCTTTTAATTTTAAAGTTTACACACATACAAAGCATTAGAAACATTATATTTATCTCTTTTATTTTACTAGTGAAGTGCGTGTAAATTTTTTAAAGAGTTTTTGTATCGTTTTGGCGGACGCATCCTGTTTAATTTAGACATAAGACCCATCGGTTATATTAAAACGCATCTGCAAATATAAAACACCTTGTGGTCTAGTGTCGTGTTGAAGATGAAATTATCTGCATTTTATTGTAAAATCTGCATTCTATAATAGCAGACAAGACAAACGTGACGTTGTACACTTAATTGTGGATGACATATACATAGTCTGATAGAAGAATACGAGCAAGTAACCCGTCTAATAATGGTGGGAAATAATTGTGTTGTGCTCTCTCTCTGCTGCATGTCCTGATGACGTCACTAATTCTCCTGTGGTCATGTCCTTCATTTATATTTATCTTCAGAAGTAAATCAACAACAAGCGAAGTCTGTGACGTGCAGCGATGATTATGTGGCTAAATATATAAGAAAGATGTAGGTACTTATTCATCCTTACCCACATTAACACTGCTTAATATAAAAAGAAGTGGTGGGGGAATTCCAGAAATTTTTTTCAAAGTAACAGGCATGAATATTTCTGAAACAAATGCCATTGATAGATAGGAAGAATTGCGCGCTATTTCAATCAGCGCGTGCAATTTAGTTTTAACATCGCATGTACTCGACTTCTCCGGAAAAAGGATTCAGGAAGGATTCAGGAAGGATTCAGGAAGTTGCACAGAAAAAGCTTGTCTTGCAGCGGTTGTTTATGTAGCAATATATTTAACATTATGAGGTTGCCAGCCCAAACACAACCTCATATTAATGGCTGCATGCGATATGCCTGAGAAAGCACAAGATTTATTCTTTCAGGAGAGAAGGCCAGAAAATAAAAACGGTTCGGTCAAGATGGTAGGAAACTCTATACAGAGCAATACAGCAGGAGGCAATCTGATCATCAGAAATAGTCCCCCCGTCGATCAAGTGTTTCGGCCCTTTAATCTCCTTTACCCTCGAAGGGGGGAGGGGGGAGGGCTAACCCACTTGGGTCATGACTTCCAAGTGTCAGCTTCCTGTTGTCTTGTGCTGAGAAATGAACCTACTCCACCTTGGATGCAGCTTTCAACTTCACTCCTATTTTTATCCATGCTGCCTGCCAGCTGGAGACAATTGTAAAAGTAACGATTATGTTGTAAATAAATGACTGTCCCGAGTTCCATAGCCAGCACGATGCCCTTTCTGCCAGTTTCACTGAGTCTCTTAAGTGCCCTTGTTCTTGACTATCCTTTCAAATCCAATAGTTTCAATAGATCATACACTGAGGCGGCCAGGAGACCTCGTACATCTACCTCAACAGCCATGACCCTTGCTGTGAACCCATTGTGTTCTCTATTCACCTGTCGCCTGGCATATTTCCTGGTGGTTTCTTGGAAGACAAAGACAAAATAGGACTACTGCTGCTTCAAACGATTCGTAGAAGGCAACTAATGTGATTTTATGCATGGAGCTGGCAACCTAACCGAGTAAAACAAATTGATACAGAAACAACTTCTACAAGTTTGCATGAATGATACAGAAACAACTTCTACAAGTTTGCATGAATGATACAGAAACAACTTCTACAAGTTTGCATGAATGATACAGAAACGACTTCTACAAGTTTGCATGAATGCTTTGGTCTAGAATTCCTGTTAAAAAGGAGGATGGGCACTCGCAGTGGTAACTTCTTGCCCCATAATGAGCGCGTAGTGAGACTTTCCTGCAGTTTTCAACAGCAGACATTGTGGCATCGGAGCAAGGGGACATTCAAACGGGCAGTAATAGTGAGGTCCTGTAAAACCTCGGTCTGACGTTAGAGGTAAAGGTAGTCCCATAACTGATACTGTCGCAAAAGGAGTGAAGTGTTTGAGACTTCACTGAACTAGGTCTCAGCTTTATGAGGTGGGGTGACCTGTTCCCTTCCACCCTGCCTTTGTTTTCCCTATCTCCATCAAGACCAGACTGGCGTTCCTCAAGGCAATACATCTCACACAGGAAATAAATGCGCTTCTCCTCACCAATTAACACGACAACTAGAATGACAAAATTAATTAATGTAAACATACAATTTTTCAGAGTTAAACGACGTAAAATTAAACATGATAAACAAAATTACATGTCAAAAACTCAGCTGCACACGATACACAAAACCACAAAACTGATTACTCCGCACTAAATTAAAAATGACACGAATAAAAATGGCAGACGGCATCAAAATGTGACATAATCAAAACATTTTTGACCCAGACGTGAAACCTTAGGGCAGGCAGCTAAAATGGAAGCCAATTTTGGTTACACATTATGCCAAGGCCGCATGAATAACCTGCTCTTATCTTTACATAATGGTTCCAATTTACTCTCGCTTAGAAATTGTAGTGCACAGAGAGTAGAACAAGGGACAGGGGACACCTGTGGCAGGGAACAATTGACAAGGTCTCTGTACAACAATATGGAACCGTAGTGGGTCATCTGTTACATAACAAGTGTCCCGAAAAGAAGGTTAATTGTTCTGTTGTGCAAGTAAATGAAAGCAAGATAAATGGCGGAACTCCGATGCATGCACACGTCTCATTAATCTAATACATTGAATAGCTATCGTTCGACCATACGAACAATACAATTGCACATAAACTGGATGTTAGTAGTATATGTTTTTTTTTCCCCCTTAGTATTTGGGCTAAGGTCCGATGGTTATATTAAAGCATATGTTCAAATGTAAAAGACCTTCAGGATGTGGTGCTGGTGAGATTAAGTAAATCATTACTAAATAAGCGTCTACTTATTCCGCAAGATCTATGGTGCTCATAATATTATCATGCGCAGCTAAACTATATCATTTACTTGGTATGAAACGTGTTTGAAATACCCAGCCGAGCAATCTTTCGGGAAATAACGTTCGTAATTTACGACTTATGTGGCGAAAAAACTTCATGCTCCCATCCTAGTTTTTGACAAAAGTAAAATAAAATATGACCAAATCACATATATAAATGATTACCTTGCAGATAGATAGATGTCATCTAGTAAAACCGAGTAGGGCGTAATGACCATTGTTCTTTGACATTTTAAAAGCAAATATAGTGTTTCGATTACCAGTAGTATAATAATATAGCTAAAGTACATATAAACGTTCCGTGGAGTGTTTGTGGTCGAACTGTTAGCATGGCTGCTTTACTTTACAATAAAGGGATATGCATGGAGGCATTTCTGGAATCATTATATTATTACTAAAAGTGTGTCTACATTCCGTCTACCAGACTAAACGTTTGTCTACATTCCGTCTACCAGACTAAAAGTTTGTCTACATTCTGTCTACCAGACTAAAAGTTTGTCTACATTCTGTTTACCAGACTAAAGTTTGTCTACATTCCGTCTTCCAGACTAAAAGTTTGTCTACACTCCGTCTACCAGACTAAAAGTTTGTCTACATTCCGTCTACTAGACTAAAAGTTTGTTTACATTCTGTCTACCAGACTAAAAGTTTGTCTACATTCTGTCTACCAGACTAAAATTTTGTTTACACTCCATCTACCAGACTTAAAGTTCGTCTACATTCTGTCTACCAGACTAAAAGTTTGTCTACATTCCGTCTACCAGACTAAAAGTTTGTCTACATTTTGTCTACCAGACTAAAAGTTTGCTACATTCTGTCTATCAGACTAAAAGTTTTGCAACATTCTGTTTACCTGATTAAAGGTTTGTGCATGCGCTCTTGCAGTGGTGGTACCTGTAACAATCTATTTTACATAATGGATCGTTACCAACCACATGCACAACCTCAAATTACAACCTCCTTCTAAAACATGCTTGAGCCAGCAGTAATCATATTCTTCCTATGTATCCTCAGACACCACCGCAAGAACTACCCGAGTCACAGCAACTTCAATAATTCGCTATGCACTAAGTGACAACACAAACAACAAATCAATAATTTTATTTTACACTTTATCAGTGATTTCTGATGTGCTCCATCAAGTATACACGAACCTAATAAAACAGTGACCAAATATTTAACATAGCAAGCTGTACAGACTTTAAAAAATGCTTTTGTCGTAAACGTTCGACAGATGCACAAATACATCATAATCAATCCCTTTCAATTTCTCCGGGAGAACAGATAGTCAACAACCATATTCCAAACTCTCCTGCCTTTGCCAATTACGCAAGGTGTTATTACATGTGTACTTTATCCAGTTAATTTCTCTTACAAGTTCTTTTCCGTGTATATACGAGTATTTATATTTTGCCTTCCTCTATTTATCTTACTCTGGGATTCCCTCGCCTATTTTCGCACAGTCCCAAAACTTTTAATTTATGGTATCACTTTCTACTGCCGGCCTAATGGATATGAACGCAGTGTCATAATCCAGATATACCAGGTTCGAAACCTGCTGCAGGCGGTTTGGTAGCAGATCGCTTTGTGTGGATTTTTAACAATGGTATAAGCGCCGTACCGTTCAGAAAGCAATGGCAAACTACTGAATGAAAAAATTGCCTAGAAAAATCACAAACAGCCAATAAAAGCTGGGGTTGATTGCCACGTCCGGTAAAGGATAAGCAACTAACTTTTTTTTCCTACTGCCACAAGAGTAGTTCTCCCTAGTTCACACAAACATAAATACAGCCATATATATATATTAAACACTATCATCGTTATTCTAACCATCTACTTCCGCGATCTGGGCCTTCATTATGTAGGTCCATTTTTTTATATGCCAGTCTGCTTCACTTTACTTCTTTCAGATCGTGTTTAAGTGTCGTGAAACGAGTGTGTGTAAACCCACTTCTTAGTTTAATCATTATGTCGGGATACAGATTTGCCCCAGCCAATCAACGCACAGTCGCTGAGCCAGAATAAATTACACGATGTTACGCCAGGAAAAAACTTAAGCCCTGTTTTTCGGATGTCGGTTGCGGCCATCTTGTCACCCAATATGGCGGAAAAACAGTATAAAATTAGGCATAAGCCCTGTTTTTTTTTTGGAACTCGTCTAGGTCAAGGATGGTACGAAGGATGGTACGACGGAGTGTACAAAACCGCATGCAGCCAATCAGCTTGCCACGCCGAGAACCAACCAAAAGCTTTCCTTAAGCAGTAGAAGTTACCTCATTTACCTATATATACGGGAGAGATTTTATTCAAAACACGCACACACCAACACGAAGCCAGATAGACGACCGACTGAAGAAGAGGAGCTGTCAACCTTGATTTATTGCTTACCTGCGTGCATTAACCTGGCGGACTGCTTCACTAGTCGAGTCACTGGCCTGTTTAAATCTTAGAGGGTAAATATATATTTACTATAACTTGTAGGAAAATAGGCCTACAGCAGATATATAATGTTTGTATTTGTTGTGTGTCATTTATACTACCTACACCTGTATATATTTAATATAAATTGTTTCAATATGAACGTATCAGGTTACTGATTGTATCTTGCGGAATTAGGTATAATGATTGTATTTCCTGATATGATTGATGAAGACGAACACTAATAGGACTCATACTTCAATCTATTGTCTCCTATAACTTCAATCTATTGTCTCATATAAAACCAACTGAAATATAACCAAAACAGTCCTTCTTAGGACTCAATCTATTGTCTCTTATAACTCAATCTTTTGTCTCACATAACTTCAGTCTATTGTCTCAGATAACTCCAACCTGAAATATAACCAAAACAGTCCTTGTTAGGACTCAAACTACAATCTATTGTCTCCTAAAACTCCAACCTGTAATTTAACCAAACAGTCCTCGTCGCATATACTCCTATCATCAGAACACAACGAACGAACGAACTTTATTTTCGAAGTGTTGAGAATTGGACACGCAGGCCCGTCTAACATTCTGCCCTTTCACTCTCATTAATCTTCCATACTATATCCTTTTATTCCCACGTATTACTTTAAGCATTAATTTAAAGGCATGCAACATTATAAAGTTAACATAACAGCATTCATTTACAGTATACAATCATAATTTTTTTTTAAAAATGAGTAGCCTAGGTTTTTTTTTTTTTAAATAAACAAGATAGTGACTGAAGAAAAATAATAATAATAAAAAATAAAATAATATAAACAAAACAATAAATAAATAAGTTATGTATACCGACACTCACTTATGCGGTCAAAACGTCTAATGTAGTATTTATGAATGTGTCATCAATCCTCAATACAAAAATTACAAAAACACATTCTCGCTTTCATCCATACATTCTTGGCGGAAATTGAAATAATAATAATAACACTTTCTTGCGCACTTCTGTAGCAGAAAAAGTCTTTCAGCAGTTTAAAAAAAAAAAAAAATTATATCTGCATGTACATCACCCATTTAAGCAAACGGAAACATTCACATCTCTAAAGTACAGTGGTATGCGGGTACATTCTCACATACATTACATTATATAATAGTATTACATGGATATAAAACAAATTATTCCCATTAAAAACGAGCGGAAGAGGAAAAGAAATATTGTTAGGATATATGTTACCATCCAGGATAGCACTTGTCAGAGAGGGCCTGGTATATTATAGGGGGAAGGAAATGGTTGTATCACACCTAGGTATACATATTATTGGATCTATTCATGTATTGAATTTATATTATTGGATGTATTCATGTATTGAATTTATATTATTGGATGTATTCATGTATTGAATTTATATTATGTTTTCCAAGTAGACACCTGTCTTGTCTCGCTATTGCTAACTCATACTGAGCCATGTTGTCATTCATCCTACATGCAGCCACCTGAGACACACGCTCATCTCATACACACTAGAAATAGGTGGGCTTGATGACAGAAATTAGCCCCTATTTTTACTTGTTACAGGTTTTATTTGTATCATCAAACCTGAGATCGTATGTCCAGTCTATCCAGCTGCCTGGAACTTCGCAGGAGCACAGAGATTGTACCTGAGCTACATCTTTAGTCCCCCTCAGTCTTGGGTGGGCTAACGAAACGATCATCAGCGGGTGTTGTGTGCAAGAAATTAAGGACCGAGTGGTTTCAAGAGATGAGTACACATTAGTACCATTTCTGTCAGCAATTGTGAGCATTAAACTGTCAAGGACGAAAAACTGAGTAGCATAGCAAGAGACGAGAATTATAGCATAGCTGATAAACTCTATTTACTATAATTGAGTAACAGCACAGCTGATAAAATTATGTTCCTATAATTGGAAAACTTGTTATATATATATACGTAAATCATTTGTAAACTTACAAATCCATTACATTTTATCTTCCAACATCCATCCTTCAGCACAAGAGTAGATAGTGTATATACTAAATAAATAATCAGGAAATTGTATTTGAACGACGTGTCAATTTTTTTATAATTGTTAAGTAAAATCTGTTTCCTTGTTTTTTTTTAATATCACAGTTAGTTACACAGCGGGGGTGGCAATTTATGTCTGTCTCCTCTCAACTAATGTTTCGAGATCAGATCATTCACAGCCGTAACTAATTTGTGATACCAGTAGTTCTCTCAGACACTGGGACTTCGCCATTTTCTGCAGAAATTCCATTTCCGTAATTGTCAGTACTATACTGATCCTTGAGCCAATAAAAACCTCACGCCACACTGGGGGCTCGTTCCTGGGATATTTCTATATACCTTGAGCCATACTTAGTCTATTCATCTATCTACATTCTATCTTGTGCCACCAATAGATATAAAAGAAACAAAATTTTGAAAAAATTCATAAATAGAATTTTTTAAAATTGTTTTCTTAAGAGGAGTACCATTTAGTACTCAGTAAATAGTTGATGCTCACAAAGTTGCACGGAAATTATTTGTTCATTTAAATTAATTAAGTTTAATTATAATATTTGGATATAGTAAATTTACATACCCTATCTAAGTAACGCCATGGCTGATCTAGTGAAGTTCAGAACTGCGATCATGCAGATGGGTAAGGAATTAAATATTACAGGTGATGCTCTTATTCAGTATGTCACAACAGAAGTGGACAAACACATGGATAGGGGAGAAAGAAAGTTGCAATTAGAGACTGAAGCAACGAAATTAGAAGCTGAAAGAGAAGCCAAAAGACTGGAAGCTGAGAGAGAAGACAAAAGACTGGAAGCTGAGAGAGAAACCAAAAGATTAGAAATTGAAGCCAAGAAATTGGAGGCTGAATATGAGGCAAAGAAAATTGACGCTGAGGAAACGAAATTACAAGCAGAGAGAGACCATCAGTAGAGATTAAAAGAGCTTGAAATTCAGGCAAATACTGGCAATGATGGTGGTAACTCACCTCACTCTGAGAGTAGCTCCAGCCAGAGCACCTCAAGTGGGGCCATGAATTTTCATCTGGACCCATTTGTTGAGAAAGAAGACGCATTGAGTCGTACCTGGATAGATACGAAAGACTTGCCACTACTTATGGCTTAGGGAAAGAAAAGTGGAGTCTTAAACTGTGTCAGGGATTGAGAGGTGTGGCCTACGATGTATATTTGAAGCTCTCAAGAGATGACCAGGAAGATTATGAAGTCCTGAAGCAGGCACTGTCGTGGAACGAGTTTTGTAAACACACTACTTTGTTAAATCCCTATGTCGAGAGCCCAGCCAATCAACGCACAGTTGCTGAGCCGGAATAAAATTACAAGAAGTTACGCCAGGGAAAAAAACTTAAGCCCGCGGCCATCTTGTTCCCGCAAGATGGCGGAGAAAAACTGAATATATTTAGGCTGTACAGAGCATGAGACTAAACCAGAGGAAACCAATCAGCTTGCTCCGCCTGGAACCAACCAAAAGCTTTGCTTATGCATTCACCTACCTATATAATCGGGCGAGATTTTATGCAAAGGCACGCAACCAGACACGAAGCCAGAGATACCGACCGACTGAAGAGGAGAGAAGCTGTCTGTAAAGTGTCACTGTAAAGTGTGGTGTAAAGTGTGTTCTCTTTCTTCGGTAAAGCTCCACTATCAATCACTGTAGCATGTTTTTTGTGGTGCCACTACGGTATATGTCCATTGTAGTGTACCGAGTTGTTGAGATCAGGCATGCTCCAGTCTACCCAGCTGTAAATGGGTAACTCACCCTAGTCCTGAGTTAGGGAAGGCAAAGGCAAATGTAAGCAGTAGTTTCCCTCTAAGGCTCCAGGGGGAGCAGGCCCTAAACTTGGTCAATTCAATCGACGCAGGATGATGTATATATGGAGTAGATGTGTAGAGTGTGATTAACGCGAATGGTGTACTGTTCGTGTTCTGACCAATCTAAACACTCATTCACTTGTGTCTACAAGGCACCAATGCAGACTGCTGGAATCTTTGTTTACACAGTTTATTTAGACGCACACACTGGGACATAACGAGTAAATCATGGGTACATGTTGACACATCAATTTGCAGGCATACATAGTAGATCCCATGTCATGACACATTCATAAATAATAGGTAGTACATCAATAGCTTCCAATGTCATGATACATAATGGCCGCATCCCCTATCTGACTAAACGCGTCAGTGAAGGCGGATCGGTAAGTAACTAAAGTGCTTTATGTTCACAGTTTATGTCATATTATGAAACCACGATAAGGGGTTTCTATCAAAATTGAGATCTCATTGCCACTGTCCGAATAATAAGATACATGCCCCGTTCTTTGGACAGTGATTCAAAAATATGATGACAGGAATGTAACATGGCCGCCTTCCTGATTTGTCGCTCACTCACTCACAGGAGGGTATATATAAGCCCAAGTTAATCTGAAATGCATATGAATGATTTCCTAAAGTTCCTCCATACAGTCCTACAGTAATCCAGTTACTTCACGTAGACATAACTACTGTATGGAAGCCCGTCATCTGCGTCGATACAAACATGACCCTAGCGTTGCGAAGCACCAAAATTCCAGCTAGGTCTAACCGACATGAGATCATCAAAAATAGGGTCTGGAATTACCTGGAGTCCGAATCATACATGATACCGTACATTAGGAGAGTCTCTAACACAAACTCTAGTAGAGACACAATCTCCTACAGAAGAAAAATCACTTCATAAATCATTTTTACTGAAGAATGTACCAGCCCTAGAAAATGCGTACCCGCCATTGTAAACGGTACATCGGAACTCTTCACGACTTGTCAAGACAACTCATACTTCCGCTAGAGCGGCATAACAAGAATATAGTCCTGCCTACCCATCCAAAATATACAATATAGGACTGATTCTACTTGTACTAATAATATGTAATACATATGAATTCAGGCCATAAACATAATAAGCAAATTAATCTATTTTCTGGCCCTAACAAATAAGTACGGACATGAGTGCCATATCCATGCGCCGAATCAATATCAAGAACGATTACTCCTATAATCAAAAGTGTAAAACAATCATGGATTATCTAGCTTTCCCATAGACAGCATTTTCATACACAAATGAATGAATGTCTATATCTTTTCCATATTAAATAGCCATATCGATTTTTGTAATATGTGCGTCAAAATATGCACGCAACACTGTCACGATTTATTGCTTACCTGAGGGCATCGACCTGCAGCCTACTTCGCTAAGTCGAGTCAAAAACTGGCCTGTTTAAATCTTGGAGGGTAAATATAAATTTACGATAACCTTTAAGAAAATAGGCCTTCAGCAGGTATATAATGTTGGTATTTGTTGGGTGTCATTATACTACATACACCTGCATATATTTTATATAAATTGTTTCAATATGAATGTATCAGGTTACTGATTGTATCTTGGGGCATTAGGTAGAAGGATTTTATTTCCTGATATGGATTGATGAAGACGAAGACTAATAGGACTCATAATTCAACCTATTGTCTCCTATAACTTCAGTCTATAACTTCAGTCTATTGTCTCAGATAACTCCAAACTGAAATATAACCAAAACAGTCCTTGTTAGGACTCAACCTATTGTCTCCTATAACTTCAATCTATTATCTAAGACCAACTGCAATATAACCAAAACAGTCCTTGTTAGGACTCAATCTATTGTCTCCTATACTTCAATCTATTGTCTCATCTAACTCCAACTGCAATATAACCAAAACAGTCCTTGTTAGGACTCAATCTATTGTCTCCTATACATCAATCTATTATCTCAGATAAAACCAACTGAAATATAACCAAAACAGTCCTTGTTAGGACTCAATCTATTGTCTCCTATAACTCAATCTATTGTCTCCTATAACTTCAGTTTATTGTCTCAGGTTACTCCCACCTGGAATGTAACCAAACAGTCCTCGTCTCATATACTCCTATCATAAGAAATAAAACGTTTATTGTTAGGATATATTGGAATTGTCAAGAGGGCCAAACATTCCTAGGGGAAGGAAATGTTGTAGACACTCAGTCCTCGGTCTCATATACACCTGGAACATAACGTTATTGTTAGGATATATTATAGCACTTGTCAGAGAGGGCCTGGTATATTCTAGGGGGAAGGAAATGGTTGTAGCACACCTAGGTGTACATATTATTGGATGTATTCATGTACTGAATTATATTATTGGATGTATTCATGTATTGAATTTATATTATTGGATGTATCCATGTATTAATTTATCAGAAAGAATGTTTTGCAAGTAGACACCTGTCTTGTCTCATCATCATCATCATCTCAACCCATAACCCGTCATGGGTCGTAGGGGTGCCATGGTGGAAGCATCAGCAGACAGGGTCCTCCACTGCTCTCTATTCTCAGCAATGCGTACAAGTGTGGAGAAACCGTGTCCTGCCCATTCTTTGATGTTATCAGCCCAGGATTTTCTTTGCCTTCCTCTTCTCCGTTTACCTTCGACTGTTCCCTGGAGGATCGTTTTCGAAAGGGAGTCATGACGAGTTACATGCCCAAACCAGGCAAGCTTTCGACGTTTCACTATTGACAAAAGTGGTTCTTGATGGCCTGCATAGGTGTTTATCTTCTCTCTAACATAGACATTTGTTTTGTGCTCTTTATAGCAAATGCGCAAAATTCTTCTATAACATTTATGCTCGAAAGCCTGAATCCTTCGCTCCGTATCTGCAGTGAGTGTCCAGCCCTCACACCCATACAAGAGAATAGATAATACAAGTGATTTGTATAATTTGATCTTCACAGGAAAACTGATGTTACTTTTCCAGATCACATTCAACCTTGTCATGGCAGCTGAGGCCATCTCAAGTCTTGTCTTGATTTCTTTATTTGATCTTCCATCACTACATATAGTGGACCCGAGATATTTAAAGGTGTTAACTTCTTCTAACGTTTGCCCATTTAACGTATGTTGGTCGGAACATGTTTCTTATGGCTATTCACCAATATCTTGCTTTTTTCTATATTAATTTCCATCCCATATGTTCTTGTTACTTTCTCCAGTCTAGAGGTAAGGTCTTGAAGTTCTGATTCTGTCTTGTCTCGCTATTGCTAAATCATACTGAGCCATGTTGTCATCCATCCTACAATGCAGACATCTGAGACACGTTCATTTCACCCACACTAGAAATAGATGGGCTTGATGACAGAAAATTAGCCCCTATTTTTCTTTGTCACAAGTTTTATTCGTGTCATAAAAACTGAGATCTGGGTCGTCAATCCAGCTGCCTGGAACTCCGCAGGAGCATAGAGGTTGTCCTGACTCTACATCTTTGGTCCCCCTCAGTCTTGGGTGGGCTAAAGGAACGATACTCAGCCGATGTTGTGTGAACCAAACAAAGAAGAACAGACCTTAGAGAGATGAGTACACATTAGTACCATTTCTGTCAGCATTGTTAGCATAGAAACTGTCAGTGATGAGAAAGTGAATTAGCACAGCAAGAGACAAAAATAACAGCATAGCTGATAAATGTTATATCCTTAATTAACAGCACAGCTGATACTTGTACTATAATTGAATAACAGCACAGCTGATATAATCTTTGTTCCTATAATTGGAAAACTTGTTGTCTATATAAATATAAATATTTGTAAATCATATGTAAACTTACAAATTCATTACGTTCCTTTTTTTCAACATTCACCCTTCAGCACAACAGTAGATAGTGTATATACTAAATAAATAATAAGGAAATTGTATTTGAACGACTTGTCAATTTCATCTTTGTTAAGTAAAATCTGTTTCCTTGTTTATTAATATCACAGTTAGTTACACAGCGGAGGTGGCACTTTATGTCGGTCTCCTCTCTACTATTGTTTCGAGATCAGAACATTCACAGCCGTAACTAATTTGTGATACCAGTAGTTCTCTCAGACACTGGGACGTCACCATTTTCTGCAGAAATTCTATTTCTGTAATTTTCAGTACTATACTGATCCTAGAGCCAAATAAAACCTCACGCCACAGGCACTGCTTGTGAGATATGAAAAGAACTCAGAATCATATAGAAAGAAATTCCGAACAGCTAAACGTCTTCCAGGAAAAAACTATCACCAATTCTCTGCTAGATTAGAAACATATTTGGAAAAATGAAGTAGTTTAGGAAAGTGTCAGGATCTGAAAGAAATGATAATGATGGAGTAAGTGAAAGAGTCCATGCCTCAAGAAATGAGGAAGTTTATCATGGAATAAGGAGCAGAGAGATTGGAAGATATTGTAACCGTGGCTGAGAGATATCAAGCAGCTCAGGCAGAATTATTAGGAAATAGGAAGAAGCAGGGTGAAAACTTCAAATCACCACAAAACTATACCAAATATGAACAAAAGGACCATACCACAAGAAACAAACAAAGATTTGACCAAAAGGACAAAAACCCTCTAAGATCGGAAAAGACACCTTACCGGAAGGAAGGAAAGTGGTGTAAAACTTGTCTAATGAGTAACCACAATACTGCGGACTGCAGAAGGAAGAATCCTCCTCATCATGCTGCATGTCTTTTTTTTTTTTCGTACGCCCGCTAATACTCGAGGCGAAATCTCAGGTTATTGTTAATGTCTAACCTGACATTGATTTTATGTGAGTATCCCTTTTCTTTGTACAGAGACAGGTGTCCCTCGCCATTCAGGCAAATACTCGCCGATTTCGGAGGTACCCATTAGAGCTGGGTCGGCTCAGGAGTCGCCAATCCCTGGTCGACGACACTCCTTCAAATGTCCTCGCCAGGTCTCGAGTTAATCCAGTCCAATTCCCGGTCGACGAAAAATCCTCAAATGCCGTCGCCCGGGTTTGATCCTGAATCACCCGGTCGCCAGAGCGGTGTTGTAACCACTACGCTAGCGCGGCTCCCCTGCATGTCTTAAAACAGGGAAGCAGGGAAGGAAGGAACTGGCAGTAAGTCAGAAGGACTTCCATCATCCCCCTGTCTGTGGGGAAGTGACAGTGAATGACACTCAAGTACTGTGTTTATATGACACAGGATTGGACTTTGATTCAGTTGTGTGCTCTTCTCTAGTGAGTCCTGACCAGATAACCACAGAAACAGTGGAAATCAGAGGACCGATCAAGGGAGCAAGAACCATGACATTACCCATAGCCCGAATCAACATAAGATCTCGCTATGTGGAAGGAGAAATCAAAGCAGCAGTGATGGACGACCCTATTAACCCTTTGATTTTGGGGTGTAGGTGTGTTTTCCTTGGAGAATCTATAAAACCTGTAGTTATGGCAACAGTTCAGACCAGGGAAAGCTCCAGGAAAATGGAGGAAAATCATATCAATGCTCACCCAGAAGATATGAAAAAGGCTCAAGCAACAGACAGCACATTGAAGCCTTGTTTTAGCAAATCGCCTAAAGCACATAACCCTCCAGAGAAAGGAGACTTTTATATGAAGAATGGCCTACTCTACAGAAAAGCTGGAACAGGACCTAAAGGCCATGGACAGCTAGTAGTGCCAAAATCTTACAGGGAGAAGGTTATGACGCTAGGACATGCTATACCCTTCAGTGGACATATGGGAATAGAGGCCACTGCACAAAGGATAGTCTGTCACTACTTTTGGCCAGGAATCACAGAGGACATAAAAAGATATGTAAGATCCTGTCCAGAATGCCAAAGAGTAGCTCCTAAGCATAGGACTGCACCAGCAACACTGGGAGAAATGCCCATTATGGGAACCCCTTTTGAACGTGTTGCAGTGGATATTGTTGGACCCCTCACTAGGACCAAGAAGAGAAATGCATATATCTTAACCTTGGTTGATACTTGCTCTATGTGGGGAGAAGCAGTGGCCATGTCAGCTATAGATTCAAAGCATGTAGCAGAGGCCCTGTTGACAATATTCACCCGATTAAGTTTCCCGCATCAGATATTGACTGAAGATGGTTCTCAGTTTATGGGAAAGCTAACACAAGAAGTATTCAGGATATTTCAAGCCAGGCACTATCATTGTAGTCCCTACCATGCCCAAAGGAACGGTCAGGTAGAGCGGTTCAATTGTACGCTAATTTGGATTGGCTCCAGCTACATTATTGTTTGGAAGACCAATCAAAGGTCCACTGGAATCATTGCTGCGGACATGGCCTGATGAAAAAGCAGAGGAAACAGTGACTTCCTCATACCAGTACGTCAACGAGTTGACACTCGATTGAAAGCAGGTTGGAAACTGGCCAATGATAACTTAAGACAAGCCAGGAGGAAGCATGCTGCGTACTACAACAAAAAAGCAAAGGATGGGGAACTGGAGGTGGGTGAAAAGGTGTTATTACTGTTGCCAAGCAGCAATAATAAATTGCAGATTGGATGGCAGGGACCCTATGTCATACTGGAAAAACTTTCCAGGACCAATTATAAGATTGATAAGAAAGGAAAGGAGAAGGTATATCATGACAATCTTCTTAAAAAATACTTTGACAAGGAATCATCCGAAGTTGCACATATCATGACCCTAGCCGTTGCAACAGAAATGCACGGTGAACCACTTCACTCTATGGAATATCCACTCACAACTACAGAGGATTATGTTCAAGTAAACATTAGTGAACATTTAACTCCAGAGCAGAAGAAGATGGTTCAGAAAGTGTTGGAAACCCATGCTGATGTGCTCACAGATAAGCCAGGTCGTACGAATCTGTTATAGTACGACATGAAGGTTACCGACCCTACCCCAGTATGCATGAGAACATACCCTATACCCTATGCGAAAGCCCAAGCACTAAGGGAGGAAGTTGATTATCTGTTGAAGGAGAAAATTATCTCGAAGTCAGACTCTCCCTATAGCTCAAGTGTGATGCTATTAAGAAAAAGGGTGGTGAACACAGGTTATGTATTGACTACAGAAATCTTAATACTATCACAGAATCTCAGGTGGACCCATTACCTGACACCAACCAGCTATTCTCTACACTGAGTAAGGCTAGGTATTTATCGAAGGTAGATCTAAGCAAGAGATACTTCCAAAAACCAGTGAAACCAGAAGTTAGGAAAATGCTGGCATTTAGTACATCAGACGGACACTACGAGTTTAATGTACTACGCTTTGGGCTGAAAAATGCTCCAAGTATCTTTTCAAGAATGATGAGGAAATTGTTGGAACCGCTACAAAATCCCCATAACACTAACTTTATGGATGACATTCTTTTTGCTACAAACACCTTTAAAGAGCATATAGTAGCGCTCTCCATGTTGTTTGACAGACTGAGAGAAACTGGATTGACTGAACGTCCTACCAAGAGCTATATCGGTTGTAAGGAGTTGGAATTCCTAGGTCACATTATTTCTACAGGTCATATATCTCCTGACCCAAAGAATATAGAGAAGTTAACGAAGGCACCCCGACCTCAAACGAGGAAAGATGTGAGATCATTCGTGTCATTATGTGGGTTCTATCAGAAGTACATACCCCACTTTAACTCTCTGTGTGCACCATTAACCAACTTAACGAAGAAAGGACAGCCTGACAAAATCCAATGGAATGCTGATTGTGAAAAAGCTTACACAGAGCTAAAAGCAAAACTCACCAGCAAACCAATCCTTACGCTACCCGATATCACACAGGAATTTGTATTAAGGACGGACGCTAACAGTGTAGGTATTGGTGCAACTCTCTTGCAGCAATCAAAAATCCAGCCGGAGGAACTTTTACCCGTCGCCTACACCAGTAGGAAGCTGAATGCAGCTGAGTTGAATTACTCGACCATAGAGAAAGAATGTTTGGCTCTAATTTGGTCCATCGACAAATTTTCACCTTACCAGTATGGGACACACTTCATTGTCCAAAGCGATCACCAGCCTTTAACACTCTTGGCTGCATCTAAACAGTTAAATTCGAGATTGTTAAGGTGGAGTCTGCTTCTGGCGCCTTATTCCTTTACCGTGAATTACATTCCGGGAAGAGACAATGTAGGAGCTGATTTTTTAAGTCGACACCCTATTACTCTGGAAGGACAGACGCAAAATGATTAACTACAGCAGGTGTTTACACTTCAGCTATGACAGGTCACAGCTAGGAAAGGATGGGGCTATGTCGTGAAACGAGTGTGTGTAAACCCACTTCTTAGTTTAATCATTATGTCGGGATACAGATTTGCCCCAGCCAATCAACGCACAGTCGCTGAGCAAGAATAAATTACACGAAGTTACGCCAGGAAAAAACTTAAGCCCTGTTTTTCGGATGTCGGTTGCGGATATCTTGTCACCCAATATGGCGGAAAAAACAGAATAAAATTAGGCATGAGCCCTGTTTTTTCGGAACTCGTCTAGGTCAAGGATGGTACGACGGATGGTACGACGGAGTGTACAAAACCGCATACAGCCAATCAGCTTGCCATGCCGAGAACCAACCAAAAGCTTTCCTTAAGCAGTAGAAGTTACCTCATTTACCTATATATACAGGAGAGATTTTATTCAAAACACGCACACACCAACACGAAGCCAGATAGACGACCGACTGAAGAAGAGGAGCTGTCAACCTTGATTTATTGCTTACCTGCGTGCATTGACCTGGCGGACTGCTTCGCTAGTCGAGTCACTAGCCTGTTTAAATCTTAGAGGGTAAATATATATTTACTATAACTTGTAGGAAAATAGGCCTACAGCAAATATAAAATGTTTGTATTTGTTGTGTGTCATTTATACTACCTACACCTGTATATATTTTATATAAATGGTTTCAATATGAACGTATCAGGTTACTGATTGTATCTTGGGGAATTAGGTATAATGATTGTATTTCCTGATATGATTGATGAAGACGAAGACTAATAGGACTCATACTTCAATCTATTGTCTCCTATAACTTCAATCTATTGTCTCATATAAAACCAACTGAAATATAACCAAAACAGTCCTTCTTAGGACTCAATCTATTGTCTCTTATAACTCAATCTATTGTCTCACATAACTTCAGTCTATTGTCTCAGATAACTCCAACCTGAAATATAACCAAAACAGTCCTTGTTAGGACTCAAACTACATTCTATTGTCTCCTATAACTCCAACCTGTAATTTAACCAAACAGTCCTCGTCGCATATACTCCTATCATCAGAACACAACAATATTGTTAGGATATATGGTACCATCCAGGATGGCACTTGTCAGAGAGGGCCTGGTATATAATAGGGGGAAGGAAATGGTTGTATCACACCTAGGTGTACATATTATTGGATGTATTCATGTATTGAATTTATATTATTGGATGTATTCATGTATTGAATTTATATTATTGGATGTATTCATGTATTGAATTTATATTATTGAATGTATCCATGTATTAATTTATCAGAAAGAATGTTTTGCAAGTAGACACCTGTCTTGTCTCGCTATTGCTAACTAATACTGAGCCATGTTGTCATTCATCCTACATGCAGACACCTGAGACAGACGCTCATCTCATACACACTAGAAATAGGTGGGCTTGATGACAGAAATTAGCCCCTATTTTTACTTGTTACAGGTTTTATTCGTGTCATCAAACCTGAGATTGTATGTCCAGTCAATCCAGCTGCCTGGAACTTCGCAGGAGCACAGAGATTGTACCTGAGCTACATCTTTAGTCCCCCTCAGTCTTGGGTGGGCTAACGAAACGATCATCAGCGGGTGTTGTGTGCAAGAAATTAAGGACCGAGTGGTTTCAAGAGATGAGTACACATTAGTACCATTTCTGTCAGCAATTGTGAGCATTAAACTGTCAAGGACGAAAAACTGAGTAGCATAGCAAGAGACAAGAATTATAGCATAGCTGATAAAATCTATTTACTATAATTGAGTAACATATATATATATATATATATATATATATATATATAAGGATATACTATATACATACATAGGACATACATATACATACATATATTACAAACCTATATATATATATATATATATATATATATAGATATATATATATATATATATATATATATATATATATATATATATATATATATATATATATATATATATATATATATATATATATATATATATATATATATATATATATATATATATATATATATATATATATATATATATATATATATATATATATATATATATACGAAAATCATTTGTAAACTTACAAATCCATTACATTCCATCTTCCAACATCCATCCTTCAGGACCTGAGTAGATAGTGTATATACTAAATAAATAATCAGGAAATTGTATTTGAACGACGTGTCAATTTTTTTATATTTGTTAAGTAAAATCTGTTTCCTTGTTTTTTTTTAATATCACAGTTAGTTAAACAGCGGGGGTGGCAATTTATGCTTGTCTCCTCTCCACTAATGTTTCGAGATCAGATCATTCACAGCCGTAACTAATTTGTGATACCAGTAGTTCTCTCAGACACTCGGACTTCACCATTTTCTGCAGAAATTCTATTTCCGTAATTGTGAGTACTATGCTGATCCTAGAGCCAATAAAAACCTCACGCCACATTAAGCTTACTATCCTCGATTGTCTTCTCGCTTGCTCGATGGATCCTGTATCTTAAATTGGCTCCAATCACATCGCTTTGCTAAAGAATTAGACTTCTGCTCCTCATACATATCGTTTTCGCTTAAAGTGATAAATATACGGTTGTACATGCGGCTGGCAATTTCATCATCTAAAACAAACAGCTACTTTGGCAAAGGCTTCTTGAAACGCCTGTACGTTACTGGGCTCGAAAGGAGAGCAAAAAATAGTAACACTGCAACATACCAAGCATGTCGTAAGATGCACGACTAAGGCCGATTACTCCATGCTGTAGAATATTTTGACAACCACAAAAACTTCAACAAACAATAACTCAGTTCTGCGGATCACGTGGTTTACGTTTGTTGAAGACCTATGCTCTAGGGGAACTGATGGATGGTGATGATGACGATGATGAAAGGCTTCATCAAGGCAGCTATTTGCAGGACTGACTGCATGCTCCATAAGGATAGATAAAGGAGATGTTGATGTTGATGATGATGATGATAAAGATGATAACCTCTTTATTAATGCGCAACCTTTCGAAGTGCCCAACCGTCACTGTCTGGCTGAGGTCATGATGTTGAATAATGGGGGCAATAATATTAATAACTGAAAAACAAGTTTTAAAAGTAAACAAAAATCATTCTGACAGACGATTCTAATTTCCATTGGCCGACAAAACCCACAATGGCAGTCTAGGCCATCTCTATTGCCTCCAGACTGTCTATCGGAATGTTAAGTGCCTAGTTATCGCTCTCACACAGGGAAAATAACACTAATTATCCTCCAACTATGCGATGCCCTACTTAATAAATTAAGCAACAAGGACTGTCTGAAGGGCACATTACAAGACAGATTAGCAAAAAGTGATTGCTTCCTTTTTTTCGTCTTTGGTACTGACAGTGATGCCCCAGGGGGTCTGTGAGTAGACAAAGATAATAAGATGACTGCTGCTCCTTCAGGCGAATGAGATTTTTGGTGATGCTGGTAGCTTCACTATGTAAAACACGTTGCTATAGAAACAACAGCTGCAAGATCATGTACATGTAAGTGGATCAGCTGCAGAGGCGATCCCAGGTTCTTTAAGAAGTGGAAGCAACAGAAGAAAAATGACAGTCAGAGCGAGTATGGTATTTTTGTTTTAACAAATGTTAAAATAAGAGCTACATAAAAATCCTGAAACTTTGACCTAATTTAAGTGACTAACATTTTGCAGATATTTGTACAAAGTCATTTCAAATGATCACTTCTCATTTCACCAATCGAATACAAATCTAATGTTGAACACAATGCGTCAGTTTGAATGCGTGTGAAGGTCGCAACTCGATCAAATTATGCGAACAAAAGCCGAATGTTCTTGCTTCTTATTTACGCAGTACAGCCAAACTATTGTCAAATGTCACCTTAATATTTCTCTTCCTTTGATGAAGACTATGCAGATTTGGTGCAGCTTTTCAAAACATTTAACAAGCATCTAATCAAGAAGGAATCGTTTTTTGTACGTTCACTTAAGCATGCTTCATAGTGATTTACAAAATATATTACATATTTATGTTTTGATTCATTCTTGAGTTTCACATGGCATCTTCTCTCATCCACAGACACTCAACAACTGATGTATGGCGATTTCACAGCATCTGAGTTCCTTTCTCATCATGTGACCCACATATGTATATATTTTCATGCTTTAGCAATTCAAATGCTAACCATACATCTGTTGAAGGACTTTCGTGTGTGGTTACTGGTTGTGTTGCTTTAATTCTGATCGTGCTAATATTCGTACGCGAATGGGGTGAACCTCACCTTTGGTTTTCTCGTAATGCCTGAACTTGGCATCAAGATGTAAACAACTGTTCATCTTATTAACTCAGTAACTTGATATCAAATACATAATTCAGAAGGTTGAATGGTGTAACGTGATTCAACGAATAATGCCTCCGGTTCGAGTCCTTCACAATTTAATATGGATTACACACATACATAAACAGTTCAATTCACACATGAGGTACATGCATCATCAATCAATAGCGTAGACTGCTGTTTTACGTGTCAATGTCCGTTTAAGGATACAATGCAGTAATTGTCGTCAGAACATCACAGCTATATGCACGCGCAGCTAGACATGGCTACCTGCCGACAGTGAGACTGTGAGTCTAATTACTTCGTATAAAGTAGACGATTATCTTTCTCCTTCCAAGGATTTAGTTAATCACTAACCTCCATAAGTTTCCTCTCATGTAGAGTTCTAGGACTGACCCTGGTCCATCATAAATGCACATATAAATGGCTATATCATGCCATTGAATTGGAAGGTTAACAAAACGCAGCTATTCAGCTTGGCGGTCAAGTAACAAAGGATAGCGTCTCCTAGTTACCGACTGTGACCCAAACAACGCCAGACACGTCATAATCGATCGTGTATGGAGCGTTCAATAATTGAAACATCTATCGCAATATATTAAATGCCTTAACCTTTACATTTGCACGTCTGCTAACCTTTAGCAGACGGCGTTAATATCATATACCGTAACAATTCCCTGTACACCGGGGAAAAAAATCGATAGATTTTTTTTCAAGATCTATCCGACTTAACAATTTTTCAAAAAAAAAATTTAACATAATCGTGACATATGGCCGACGATGTTCTGAGTAGAACCGTGTCGCGGTCATGTCAACTAACTATTTGTCATAGTCATCTAACATTAATCACATTATATATCAATATTATACATATTATTATATCAACTAAATAAAATGTCCAATTTTAATAGTGAAAGATAGAATTAAATTAAAGTAAGGTATGTCGTATTAGTATGTCATATAGGAATTAATTTGACTAATTAAAATTAAATTAATTAATTAAACTAAGAGTTAAATTATTAAGATTCTAATGTAACGCGATGTTATGAGAGAAGAAAAGACAAAATAAGTGAGAAGAAATAGAAAGAAATTCGAATATAAGTTTAACTTAATTGGGTGTGTTAAGTGTTAGTGAATAATAACTATCTAATTTAACTAACTAAATAACGTATAGGTACATTAAAAAAAAATATTAATCTAATACTTGTGTGAGATTTATTTTCTCTTTTCATAATTTCTTCTTTTTATATTTCGTTCTCTTTTTTTGTTCTTTCATTTCATTTTTTTCTCACATTTCATTTTATTGATAATAATTCAATTAAGAAGTTAAGTTAACTAATTAATTAGTATAGGATATGATGATCCATCCGTAGTCTTGATCCTGATGAATTCTTTTAGGCAAAAATGTTCAAACGTTTACGTTGGAAAGAAATGTCATTTATCCCAGCATCCAAGAATTAAGTGCACATAGGATAATAAGTTCGACTTGTCGTCAGATATTGTTCCATGATTGTTCAACGAATATTCATATATCGTGTATGGACGTTAGACGAAGTTTCAATGTCAATATGTATACCTTGATTGTCTTTAGTTCAATTCTGTGATGCATATAGTGTTTATAAATATTAAATTGAAGGCAAGGTTAGTTCCCTTATAGTTGATACTTCGTTATATCCAATGTAGTGATGATTGACGTGTTTTAGGGATGTCAATGTTGATCATTCGTCGTCAATAGGATTACGTGACAACGCATCCGCCACAATATTTTCAGTGCCAGGAATATGTTCAATGGAGAATTCAAATGGCTGTAGGATGATTGCATATCTGGCGAGTTTTTGGCTCTTATGGTTAGATCGACGCAAAGATGCTACAGCACGTTGGTCGGTTTGTATGGTGAATGGAGCACCAAGCAAAAACTTTTCAAGTTTAGTTATTGCCCATATAACTGATAAAAGTTCCTTGTCCACTGTGGAATACTTTGTTTCTGCCGGCTTTAGCTTTCTTGAAATATATAAGGTAGGATGTAGAACGCCATCATGGTTCTGGAGCAGGCATGCACCAATGCCGTAGTTACTAGCATCTGTTCGTAAGAAAAATCTTTTGGAAGCATCGGGAAGTCTTAAAATTGGTTCATGCGAGAACAAATTTATAATTTTGTTGAAAGTTTCATTGCATATACCAGTCCATGTCACCTTCACCGGCATGTCTTTTTTTAACAATGAAGACAATACAGCCGTGATGGATGACAAGTTTGGTATGAATCTACTGTAATATTGAACAAGTCCTAACAAACTCCTGACCTGTTTCTTCGTCTGAGGAACTGCTATGTTTAGAATTTTGGAGACTGTACTAGGTAACGTTCGGATATATCCCGATCCAATGATATGTCCCAAAAAGGTTATCTCATTACACGCGATCTGCACCTTTGTAGGTTTAGCAGTTAGATTATAATTCCTTAGAGTGTCGAAAACATATCTAAGTCCCGAAACATGTTCCTCAAACGACGAACTAAACAAGCATATGTCGTCAATATATGTAATAACGTCTGGTCTACCTGATAAAATTTGTCGCATCAGGCGAATGAAGGTAGCTGGCGCATTAACAAGCCCAAAAGGCATCACATTCCACTGGTATAGACCTTGTGGAGTGGAAAATGCGGTGTAGTACTTAGCCTTTTCGGTCAGTGGTATCTGCCAATAACCTTTAGTTAATTCTATCTTACTAAATATAGTTGCGTTGGATAGACGTGGCAGTAAGTCGTCGATAAGTGGATGTGGTTCGCTGTCAACTATAGTCTTAGCATTTAATTTCCTATAATCAACACATAGTCTGATGTTATTGTCCTTCTTCCGGACAATCACTAATGGAGAAGAGAATGGCGAATTACTAGTCTCAATGATTCCCAGAGACAACATCTGTTCAAGTTCCTTAGTAGTTTTAGCAAGGAAATGTAAAGGAACCGAATAAGGATGTACACGAATAGGTGTATCATCGTTGAGAGAAATGTCATGACTAATAGCCGATGTGCGACCCGGGACGTCGGTCAATACATCTGGATAAGATTGTAATAGATTAGCAATCTGTAGACGCTGTTGCGGTGTAACCGTTGAAGAGATGGTTACATCCCGCCAAGATTCAGTAGGTTGAACTACTGGTACCGGTAACGGTAACTGTATCTCAGGAAAAGAAGATTCTTCTTCCTGGATGACGGATAAGTTGGAATAATAACAAGTAGATACTGTGTTGTCATCTAGTTCATGAAAAATTGACTGTAAGTGTTCAGGACGTGTATGAAATTGCTTGAGCATGTTAATATGAAATATTTTTTTGTGTCCCTTGATATCTAAGACGTAATCAACGTCGGAAATTTTATCAATGACTTTGTAAGGACCATTCCAAGATATCAATAATTTATTGTTATTGTGAGGAAGTAACACATAAGCCTCATCGCCTGGGAATAATTGGCGTAATCGTCGAGACCTATTTTGTAGAGATCGAGCCTTAGCTTTTGCAGCCTCAGAAGAAGCTGTTGCCAACTGGCAAGACTCAATAATGTTCTTCCGAAGATTAATTACATACTCGTAAGATGACTGAGTGTCCTGAGTCATCTCCTCGTCAATTAATAAGTCTTTTATTAGTCCCATAGGACCTCTTGGGGAGCACCAAAAACTAATTCAAAGGGAGAGAAGCCAGTTTGTTCATGCGGTACCTCCCGATAAGCAAATAGAACAGCTGGGAGTGCTCTGTCCCAGTCATGAGGGTGCTTAGCAGTAACCTTATGTAGTAGTTGTTTAAGTGTACGGTTAAGTCTTTCAACCGCACCATTACTCATAGGATGATAAATACTACTTAAATTCCTATCAATGTTCCAAGTTTTCATGACTTCCTTCATGGTGTCAGATATGAACTGTGACCCATGGTCTGATAAAAGTTTTCTAGGAAACCCTATTCTAGAAAAGATGAGATGTAGTGCATCAGCTACATCTGTAGTAGTGGTGGTTTTTAATGGGATAGCTTCTGGCCATCGTGTGCACAAATCAATGCACGTAAGGACGAATCTATGTCCTCTGGCCGATGGTAGCAATGGACCAATAATATCTATGGCCTCTTGTCAAAAGGTCTTACTGAGATATCGCAAGCCTGAATAGGCGCCGTGTGAAAAGCTCCACGTGCTTTCACTTCTTGGCATGTAGTACAGGAACGTACATACTGCGAAATATCTCTTGACACTCCTGGCCAAAAGAATGAAGACAGTACTCGAGATCGTGTTCGAGTATATCCCATATGTCCAGCACAATGTGAGTCATGTGCATGTTGAAGAATGTACCGTCTAAAAGTATACGGGACCATAACTTGTTGTTTCATTTGTGATTTGTCATTAAAACATCTAATCAATATGTCATTTTTAATAACAAACCAATGTTTGTTATTATTACCTGAGGATAGATTGTCAACTTTATCAACCAGCTTAAAAATTTTTTTTTAAAGATTTATCCTCTTTTTGTTTGGTTGCAAATGTTTCCCTGTCAATAGGTGAATTGACTACCAACTCCTCTTGGTTGTCTGCATCCATCTTATTATCACCAAATTTCTCCATGAGTTGAGTCTGCGCTCTAGTCGTCACGGCGTTTCCAGTGCATAGGTTATGTTTCTCCCATTCTATGATCTCATCTGGAGTACAATCTTTACTGCCGTGTATACGACCAACCATCAGATCAGCTATAGGCTTTTTTAGCATACATACTTTTACATTCCCTGTGAAAAAGGGTGTTCTAATATGAACAATAGCTGTGGGGTAAAACTCAATAGTTCCACCAAATGTCATGCAGCGTACATATTCTCCTGTCGCACAGCTAGGATGTACCAGCGACTGACGTATACCAATCGTCGTGGATCCTGAATCCCTCAGCACTGAGACGACGGATCCATTAACTAATCCCCTGTTAAAAATTAGTAAGCCTGTTCCATCGTTGACTGCAAGACCTACCTCTGGTGTAATATGTCCGCAGTTAAGCACTGTTTCTTTCGCCTTCTGAAAAATAAGATTGCATTGTTGGCAACTATTTGCCACATTATAATTAATAGCAAAACATGCAGCAGAAGACTGTGTTGTATTATTGTCAAGTGGGACCTGAGCTATAGGGGTAGTATTATTTGTAACTGCCGCCCCTGTATTATGGTTGTAATGAGATGATCCCCGAGAATGAGATCGATTCCGAGTATAATTGTTAGAATTATCTCGTCGTCCTCTATAGTAACTATTATCTCGATGTCTCGAGCCATGATTACACTGACAAACAACATTTTTCTTTCTTATATAAGAATAAGTGTTCTTAGGTCAGTTTCTTGCGCTGATTTCAAATTTGAAATCCGTTTATCTCTATCACGTCGGGTTCTTAAGATATTTGTGAATAAATATATTTTTGGGAAACCGTTATTTGCTCCGTTTCATTTTTACTATATAACTTTTTTTAAATTAATAAAATGCAAAATAATTCTACTTTTTATACTGCTAAAAGATGTATGACATATGTTACGTTATATTTCAAATAGTTACTGTATTTTGAAATAATTCTGAGTGAAAAATGGCTTCTAGAAGTTGTAGAAATTCGGCTGATCTGTTCTGTTACGTGTGCGGATATTTTACCGATCGTGCTCACCAGAAAAACTTTACACCATTGCTAAAGAAAGCATATGAACTTTATTTCGATTCGAAAGTTGATGATGCAAATAAATCTTGGAAGCCAAATGCAGTTTGTTCGACTTGTGCAAATACATTGGCAGGTTGGTTACGAAAATCACCGAAGCATAAGTCGATGCCTTTTGGAGTGCCAGTAATATGGCGTGAACCGACAAATCACGCTACTGATTGTTACTTTTGATTGACAAATATCTATGGTTTCACTTTTAAAACTAGAAAGTCTGTGGTTTATCCAAATATTGAATCGGTTTCGAAACCAGTGCCTCATGATCCAATCACGTGTCCGATCCCAGTTCCACCAGAACAATATCCGTTGGACGTGAATGAACCATCAGAAAGTGATAGTTTACCTGCTTTAGAAACTAATTCTGACTTGGATTATATACCGGTGAATGATGGTGTTCACTTAATTAACCATTCAGAACTTTCAGATCTAATACGTGATCTTGCTCTCACCAAAGGACAAGTGGAATTACTCGGTTCGCGACTCAAAGAATGGAATCTTTTAGCGCCCAATATTCTGATATCTTAATTTCGTCATAGACACAGAAAACTTGTTCAATACTTTGAGATGGATGATGACATTTGCTATTGCAAAGATGTAAAAGGTCTAATGGTGCACCTCGGTCATGAGCACATAGTCAACAAATGGCGACTTTTCATCGACTCTTCCAAGACTAGTCTAAAAGCCGTGTTATTGCATAACGAAAATTTATTTTCATACAATTCTCACGGGATGCAGACTGGGTATACTAAATTTTGTTGCTTCCTATGTGAATGGGACAGCCGCAACAGACAGGAACATTATGCAAGAAAGGTGTGGCCTATCAGGGATCGTATGCTGCTCGGGCATAAAAATGTAATACACGAGCCATTAGTTAACAAAGACAGCATCATTTTACCACCGTTACATATAAAGTTGGGGCTCATGAAGAATTTCGTAAAAGCGTTAGATAAAACGAGCAAAGCTTTCACTTATCTTCGAGAAAAGTTTCCGCAAATTAGCGATGCAAAGATAAAGGAAGGTATCTTTGTAGGACCTCAGATTAGGAAAATTATTGCAGACAAACAATTCGAGAACTTGTTACATGGTAGTGAACTTCGCGCATGGATGGTATTCAAATCGATCGTCGATAACTTTCTGGGAAATCACAAATCTGTCGACTATGTGCATATTGTTAAGCAGTGCATAGATGCATACAGAATTATGGGCTTTAACATGTCCCTCAAAATCCATTTGCTCGATTCGCATCTTGACTTTTTTCCTGACAACCTTGGCGAAGTCAGCGATGAACATGGAGAACGATTCCATCAAGATATCGCCGTAATGGAGTCACGTTATCAATGACGGTGGAGTGTGACCATGCTTGCTGATTATTGTGGGATGCTTCATCGCGATGTACCACATGCCATTCACCGACGAAAGTCGACTGCAAAGAAATTCAAGCCTACATAACTGTTATACTTCTTGTACAAATGATGTTGTAATACTGTATGCGTTGTTAAAAAAACTTCAATTGCGTATTTCTAGAGATCCCGACCTGATAGAGAAAAACGGTTTCCAGATTTAAAAACAGCGCATTAAAATTGACCAGAAAAACATAGAAATGTTAGAGAAAGAAAAAAAAATTTTTTTTTTGTTAGCCAGTGTTATTACCATTCCAGTTATTGTTATTATTGGGAGTATGTGATCGATTATAATTAGTGTTATGTTGACCATTGTGGTAGTTTGTTTGAGGTGAATAATTTCTATCTCGTGATCTACCTCTGTTGAACTCATTTTTATTGTTGAAATCATTATTATGTCCCTTCTGAAAGTTAACATTGTGATTTCTTTGGAACCTACTTCTGTCTACACTGTGATGTCTTTGTTTGTTATTATGATTGTAGGCCATATTAGACGCCACAGGTAGAGGTTCTCTTAATGAGGAGTTAGAAATGGTTGCATTCGGATGTGCCGAACAGTAGTTTAAAGAAATTTTTTCTAACTCGTCGATAGTACCTGGTTTACGCTCCTGCAAATATGCAAAAAATGGCTGGCTAACCAAAGATAATACCTTATCCCGTAGTAGTAAATCAACTAATTTGTCGTATGATTTGTTGACTTCTGCCAGTTCAACCCATCTATTAAATGTATTGCGTATGTTCGCAATGAATCCTGCAAAATCTTTTGGAGATTCAGGTAAAATTCCCTTAAATTTCAACCTACAGTGTTCCTCGTCCAGGTGAAACCTTCGTAAAAGCAAGGACTTAATAGCACCGTAGTTATTTGCTATTGATGGGTCAGCATTTTGAGAAGCCGTCAATGGTTCTCCAACCAAGAATTCATTTAACTTGAGTACCCATGACTCTTCAGGCAAATGGTTTGTTTTGCAAGTCTGTTCAAAACGTGACAGGAACGATGAAAGGTCGTCCACGTTTAAGTTGAGAGTGGGTAATTTAAAGTTGTAGAAATGTTTAGTTTGGCTGGATGACGATCCATTTTGTGCGTTATTATTCTGGTTTGCATCAGCACTTTGTGCTTGTAATCTTGCTGTCTCCAATTTAATACGCGCCAATTCCATTTCTTGTTGTAAAATAATTTCCTCTCGTTTCAATTTATTCTCTTCTTCCTGTTGAGCAATTTCTCTTAATCTATTTTCCTTGGCAATTTGCTTCATCTCACGTTCCTCCTCCTCTTTCTTTAATGCAACCTTTTGTTCCTCTATTTCTGCTTTATGTTTTTCCAGTTCTGCCTCAGCAAACTGACGAAGTTCTTGAGATTTATAACCATATTCTTTACCAATTTTAACGAAATGGTCTATAGTAAGCATTTTGACTTTTATAATAATAATAATAATAGCCCCTTCAGTCATAACTGAATATGGGAATGCGGATATGGTAAGTAATTATTGGTAATTACTGATTAAAATAGTCAATAGTAGCTTCAGAGTAATTATTATACTTACTCAACTTAGGAATATTCAATATAAATAATCACAATAGTACTGAACTCTTATGTCTAAGTTCAACCAATAGACAATATTTTGTAACAATATTGTATCTAAATAATAACTATAATGTAATTACATCACACAATTAATCTCAATATCCAATAATGTTGGGTATGATTCCTAGTAATTATATTGTTCAATGTACTAAGTCACTCTCTTAGTACCAGAAAAGTATATTAAATAATATACAATGGGTCTATTACCTCAAAGGTAGACTATAAGATTATTTTATTTGGTCAATATATATATTATATTATTATGCCCTAGGCATCTCTTATAAATTGCAGTGCTAATTTCTTGGACTATCACTGCATAATTATGCAATGTCCCATATTAACCTTAAATGTCAGAAAAAATTAATTAAATTAAATTACAAGTGTATTATTGAATATAATGTTATATTATTAATGTAGCATTTAATATATATCATGAGGACAAACAAAACAATGATGCAACTAAAGGGTACAAACAATGTCAAGACGCAAACAAGACATTTTCACAATTAAAAATGAATTTATGAACTAAATAAAACAAGCGGAAGTGTCACACGGAAAACGAAGGGTCAAAGATTGACCCGAGGTCAACTTAATATGCAAAGTACACACACAAAAAATGACTGCAAAAAATGATGACATCACAGGACTCATAACGGACGAATCATTTAACAATCATAAAATAAATTGATAGTAAGAGTAGACTGGACGAAATAGTTAACGAACATGATACAAAACTGAATAAAATTGTGAACTGAGTACGAATAAAATACACCAGTTATCTACGGAACGGTACAGCTAACACAAATCGTCAAACGACAGCAGATTTGGACAGATAGTCCAATGGCAAACCTCAATGGGGCTTCCAAAAGTGCAATCGTTTAACTGCCCTAAGACCGACTGAAATCTAGGTGGTCAGCTGTTCGCGACATTCCCCAGAGATTTCAGTTCCCTCCAACCGGCCCGCTAGTTAACAACACATTAAAACAACCCAAAAAATACATGAAACACATTCAGAAAAGACATGCCTATGCAGGCAAAAGGCATGGACTCAGTATTACTGTTTGCAATGACGACAGTATTAAAACAACTAGACTTATCTTTTCCGTTGCTTAGATCAGTGCTAGAGGTCGTCAACAGCTAGGCTAATGCCCCTGACTGTCTGCTCCTGTAGTCCATATCGTGCGTTTGCTTCAATGGCTCATGTTTCCCCTGGTTAGACTTAGAAACGGCTTTGGTTTTCTCCGAAAGTTCACCTACACGACTTTCGGTGACGTCACGTTGTTAGGCATTATAATGAGTACTGCGTCATCTTCGACTGGATCATGTGATCGAAAATTGATCGTAAATATTTGTGGTTAACATGTGCGTAAGGAACAGAAGTTTGTTTCTTTTTTTTTTCTGTCGTTCCCCGCATTCGGCCGCCACTTTTGTTGAAGGACTTTCGTGTGTGGTTACTGGTTGTGTTGCTTGAATTCTGATCGTGCTAATATTCGTACGCGAATGGGGTGAACCTCACCTTTGGTTTCTCGTAATGCCTGAACTTGGCATCAAGATGTAAACAACTGTTCATCTTATTAACTCAGTAACTTGATATCAAATACATAATTCAGAAGGTTGAATGGTGTAACGTGATTCAACGAATAATGCCTCCGGTTCGAGTCCTTCACAATTTAATATGGATTACACACATACATAAACAGTTCAATTCACACATGAGGTACATGCATCATCAATCAATAGCGTAGACTGCTGTTTTACGTGTCAATGTCCGTTTAAGGATACAATGCAGTAATTGTCGTCAGAACATCACAGCTATATGCACGCGCAGCTAGACATGGCTACCTGCCGACAGTGAGACTGTGAGTCTAATTACTTCGTATAAAGTAGACGATTATCTTTCTCCTTCCAAGGATTTAGTTAATCACTAACCTCCATAAGTTTCCTCTCATGTAGAGTTCTAGGACTGACCCTGGTCCATCATAAATGCACATATAAATGGCTATATCATGCCATTGAATTGGAAGGTTAACAAAACGCAGCTATTCAGCTTGGCGGTCAAGTAACAAAGGATAGCGTCTCCTAGTTACCGACTGTGACCCAAACAACGCTAGACACGTCATAATCGATCGTGTATGGAGCGTTCAATAATTGAAACATCTATCGCAATATATTAAATGCCTTAACCTTTACATTTGCACGTCTGCTAACCTTTAGCAGACGGCGTTAATATCATATACCGTAACAACATCTCATCGTCTGCATTATTCTTAACGTGACTAACACTCAACTCATAGACAGAAGTATAACTGTATTATTATTTATTTACAGCTAACTTTATCTCCCTTATTATTTTTATAAAAAATTTCGTAAGTTATTTCTCTTTGAGCACATAACTCGCCCAGATAGACATCTTTTGATAAATATGCAAGGATACCCTCTGTGGATGGGAAGGAGCTAAGATGGATGGTGTCTGGCGTCTGACCGGGTGGGAAGGAAAGTCCACAGGAACCCCAGCTTCACAATGTCATGAAAATGAAATTGCTACATGTTATTGGGCTGAAGGGCTTAAGCCCAAGCGCCGTTGGACTGAAAACAACAAACAACAACAACATAGATATGCAAGGCGTTCTGCATACGGTACGTCATGACATTTTATATTTTGAGGACTTCACACTACTTTTACATGCGTTTGAAGTAATGAGGTCACTAATTAAACAATTTATATGATACTATAACATTAGAAAATTAAGTCACTTTTTACCTTTGTCGAAATATCTTCTCTATTGCTTATATAACGCTATCATTATATTAGGCACATGTAAATGTAGCATTATGCCTTGGGTATATATATATATATATATATATATATATATATATATATATATATATATATATATATATATATATATATATATATATATATATATATATATATATATATATATATATATATATTTTTTTTTTTTTTTTTTTTTTTTTTTTTTAACCAGCGGCACTTGGGCTTTCAGCCCTTCGGCCCAATGACATGTCATTGCGAGGCTGGGGAACCTGTGGACTTTCCTTCCAACCCGGTCAGGAGCTTCGCTCCTTCCCATCCACAGAGGGTTTATCTCAGGAGAAGTTAAGGTTATTCAGTCAAAATCCCAGTCGATGACACTCTTTCAAATGCCCACGCCCGGGCTTGAACCTTGAACACCTGATCGCCAGCGCAATGTGGTAACCATTCCACCAGCGCGGCTCCCATATAAATATATATGCGATGGCTCAGGCAAAAGCCTAAACTCGAGTAACCACAGTCAAACTGCACCCCCTGCATGGAAACATATCTGACATTAAGAGAGCAAGAAAAAAGAGGGGGATATCATGGATGGCACAGGCAGAGACAACGATCATGCGGGTGACCACAGTTGAAATTATATTCAAAGGGGATGAGTGGAATAAATCAGATGAGAACTGGATTAACTACCAGCAAGTCATCATTAGCCAAGGCAGAGAGTGTAGAACTTGGGGCAATGGGAAAGCAGAACTGGAAATTAATCAATTGATACATGATCATGCGGGGGTTAATGATGTCATTCAGTATACTGATGGGTCAGCGATCCGTAGTGAGAAATGAGGTTGTGGCTTCTCTGCTAGAGTAAAGGGCAGAATCGTCGCCAAATAAAGCGGGGCTTACAAGATAACAACTTCCAGCATGAGGATGGAGTTAGAGGCTGTTACTGCAGCCTTAAGGTGGTTAACTGAAACTTCAGGCAGTCATTGTGTCAAACTCTCAGTCTATGCTTCGAATGGTTCATAATGGTTGGCTAAGACAGGAATGGAAAACATTCATAGAAGCTTTGAATCTACAGGAGGTGGTGTGGATCTACTGTCCTGGTCATGCAGAGGTACGCAATTTTGAGAGAGAGCTGACAGGCTAACATCAAGAGCACCCACAGTGGGAATACTGGATATGGATAGGGGAGAGATACTGAGAACAATTAATGGTCACTTGTTAGAGAATGATACTGCAGTAGATGAATCATCAAGGTTAAGACTGTTGGAATTAGCCATTAAACGTAAGGCTAGCAGAGATGGAAGTATGAGAGGATGGATCCGCCGTGTTTATAACCAGCGAGCTACAGGAACATTTACACTCTTCGAAATATACTGAGGGAGATTGAGCATCTATAGGTTTGACAGGAGTCCAATGGTGTCGACTCTGTTCAACAATAACAATATAAATGCCATACATATGCTTCTGCTCTCTGAAAATACAAACTAATAAAAGGATAACTGCACTCAGGCAGTTCGTACAAGGCCATTAAGATGAGGTTGTACCTGGTACTAGCAACCTCATCATGTAAAACAAATTGCCACAGGAACCAGAGCTACCTGAGAATGTGAATGCTTGGTGCAGGCTTCCTGCAAGAGGACCGGGTACAGTGGTGACTCCAAGCTCTGTAGGGAGTGCAAAAGAAAATGATGTGTTGTATATATATATATATATATATATATATATATATATATATATATATATATATATATATATATATATATATATATATATATATATATATATATATATATATATATATATATATATATATATATATATATATACACACACACACATTCACTGGTAGTAGCACCTGTTGGACTGACAGTTTGAGAAGCATTGTATGTTTACATCACATTGAAACAAAGACAGGATTGTAAATGAGTTTAAAGTAATAGTTCAAAGGAAAATGTAGATGTTAACCGGCTTGGAAATAAAAAAACATAAAAAAAAGACATAAAAAAATAAAAAATAAAAATACATTTCCTAGTTCCATGAACATTCAGTTCATTCTAGCTGTTTACAATGCATTTAAAAACCGTTTCTTTTCTTCCTCGCATTGCTTTTCTTAAAGAAAACACATAGTCGACACACTAGCATCTTTGTTCTTGTTATTTGGTTATTGAGCTGCTAATGTGTGTTGCATTTAATTTTACCATTAAGTTGCATTTATCTATGAAAGCTTTTATTACATATTATTTCCTCTGAGAAACGGCTAGTCAAGTATCTTGAATAGACTTCGTGATTAAAATCTTTCTTTTTAAATCTAAGCCACTCTATTGATTTTGTCACCTGTGCACTTGTTTTGTATTTCATGTTGTTCTATTGTTCATTGAGAGAGAGAGAGAGAGAGAGAGAGAGAGAGAGAGAGAGAGAGAGAGAACAAGAGAGAGCAAGACAGATAAAAAGCAAGACAGATAAAAAGCAAGAGAGAGAGATTGGGTACTTAATGCTGATTTGTGTTATTGCGTCTTAACGTGTCTCTATTTATTATTAAATAGATTTATTAAATTTAAGAACAGAAACCGATTTTACAGTATGTCGTAGTTTATGAGTGAAGAGATAGTTTATGAACGAAGGAATAGTTCATGATCAAAAAGAGGTAACCAGATTTATAGTAAGTAAAAGAGTTGCAGTAAGTGAGTTATCATACACAAAAGAGCAAAGGTTACATGAATAATTAAGAGAGACACCATTGGTAGTCACATGGTACAGGTTCTGGGAAGTTTGAGGGGTCTCAGATTATGGGGGAATCACGCGGCTCTATCTCTTATGCGCCATGTAATTCAGTGCGGCAACAGGTCAGAAGTGCTTGTGTAAGTTTCCAAGACTTTAGCATAGTTGGGTCTGGGGTTAGCAAGACATGCAAGTGACTTGTGTGAGACAGAAGATGCTTGACAAGATGAGCATCGAGTATGTGATCAGCGTTTGTGATCAGTATTCAAGACAGAACTCTGCTATGTAGAGTGTAGTAGCAAAACGTGTAACAACGCGGAGAAGTGTAACTTAAGTCGTGGGTGGATAAGGCCTCGTGCTGTGGGCCAGTGACATTTGATAGCAAGATATATTCCAAGTAACTCTATGGAGACAGCCTATGGATACAGCGTATTGAGGTCAAATTAACGCAACCTTGGGGTATGCAGCAGTAATGACTATAACCTGAGATAGCTGTGTAGACTAGGCAGAAGAATAGCTTTCATGACTAACGTAAAATCATTATGTTGTATGAGAACCATGCTATTGGCAGTATGAGCTATGCCCTGCAGACGTGTATGCTGTTACTTCTTCATTTCACCCCCATGTACACAGCGTAATAAAATGTAAGAACCACTACACGCCTTGGAATCATTCATCAAGCTATAGCTAGCTCATTAGTGAATGTATTCACGTGTATTCATAATCATTATCACGTCGAGGACAGGAGTCTGTATATTATCGATCACGACAGCAAGAATGCGAAGCTGTGGCCAACCTGTTACAAGTATAAATAATACAACAGAAAAAAATGGTTGGTTTTTGGCTGACAAATGTAGAATAAAATAAAGCAATACATTTGAGTAGGTAAGAACATGAATATAACACTGTAACTCTATACAGCGTAAATGGAAAGGAGTGGAGAAAACACACGCAATTGACATAATTGATATTTTATCTAATCTTTTCAGGTGCCATAGGTAAACATTTCTTCGTTATTTGACCCATGTTTGTGAATAGAACAGTTATAGAAGTAATCAGTCAATGAATACCTTCAAGTTCCCCAAGGAGCATAGGTCTTCAACAACACGTGCTAAGTCCTCCCGTCGCGTGTGTCTCCTCTAAACCTTTGTATATTCTTCCTCGTCATTGTTATTTATGTCCCCAGGTCTCTTTTCAATGTGGTCTTCGATCTACCTCCTCTTCTCTTACGCCGGGGATGTCAGAACAAGACCTTCATGGTAATGCTATCAACATATTTCCTCAGTGTCAGTCCGGTCCTCATCAGCGTCTTCTTCTCATCTCTTGTTCCACTGGCACTAGTCTGCTTTTTGTAATCAGTTCACATTGGTGACCTTGGCGTATCACTGACCTTGCTCCAATCTAGAAAGAACCCATTTATTAAAGTCTTTAACTTCTTGGTTGAAGTTCTATGGACGTAATAGAGTCGTTACAAATCTCTATATCCGCGTGGCCCTGCATAGAGTCGTTACAAATCTCTATATCCGCGTGGCCCTGCATAGAGTCTTTACAAATCTCTATATCCGCGTGGCCCTGCATAGAGTCGATACAAATCTCTATATCCGCGTGGCCCTGCATAGAGTCGATACAAATCTCTATACCCGCGTGGCCCTGCATAGAGTCGATACAAATCTCTATATCCGCGTGGCCCTGCATAGAGTCGATACAAATCTCTATATCCGCGTGGCCCTGCATAGAGTCGATACAAATCTCTATATCCGCGTGGCCCTGCATAGAGTCGATACAAATCTCTATATCCGCTTGGCCCTGCATAGAGTCGATACAAATCTCTAAACCCGCGTGGCCCTGCATAGAGTCGATACAAATCTCTAGATCCGCGTGGCCCTGCATAGAGTCGATACAGATCTCTATACCCGCGTGGCCCTGCATAGAGTCGATACAAATCTCTATATCCACGTGGCCCTGCATAGAGTCGATACAAATCTCTATATCCGCGTGGCCCTGCATACCATCATTGTTATTAATGGGGTTCGGAGTGGCTTAGAGGTATGGAGTCCGCCTCTAATTCTAAAGGTACCAGCACAGGGAATATAATTGATGGAATTTTTTTTCACAACTAGTGATTCCTAATGATGTCATACTTCTCCCCCGAATCTCATGAGTAGTGAGTTTGGATGCCTAGCCTTCTCGGATAAGGGTGAAAAAGTATGAGATCCCGTGTGTAAGTTGCGCACGTAAAGAATTGGCAATATGGCCGTTGCCCTGACAATATTTAAAAATTAGGAAAAACCTACCCACCACAAAAATGTTTATAGAATTTGTGATTCTTATATACACACATTGGGATCATCACCGCTGCTACGGAGTTCGTGCACTGTGCTGAGATCCTCCTTGTGTGATCTAAGGAAGGAGATCGGAGCACTGATGGAGCTGTCCGTGTGCAATGAAGATGGTCCTTAAAACCAAACAAAACTGTCCATGTGGAACATGAAGCTACCACGGCATCTGGTCCATTTGTAGGAAGCCTTCATTAAGGCATTCATGTGCTAATGCAGCAGTGGATTCTGTAGCAATTTCTTCTTCATGACATAGATCTCATATTTTCATCATTATTATTTTCTTTTGCGCTCCTTACGGAGCACGGTGCCACTACTGCAGCTAGTGCCCTTAGGAAGCCCGCGCCCAGAATTGATGTGCTCTTTTAGCGATGTTTCTGCAGCAATTTATGTTATATGATGAGGTTTGCTCCATATAAAACCTCATATTATTAGCTCCTGTACTGTGTTTTTCTGTGTAAGATAGAGTTATCTTAAGCCTTTGTAAGAACACATGTAACTACTAACTTATGTATAGATATCCCCGCCTACCAGACAGCATTGGAGCCGACATGCCAATGTCTCTATGTATCCTTTTGCCTTCTAGTTATTGTCTGTACCAAACAGGTGAGACAAATAACAATTTTCATCATCAGATACCATCCTCACATTGACAGTGGTCCGCAGTGGATCTCCAACATCTTCCTATCTTGGTGATATACTCTTTCCTCTCCATGCCCTGATGTTACCTTCACAAATCGCTATCTTCCTCTTTCACGTCTGCCCTCAATTCTTCAGGTGTTCCTCAGGGCTCTATTCTCGGCCCTCTTCTATTTACCGTATACATTAATGATCTTCCTCTATATTTCAAACACTCATCATGTGACCTTTTTGCCGATGACTGTACTGTCTATACTAGTGATAAATGTTGCACCACACTAGAACAATCTTTACAAAACGATACACATAATCTTATTACGTGGAGCAACGAGAATCGCATGCAAATAAATATTAGTAAAACAAAATGTATGTTAATATCAACCAGACAAAAACTACAAAACTTGCAGAAAACAACACTTCAGCTCTTCATTGGAACATCACTAATTGAAAACGTAAATGAACACAGAACTCTAGGTATCACTGTTGACCAACACCTAAGCTGGAACTCACATGTACATGCACTCACAAAGCAAACAGCACAAAAAGTTTACCAATTAGCCAAAATTAAACATTTCCTGGATGAAGAGGCAAGGAAAATGTTCTACATATCTCATATACAAACGCATCTAGACTATTGTTCCACAATCTGGGATGGTTGTTCTGTCTCCAACACAAGAAGGCTCCACTCGCTTCAAAAACGCGCAATGCGCCTTGTTGCTGATAAACACCAATCACATTGTATAGATTTATATAATTATCTTCAAATATTACCCCTCAGGAAGCGCTTCCTCTTTAACAAAGGGAAATTTATTCACAAAATCCAGTCACAGAATGCTCCAAAGTATCTTTGGCCGCTTTTAAAATACAATGACAGACGTAGTCAGCGCTTAAATAAATTACAGGTACCCAAGCCCAGGCTTGACCTATTTAAAACTAGTTTGGCTTACTCAGCTGCTCATCTTTGGAACAATCTTCCAAATGACCTGAAAAACACGCACAGTCCTTACTCATACAATCGTATACTATTCAAATACTTTGTGTGTGCTGATTATATGCCACCCTAACTGATTGTGTTGTACTTTTATCTATTATACTGTATGGAGGCTCTGATGATCTAGTTTTCATTACAATATACTTATTCTTAATATTATATTCTTAATAACTTATATTCTTAATTTTATGATCAGGTACTGTTAATGTATGCTGTTATACTTCCTTGTAATGTTGCACTGTCCTTAAATTAATACTTTCAGTACGCTGGAGAATGTTGAGTAACAGTAATAAAAGATGAGCAAGAGGATGGAAGAATGCAAGAGGGGACTGTGTCCGATTTTCAACCCTTGGCAAATTAATTGCTTTCGTATATGTCTATCTAACTATCTACCTAGTCTGATTCTGGTCTTGAGTTTGGGACGCAAAGGAAATGGAAAGGAAAATGGAAAGTAACTGTCTACCCACCTCATCTTGATGAACCTAAAAAAAAAAAAAAAAAAAAAACAGTCCCTGAGTCATTCAGTTGAACACCGTATGAACATTTTACAAGTTCTCATAACATACCTCTGAATATGTCTCAAATCACTAATTTACAGTACGAAGAATTCGATTCTTTTTTTTTTTTTTAAATTTATTTATTTTTTATTTATTTATTTATTTTTCAAATTCATTATTACTATTAATTTTTTTTTTTTTTTTTTTTTTTTTTTTAATAATTATTTTATTTTATTTTAAAAACACTTTAATTATGATGATTATTGCAAATGTAATATTACTTTTATAATGATAAATGCCTTAATAATGCTTAAAGTAAATGTGAGGATGAAAGGATATTAGTATACATGATGAGAGAGAGAGGAAGGGCAGAATGTCAGACGGGCCTGCGTGCCCAATTCTTAACCCTTTGAAAATAAAGTTCGTTCGTTCGTTCGTTCGTTCGTTCGTTCTTCTTTCCATTATGGTTTTGAGCAAGGTGTTATGTCTTTTTATATGGCCAACATGGTGTACCTCTCTAACTTTGATCTCCTTCATTGTACCGTATCTCTTTTCATTCCTATCTTTCCTAGGACTTCTATATTTGTTTTCTTCTCTTTCCATGAAATGCGCCACATTCTTCAATATTTCCATGTCAACGTTTAACCACGTAAAACAGTATTAAAACATGCAAAATGTTCAAGCACCTATTATTAGATAGGTGCATTATATCAGTATTCCGGCGGGTAGTAGACCTGTCAGAAAATTCGCTGTGCTATGGTTATACCGTGTCAGTGAGACATTAGATCCAGATTTAACTATTTATACCACACAGAGAGACAAGCGCTCTAACCACTCTGCCTATCGGACAGTCAAGTTGCTGTATATAAGAAAACAAATTTTCAGCATTTTAAGTCTTATATACTTGTTGTATGTAAGACAAAACGCTTAAAAATATTCTTCAGTGACTTTACAAAAGATTGTATGTATACGTCATAAGATATTATCTATACACATATTCGTGTTTACTGCTTGTTTTAAAACATCATCATTTTCCTTTCAGTTCCCTTTGGAGCATAGTGCGACAACTGGAACTGACGAAACCTGCACCACAGCATTTGTTGTGCTTTTTCCTCCATGTTTTCTGAAGCGATCTGTTCTACACGATGAAGTTGCTAGCTCCAAACACACCTTCATATCACTCATTCTTACGGCCTGCCTATGGAAGCAGTAAGCATATTCCGTGTCTGTCTTCTCTGAGACCCAAAGACCAACACGTGGCCAGGATATGAGCTTTTTTAAAACAAAACTTTGACACCCATTTTGATGGCTGGGTCAAGTCTAAAAACTGCGTGGTACAGATAGGGTTTAGGCTTATTCTGCGGATTTAAAACATTGTACGTGTTTGTTTACGCAAAAAATGAGCAGGATGTGCGCATAATCCTCTCAAGAACTATTATAGTGACACATATTCAAGATGGCGTCCTCCCAACAAAAACGTGACATTTACTTGTCTTCAATATTTAAGTCTGTTTTGCAATAATACGGTAAACATTTTAATGTGTGCTCAACTGTAATCTTTTAATGAAGATACGATTAAGGATATATACCTCTATAAGGTCTTCTATGTTCTCCGCTATCATTTGTTTCCAAAATCCCTACAGTTGCGACAGAATTTCCCGGCGGTAAATCAACATTCTTGTGTAATCATCTCAAACAACACTTCTTTTTTTTAAACTCTTTTGCGTTTTCAGCATTATAGATTATTTGTTACAAACACAACAATTCTCCCTTCATCTAAAAATATTGGGGATTATGATTAGAAACACAGTCATTCTCCCTCTACTTATGATCATTATGTGATTATTTTATACAAACACATTTATTCTCCGTTCATCTACCGGCTTTATAAATTATTTCAGTCACAATCATTCTACTTTCATCTACCAGACTTAAATATTATGTGTTTCAAACACAATCTGTCTCCCCTAAACTAACAGCATTATATTTATAGATTATTTATTACAAATACACTCAGTCTCCCTTCATCTGCCAACTTTATAGAGATTATTCCAAACACAATCATTCTCCCTTCATCTACTAGCCTTAGAGATTATTTATTCTGAACACAATCATTCTCCCTTCACTGCTAACTTTGGATATTATTTTATTAGAGACACAGTCTCCCTTCTTCCAAAAGGCAATTATTCTCCCGTCATCTACCAGCCTTAGAGATTATACAAACACAACCATTATGCCTTCACTTACTCGCCTAAGAGATTCATCTTAGCACACACAATCAATTTCTTTTCACTGACCAACTTTCGAGATGATTTGTAACAAACACACACTTTCTCCCTTCATTTCTTACTTTCTGCCTCATGTTACTTAACTCTTTCCTTTCTCCGAGGTCCAATTCTCACCATCAGTGCGATATCTTACTCCTGGTTATCCATTAGTCCACCGGTCGGCGATCAAGAAGCTGTGGGAATCTACTTCAGAAACATTGAGCTCTGTAAAGATCTACACTGATAAATTCCTGTCTGTTTTCAGGTTTCGGAGTATTTAGAATTTGTAAAAAGTGCAGCCCATCTGTAAGTTTTATCTCTGCTTTCTACAATTGCACCAACAAACCTGTAAAAAATTCAAACCTTAATGATGTTTTACATAATTTTAACTTTATTTCACGGAAAAGATTGTGTTCCTATCTTATTACGTTCACGAGTACATTGAATATTAGTACGGCAGCTCGTGGGTTTTCCCTGGGAACAGGAAAAAGTATCTTTAATTCTGGGGATACCGCGCGTTCAAATGTCGGTTGGGTAGTGTTTGATCGAAAATTTCCCTTGTCTTCCTTTTATCTCTTCAGCACTCAGAGATATATCAAATCCTTTCTTAGCTCCACCGGTAGTTCGCGGTTAACTGGTTGCCAACAACTGTTTGAGTATAATGGATCCATTCCGTTGTTTTGCGTGTTCATTTAGACACTGTATTGTTTTCATTCTTGTCACGTGGCCAAATCATCTTTGATAATCCCTTACTATTTTGAAGTAGCTTAGGACTATTTTCGACTTAATTCTCTCTTTTTAAAAATGCGGAGTTTGACGTAAACATATTTAAACATCAAGAAAAGTTTACTTTAATTTGGATTCTACATTAATAGGAATTCTGACAAAATGGGCTCTGTTAGGTAATTTCCGTTGCTAAATATAATATTTAGCATCCCAACTAACATAATTACCGATGTATGAAAAATTGTATTGTTGCCATTATATATACTCTCCCGAAAATAGTTACAATCAACAAAGAAAAGCATTCAAATGACGGTGTTCATGAACAGTTTGATTACACTGTATAATGGAAAGAAATCAAAAGCACTCTAAGAATGTAATTCTATCTGCTCATCCGGGAACGGAAACAGCACACTATAATAAAAAACCCGTCAAGTTTGACGGGCTATTGCTAGTATATATAATATTTTTCCCTGGAAAAGGGGGAAGGGGACAACCTAGACGACGGTGGACCCAGGACATCACAGAGAACCTGAACTTGTCTTTGGCTGATGCAGGTCGACTTGCCCAGAATCGTGATGCGTTCAGAGCAGCTGTAATGGAGACAACGTTCTGGAGAGAATACGTCACATGATGATGCAATATAATATGAGTAAATAACCAAGTGAAACTAAGCCATCATGGCGCAATAAACTCTCTTATTTTTCTCAGACGAATGTGCACACTTATTTTATCCAACATTTCTTTACTTCATCCAAGATATTGTTCCCATCCTCTGCTATTTTTTTTTTTTTTTTTTCTAAAGAAAACATTATCAATAACATATGGTATCATGTTTTAGATTGTCGCTCTATTTTTAAAAAAAATTGTCCTCGCTCTTCTATTTCTAATTAATAGTTCCAAAGTTAAATTGCGGAACGCAGAAGATAAGGAACTACAGTAGAATAAACGAAAACTCTCTTTTGCCATTCTTTTTTCCCCAATCTTTCTATGTAGACGTAATATATTTCCACTACGCCTTGTATTACATAAGTAGATTCACAGAAAATAGCATACCTCCATGTTTACAATGTATTGTGCATTATTCATGGACTTATTCATTCACTAATCATTACCCTTCATACCTACCTGTGTGTGAAGTACCGGCTTTCAACAAACTTATTGGTCCTCTCGTCCTACCCTATCCACTCAAAGTCCTTCCATGTCCTATCCTCAGTTCTCTTGTCCATGTCTATCTAGGTCCATCTCTTTTTATCCTAACCTGAGGATTCCAGATGAAGGAGTAATTTACAATGCTATGAGCTGGGTTTTTTTAAAGTACGCCGTAAACAAGCCAGACGTCCACTCTCCACTCTCCACGTCTTGTCATAGACTTCTTCCATCTTATACAATCTGATCTATTTCTCACATAAACTTGGTGGCCTGTCTCAGCTCTCTCTTATTTGCGGGCAGTTTTTCCGTCAATGGGGATGGTGAAAGTCATGTTGTGGATCTACTCCTATAATAGACTACATCTACACTCCTTTACTTAATACAACAACATTAAATCTAGGTAATGATGGATCTTACAGACTAATACACGACACAGCTCACGAACCTTAAGGTTCTATTCGCCTGTCTCACAGGTTGTTCATTATTCAACATTTCTTTACTTCTCTCTGCTTTTCACTATAGCCTGTACGCCTACGAGTCAAGATCACAGTCGGTAGAATTCTTGGCGATTAATATTTTCTCCTTACCAATGTGTTACCGCGGCCCGGAATGGAAGCAAAGAATAGTAACACTGTAACCTTACAAGCATGTCGTAAAAAGCGACTAAGGATGGCTGGGCATGGGGCCGGTTACTCCATCATGTAAAACAATTTTATATCGTAAAAATTTTAACAAACATGGAGAAATCAAATACCGTGATGGTACGGCAAGGTCACCAATGTGGAACTGACGACAAGAACCAAACAAATGCCAGTGAAACAAGAGATGAGAAGAAGACGCTGGCGATGGATAGGACACACACTGAGGAAACCTGTTGATAACATTACAAGGCAGTCCTTGTTCTAGAACCCCCAGGGTAAGAGAAGCAGAGGTAGACCAACAACACGTGGAGAAGAGAATTGGGGACAGAAATGAGCAAGATGGGGAAGACGTGGAAAGAACGTGAGCTGATGGCACGTGACATGAGGATTTGGCGAGTGTTTGTTGAAGGCCTATGCTCCTGGGGGAGCTAAAAGGTATTGGTTGATTGAATAATTAGGCCGCCTCGTGTATCTCCCGGGGATCTCTTACGAGACAAAGAAAGAATAAGATTGTATGAGATGGTCATTATGAGGTTGTACAAAGAGAACTAGCTACCTCATTATGAGGTTGTACATAGAACTAGCCACCTCATTATGAGGTTGTGCATAGAGAACTAGCCACCTCATTATGAGGTAGTGCATAGAGAACTAGCCACCTCATTATGTCAAACATGTTGCTACAGAAATCACTGCTGCAAGAGCACTGTTACGTGCAGTCTTTGATATCTTACAATATAATACATTTGTATGCTTGTTATGTTCGCAAATATTTTGTAAACAAAATAGATACTTTTTAGTGCTTAAGGAAAAGTCATTATTGAGTTTCTTCCCTTGAAAGGAGTGTCGTCACTTTCGATCGAACTCCGCGGATGAATCCAGTTTTACTGCGATTTATTCTTTGTTTGGGTAGAAATAGGTTGTTCTTGCTTCAGTGTATCTATGGCCTGAATTTATGTGTATTGTTTGTCTGGGTAGGACGAGTCTGTCTTATATCTGAATATCTTTGCATGTCTAAGTCGAACTATATGGTCTTTTGTCGCTAGAAAGGTCAAAGGGCTGTTCGGCGGATGTGTCGCTAGAGAGGTGTGATTTGGCTTCGCCCTGATGATGGGGCTGTGGTTTTTTGAATCGGCTTGTCGCCGGAAAAAGTGATCGATATATATGTAGGGGAAAGTGATAGTAGTTTTAGACCTATCGTGTATGCTTTACCCCAGTGTTTATTTTGATTGCCAAGGGATGGCAGAATCATATTTCTGATACCAAGGTAACAAAAGCACTTCTTATGAACTCTTGCTAAGCCACCGTTTCTCGATAGACACGATTTGTACGTCTGAGGGAATATTTAACCAGATGAAGATGACATTCATTTCTAGCAGCACTATTTCTTGTATGATGAAGTCAATTGTATCATGTTAGAATCTACAGAGCAATGAGAACATTTAATGAATGACTAACTTTAATACAGATTCATTGTCTGTATCCAAACGTGAGTGACAGCTCACGAGAGAAGCCATCTTGTATCCAAATATTTTGTGACTTTCAAGAAGAGAAAGGGATGCCCCGTATTATCGCTTGATGAGTCCAGAGATCACTGCTACACATGAGAACCCATTACTAGCGGTTCAATATGATTATATGAAAAAATATGTGCTGAACATTATTTAAAGGAATCTTCGCTAGACGAGGTTAGGTCTAGAAGCCATCTTGAATGTTGTTTATAATCTGACGTGCTTTGTCAGTAAACTCAGATGATATATATATATGGGCAATACTGAGTGCTTGTCTACTGACAGTCCATTATGCTATTATTCTACATGAGTGCCCATGTATCATTGCAAGACCATTTATCCACTGTACCATGATGTATTATGCCAACCTGTGATTTGTCTCTATCCGTGCTGTCGAGTGTGTACGTCCAATTAAACTGTAGCAAAGGTACACAGTCGTTGGTGTCGATGACTTCCAGCCATACATGAGTGTAAGAAAAAGACCATTTGTCAACACCACGAACTCTTCTTATCATTCGCATATTATACTCTCAATCTATGTCTACACACCACTGCGTAGGTCGAGTTGACATTCCATACTCAAACCACGAGTTACACAACAACACAGCATTTAACTCTGGTGATGTTCTAGTGAGCTTATATTTATCAAGTGATGAGCTAAAAGATAGTTATCAAGCACGTGAGTTCCATATGCAAGCTATCTGTAAGGGGGCAGCTTTTGGTGGCTCCATGCTCCATAGGGTGCAAAAAAGTAGAATAATGTTGATGATAATGATGATGATAATGATGATGATAATGATGATAATGATAATGATGATGATTATGATGATGATTATGATGAATATTTACTCCAGCACAATAGTATTACACAAACTGATGAACATCCTACGCAATATATTCTTGACACTGAGCTCAAGAAAAAGAATTCAGAAGTGTTATATCGAGCCAGTATTATTGTATAGAAGTTAGTCGTGGACACTAATGGGGAAAAATTCAAAGCTCAATGGAGGCAAAAGAGATGTGGTTTCTCAGAAGAATATTACGAATTCCATTGACTTCTAAGGTGGCTAATGGAGAATGTATTAGAAGAGCTAATGAACAAAGAAATATAATAACAAATATAAGCAGATGACAACCAATCTTGATGTAACATTTGATAAGAAGAACGCTCGAAAACATTATGGCAGAGGGACAAATGCAGACCAAAAGATGTAGAGAAAGGCAGAGATAGAAAGACAATGAATAGCTCGACATTATAGCATGAAAAGAGATCAAAATGGAAGTAATAGAAAGCCTCAAAAATCTAAACCACTGGAGGCACATGGTCCCTACTGTCTCGAGCCATGACACCTAACCTGACTTGACAGCTAACGCGGCCTTGAAACTGTGGCTACAGTACTTTAACTAAAGTGTAGTTAATTCGTATCCAATTTAGACCAAATCTGAAACTAGTCGACAACTTTGTGTCACAAAATTTATTTAAATTGGTCCATTATTCCTGAACTGTTTCTTGCGAGCTACGGAAGGAAAAAGTGAAATTAGAAGCACCTTTTGCAATTGTCAATTTAAGTAATCTTAGAGTGCAAAGTAGAACAAGGGGTCGAAACACTTGATCGACGGGGAGGGGGGTGGGGGACTACGACTGATGGTCAGATTGCCTCCTGTTGTATCGCTCTGTATAGAGTTTCCTATCATAATTGCGTTGTCAGACCAGTGACAATCGGGAAAAGACCGATGGACTTCTGCAAAGACAGATGACACTGGCAAAGACTAGAAACCGGCTGACCGGGTTAGCACCCCGTAAGCTTTAAACAACTGCCATAAAACCCAAACTTGATAGATGCCCCCAGGATTCACCGAAAAAAAGGGGAAGGGGGGAGAATGATGAATCCACAGGCGCCTTGTTGGAATCGATCAGACCCGTTTCACGGACTTCCAGCTCTGAACAACGGCTGGAATTTCCATGTTCCTGTGGCAGGAAATTCTCTATTCAGAGAGGAATGAAAATCCACAGAACGAAAAAGGGGTGTGGGAGTTCATCAGGGGGAGATCAACAGCGCTCTGTCTCGACAGGTAAGACGTAAGAAGAACTCAGCCAGGACTCAATCCACAGCGCTGAGTACATTCGAGTTGATCTGCCTGATGATGATCTCACACTTCTTTGACGTGGAAAGAGATGCAATCAGGTTTCCACCTGCCAGTGCAAAAGGGCTTTGGGAACAGCTGGACGAAGCCTTGGCAAAGGAGTTGGATAACAACCTAAAGCAGATAACTTTGGAGAAGAAGCTGGAAATCTTCGGCGACATAATATATCTTCACTGTCGCAAAGTGTTTGGAGTCACGTATTATATGAGGTGTCGGGTGAAGTTAGATTTCAGTTGCCAGCTCGTAATGGTTCCACGCTTCGTCGGCTTCACGCAGGTGTGTCAGTGGTGTGCTGCGGAACAATCGCAATAATTTGTCTTCACTTTGTTACTTTCACAATTGCCTCCGGCTGGCGGAATTGTGGATTTTAAAGCTGCAACCAAGGTGGAATGGGTTTATTTGCTACACAAGACAACAGGAGGCTGAGACACTTGGGAGTCATGACCTAGGTGGGCCCGCCCCCCTTAGAGTGTAAAGGAGAATATGGGCCGAAACATTTGATCGACGGGGGACTGCTTCTGATGATCAGATTTCCTCCTGTTGTATTGCTCTGCATAGAGTTTCCTATCATATCAGCAAACAAAATATACAATCATGGCTTCCCTAATCGTTTATATGTAAGTAAAACTATTCTCCTTCGTGTTTGGCTTTCTCATCAGTAAGGTGCGACCTAAAATACGCAATTAAGAAAATGGTGGATGGACGGAGTAGTTAAAATTATGAGAAGGAGACGATACACCATCATACAGAGAGCCGGCTTTTGGGCGGTTCCAACTGCGAGGCCGCACCAGGCGCCGACTGTGGGGAGGCGCCAACATTTAAAATTTAAAAAAAGGAAAAGAACAAAGCAATGAAACAAAGTTTCAAAGTAAAAAAATATTTGCACTTATGAAAATGGTAATTTTCCTATACCTATTCTATTATTCCTTTTTTCAAAAACAGCGATTTGAGCTCCCTTCTGTAATTCAACATGAGTAAAGAAAAAGAAGTTACCTACAATATGGAAATGCTCCACTGAAGATCATTTGTGGAAATTACAGTGTGACCTAACGCAGTAACATGAAACTGACTGTCGTAAGAGTACATTCAGTAATGCACAGATTTGCGTAGGAAGAGGGGGTGCCATCATGAGACCTCGCACCAACTTCAACATCCCTAATGCCGGTTTTGATTATACAGAACGTACTAAACAATAAATATCACTTAATCTTTCAGCGGCGCTATTTAAAGAAGGATAAGTTATTTAATAATAAGAACGCATCGTCATTTTGTAAAATGCATAGTCTACCTAAGATATACCAAATGTATAGTCTACCTAAGATATACCAAATGTATAGTCTACCTAAGATTTACCAAATATATAGTCTACCTAAGATATACCAAATGTATAGTCTACCTAAGATTTACCAAATATATAGACTACCTAAGATATACCAATTGTATAGTCTACCTAAGATATACCAAATGTATAGTCTACCTAAGATATACCAAATGTATAGTCTACCTAAGATACTATTACACACGGGACTGGAATTAACTGCAGTAACACATGTGTTATACCGGTAAGCCTATGACTTCTCTTACATTTCTGTTGTCTAGTTTTCCATTTCTTTATTTCTTACGAGTGCTTGCATCATCACCATCATCATCATCATCATCAGCTGCATCTTCACATCGAAGGTTGGCTGCGGTGGATCCCCAACGTCTTATGTCTCCAGTCTTGGTGATCTACTCTGATAGGCCCTTTCCTGTCCATCTCGTGATAACATGTAACCGGGGCATGTGTTCCTTAGGACTGGAACGGCATCATATTACCTTCATGTGGCAGTGCCGGTATATGCAGTATTTTCAATTTACTTTACAGAGAGCAGATGTTTAACTGGCCTAATCACCAGAGATTTAGATTTCTCTCTTAAATTTGTGTTACCAGGTTCGATTTTCTTCTCTTAGGTGTTGATGTAGCGAATTTAATTGAAATAGACAGATTTCTTATCTAGATCTCAAAACTGTAGTAATTCACCTTCTCAACAGCGTTCGATTTCATGCAAAACTTTTAATATCTTTCAGCATGAAACTTAAAATTTCAACAAAGTCTGGAATTTAGAACATTTTTACAATAATAAGCATAATAAAGTTTTATCATCTCATCAGATGCTTTCATCGATGCAAAAATCCCTTTTTGCATCTTTGTCTCGTAGGCCTACTCAATTGTCAAATATGGCGAACCTTCTCATTCCTCCGTGTTCCTTCCTTTAAGTTACAGTCTTATTTTAGGTTCGACTACATTTACCCATCTCCTCAGATTTGTCCTTGATTTCTTTATTGTCATAAGCATTCCTGGAGTTAAATGCTTTCCAACACAAGAATAGTCTACTCTACTTGATTTGAGGTGTAAGACATTGTTTTTTCAAATTGACTCAAATCCTCGAGCCTAGTTCTGCTGCGACTAGGGTTGGGAGCTCTATTCAGAATACATGTTTAACTATCGTCACTACTTACGCCAGTGAGAAAATATATAACAGTCAATGTCCTGAATTACACATTTTATAATAAATGTTGTAGTTTGATTTCCTCAAAACTAAGAAATACGTAGAGCTAGATCAGATACGACCTCTTGAGTTGCGCTCTTTCATTCTACTGCCAAAATGGCGTCCTGTTCCACTTTCCCCGGGGTAAATCTGAGCTATCCGATTGGTCAGGGGAAATCACCCAATTATTAGAAATAGCGTGTGGAAGCGACTCTTTGTCCTAAATATGTGACACTATTTATTATTTTCTGTTTCTCATAAAATATAAAATTATAGGGTGGTCTGTGCTTCCTCTGTCTCGTAAGAATATAGTCTGTTTCCAAAGGAACAACTATGTACACGGCCACATATAGATCCCGGGGCTCCGCAAATGTATCCCGTAGGGAGACATTTGAGTACTATCAATAACAAAAATCCATCCCCAAAAATTTCTAAGTTCAAAAAATTTTTCAGAAAAATTTAAAGTTCAAAAATTTTTCTAAGTCCAAAAATATTTCCAAAAAAATTTAATCTAATTCCTATACTGGGGTCCTATGTCTATATGAGGTCGTCTGCTATGTAAAAAAAAAACTAGTAGTGGACATCAACTTCAAAAAGTGTAACTTATTCATCACATCATAATATTTTTCACCAAATTTACAAATTGGCAACACTGCCCAACAAAATCTGCAAAACACTCATAAGGTCATCACTAAAAAAAATTGTGACGAGTGGCAACACTGGGGAATGAACAATAAACTATCTTATTTGCAGAACTTGGCTGGATTATCATAATCTATTACATTTCATTCAAAAATATAGTTGATTTCATTCTCTTGGATGTGGTAGGGGTGTTATCTCTTTTCTGTATTGTTATTTGCTCCATATTAAAAGCCTGCAAGTACTAAAAAATCTTTTTTTTTTTTTTTTTGGCGTATTTATTTATTCTATTTCCCAAGTACTCTGCAATATTCCAAGAAATGTCCAAAATCTCTAATTCCTATGGTAATGGCAATCCACTTTCATAGAATAGCCAATGTTTTCATGGGTACTCATCATCATCTTCTTCTTTTTTTTTCCAGTGAATGAGCCACTTGCTCATTATTACATGTAGAAAACATCTCTAAACATAATATGCATATTTATCAGACGATAATACAACCAGCATCATTTTTATAAGTAATCATTTTTCACAATAAAAGCATTAAAACCTCATGGCTTATCCTTATTTATCTATCTGAATGTTTCCTTGTTATAGACATTTTCTAAATGGTAAGTGTATAAATTCGTTCTAAGTCCGTCACTGTAGAAAATGTTCTATATTACATTTTTTTTTCTTCAAAATATGTGATGTTTGTCTCCAATATCCGTGCGTCTGGTGGTGATCCTGTCCATTAGTCAGTTATTTCTAATCATTCCTTCTTTTCTGTCAATACAGTATTTTTTTTTTTTGAACTCTTTCCTAGAAATATTATTTTATATATATATTTATTCTTCAAAGATCTTCTTTGACTTCCCATACATCAATTTTCAAACATCAAATTATTCAGCAACCAACAGACGAATGTGTTACTATCATATTATGAAATATAAGGGAAAAGAAAAATATAGTTTCCAAATCATCATGAATTTTCTACATTGGGTTCCGTATTACTTTATTTTCTCTTTTAAGACAACTGCTTATACTCTTGACAATATGTATCCATGTTGTCACTCTCGAGGCATCCTTGTATACAATTTATATTTGTCTCCTTTTTTTTTTTCATAACACCAATGTATCATTTATGGTGTTCCAATATCATTGTATCTGTTCTAGTCCTCCTGTTATCTTGAGAATTCATCCTTAGTAACTCCCTATGTACCTTATCTAGCAATACCTTTATGCAAAACACATCCAACAATTTTTTTTGGAACTATCAACTGAGATGTAAGAACTTTTGACAATATGAGATGAAAAAAAATTTTGGGGTTATCACTCAAAAAAAAAATGTGACATAGAAAGGAAGAAAATAATCAATTGATCGTGAGGAATCTACAATATTCTCGTAAGACAAAGTTCCTGGCACTCTGACTACTATTTATCCATATTATTTCTGGTTATCCTTGCATACAGTGTACCATTTCCATTTTCTTTATAAGTCCAATTCCTCGCTCATGGTGCTCCAATATTTAAAATGTGGATCCTTCCTATTCCTCTTATTCTGTACTGGAAATATATCCTTATTAATTGTCCATGTACTATATTTGCGAATATTTATCATCAATATATCAACTAATCATTTATAGAACTATTAACATAAATGTCTAGACTTTACCAAAACATGACTTTTTACATATGTGCAAAATTTCGACACCAACTCTGCCTTCGCTGGTCGAGGGTTAGTCAGAGTTATGTGGTGCCTGTAACATCCGCTGACTACAGCCAGATGGGTGACTTATGGTACTTATAATTCAAAAATCTCATCCGTCAGTTATCTTAAGTGTGGGGCGGGGGTCTATTTCATGGTGTCCTTGACCAAGTTTGCTGCATTTCCAATCTCCATGATATATCTGTGACATGTCTGTCCTTGGGATAACATTATTTTTTTTTTTATCCAAATATCCTCGGGGTGAGCAAATCTCAGTGTGTCCACTTTCATCAATCATTTATTTATTTTTCTCTTGTAATTCTGGGTATATTATGAGTATAGTAAATTGTCAATTTATTCCAACTATCTTACAACATTCTGTAATTCGTGATAAGGAATAGTCATTTGTTATACAACAATGTTCATATTACAAAGGCAATAAGCAAAAATCAAAAAAAAAATATCTTCTCCAAAATGCGGATGCATCTCTATTTCCTTTACCTCTGGGCGTATCAATTATTCAGTCATTATTTTTTTTTTCCATTATTTAATCTCCATTTTGTGTCCTTAGTACTTGTGGTTCCATGGGATTATCATAATTCATTTGTGTTTCTTGTCTACTGATAATCCTTCAATAATGACTTCAAATATGGTCCTCATATGTGCAACAATCATCTGCTCTGATTTTTTCCATGTCCATGGTATTCATCAAATTTTCTATTATCTCCTTGTCTTATCTCGTAACCACGAAAGACTAAGATTATTCCTCCTCCAATGTTAATGTGGGGGATTTTGTGCATAAACATTACAACAAAATCTCAGCTGTGACAACATAAAGTTTCACCTTAATATAAAATGGCATTTTCATCATACATAACCAGTTGCTTCTTCATCTCATGTGTCATTAGTGGTTATCATCCAGTAATGGGGTGTTCAATGTGGGTTCAGCATATACAAATGCTGTAAAGGGGTATTTCATTTGCTAGGTCAGCATGTGCAAATGCTATTTCTTTAACATGGGCAAAGGCATCATCAACAAATAGGTGTAATGTGTTCAATCTGGGGTTAGCATATACTAATGCTCTCAAGGGATTCTTCATTTGCAGAAATTCAGCATGCGCAAATGTCATTGGGGTATTTGTGATAGGCAGTATCAACAAAAATTGTTGGAGTATCAGAGATCATGCTGGTGAATGGAGCGTGGAATATGATCAGTTACAAAAGTGGAGATGAATGTTACAACAGAATAGTGTGACACATGTGTTATAGGTAAAGTTGTGTAGCATTCTAAATATTAAGAAAATGTATGTAACTAAATAAGGGTGTCTGTAAACTCGTAACACCGTGTGTTATCAATCGTTTTAAACATTTTTATTTTCACAATTATGCTATCTAAAGAAAAATCCTCCGTGTGCTGGTCTTGATTTCTTTCTGTTCATCCGTATTCTAAGGCTGGAAAAAATAACTTTCTCAGTGAGGCTTTGACATCTTAGTCTGTAAGCAAGTCATTTGAACTATCAACAACTGAAAATAGAGTACATGGGGAGAGTTAGTACATTGTTAAAAAGGTTTATTCACATATGCGTAGACCGTGTTCGGATTTGCGAACATATAAAACACTTGGGCGTGTTTTTCAGAACAGCTTCGCTAGTTCCTTCACCATCTCTAACCTTGCAATGTCCCGACTGCTTAGGCGAGCATCATACTGAGTAGCAGTGGTGACGGGTGTGATAGGCGACGACACTGCATTTGCTGATTGTTGGGACACTGAGGACATTGACGAATGCGGTGATGGTTTTACTGTGGTGAGGGTTTGTATGGCTGGAACATCTGTTGGTTTTGAGGCAGGTATATGTTTCGCCTTGATTTTTCTTCTGACCTGGTTGTGCTGAACGTTAGCACTGGTTACAATGGGCACAGTAATTTGCACACTGTTGTTTTTGACTAGTTGAGATGAGGCTAACACTTCTCGGCTTGGTTTTGGAACATGATTGCGTTTCTTCAGAATCTTTCGTCTGATATAGTTGTGCTGTATACGCGGAATTTTGTTGCTAGGGATTGAGTCATCAGATTCTGTTTTATAGGCGCGTTTGACGCTGGAGCTGACTGGTACAAATAATGTACTATCCGCATCACTGGTTTCAATGGAACTAGCTGGGTTTGGCGAATCAATGTCAGTACTATCAGGACTAAGAGTATCCATGTCAGATTCCGTGTTGTTAAGGGAGATGTAACTTGTGGGTCTATAGCGATATTTTGGCTTTCTAATAGGCCTGATGGATACATCTGTGAAATTTTTCTCGTATGGGGTGTTGGTGGTTTGTTTACAAATTTCTTCATCTGGAACCAGAGTGTTAGTGGGTGCTGCTGGAAACTGATTCTCGTGTGGGGTAGTGATCATCTTGTGTTCATACCGTGTAAGTGCAATTTCTATCAATTCTCGAAATTCTTCTCGGCGTGTAGATAAATCAACAGCAAACTTGTTCTCCAGCAATTCATACACCAGCCTTATTGAGAGGACGGCAAAGTCACCATCTCTCAGGATAACGTCTATCTCTGCCGTCAGCTCCTCTGTTGTAGGTTGACCTATTCCGCCAATTTTCTTTGTCTTGCTGTGCTTTGTCTTATCAGTTTTCGGCCAGTAATATTTTCTGCCCTCTTCGTCTGTTGTATGATCAAGTTCGTCTGACAAGTAGCCTTCAGTGGTCTCATCAGAGTCTGTCGTCTCTGACTCTGATATGTCAGACGAATCTGTGCTGGATGGATTATAATTTAGGGTGGCTTTTCTGACTGGTCTTGTATTTGTCGTCAGAGGCGGAATGGGCCGGTAATTATCGATTTTTATTTGTTTTACGTGAGCTTTTGTTTGGTGTTGTTTCTCTATCTGATTTGCTTGCTGCCATCTTCTATCTCTCTCTCTCTAAATCTTTCTTCCACTTCTTTTCTGTACTTTGCTATCATTTCGTACCTCTCCGTGCATTCTAACTTATCTTCGTCTGCAGATGTCATCTTTTCTGTATTATCGACCATTTCAACACTGCACAAATCAAGTAAGTCCTCTGTAACTTGTCTTGATTTTATCCTGACTGGAATTAGACTTTTCTTAAACCTGTCATCCGTTTGTACTGCGACATTCTCTGTCTGAGGCTCTTTTCTAGTGATTGCAGGCGCAGTTCGTTGTTTCAAGTTCAATTTTGGTCTCCCTTCTTTGACTTTCAATGGTTGTAGCTTGATTTCAACAATCTCTTTTATTTCAATCTTATAAACTTTTGCAACCAATCCGTCTACTATTCTTATGCAAGGGAAATCGACTGCGTAGCTTCTACAACGTTTTAATTCTGAAGCGAGGTCTCTCAATGCTATTCTCTTCTTTCTGTTCTGTATGGTTGTCGAACACTTCTCCATGTTTGAATAGTTGTTGTTGTACCATACGTTTTCCACCGTTTTATTTTAACGTTTTATTTTGGGTTCGATGGGATTATCATATCTCCTCAGATTTGTCCTTGATTTCTTTATTGTCATAAGCATTCCTGGAGTTAAATGCTTTCCAACACAAGAATAGTCTACTCTACTTGATTTGAGGTGTAAGACATTGTTTTTTCAAATTGACTCAAATCCTCGAGCCTAGTTCTGCTGCGACTAGGGTTGGGAGCTCTATTCAGAATACATGTTTAACTATCGTCACTACTTACGCCAGTGAGAAAATATATAACACTCAATGTCCTGAATTACACATTTTATAATAAATGTTGTAGTTTGATTTCCTCAAAACTAAGAAATACGTAGAGCTAGATCAGATACGACCTCTTGAGTTGCGCTCTTTCATTCTACTGCCAAAATGGCGTCCTGTTCCACTTTCCCCGGGGTAAATCTGAGCTATCCGATTGGTCAGGGGAAATCACCCAATTATTAGAAATAGCGTGTGGAAGCGACTCTTTGTCCTAAATATGTGACACTATTTATTATTTTCTGTTTCTCATAAAATATAAAATTATAGGGTGGTCTGTGCTTCCTCTGTCTCGTAAGAATATAGTCTGTTTCCAAAGGAACAACTATGTACACGGCCACAGTTATCTTCCTACATATAGCGCTGTCTTCATTTTGCGTCTTTGCTTTCAAGTCTTCATTAAGTATCCACATTTATTTTCTCACAACTATGAAGGCCTGTTTCTGGCTTCTCTCCACACTCTCATTTAATCACATCTATTTCTCTCATAACTCTAGCGGTCTGTATCTTGCTTCCCCCTCCGTTCTCATTTAATCACATCTATTTCTCTCATATCGCCGGCGGTCTCTTTCTGGTTTCTCTCAACACCATAGTGTTTCCCTCAAAGAGGTTGGCGAAAGCCATTATGTAAGTCTGTCCCTCTTGGGAACTCGAAACTCTTGGAGGACATGCTTCAATTTTAGCTGGGTTTTTTTTTCCCCGATGGACATATAACAGTCCGCCAGAATTTTAATTTGTTTAGCAGTTGGTATTTGAATCTGTAATGTCTTCTTCTCAGTTTGCATCATTATATCTTGATAAGTATCACTGCCAGTGATGAAAAGGTTCTACATGTTAATAAATTCATGGACCACCCTCGCTTGCGCATAATTTCGTTCATCTCCCGTCTAATTTTCACTTTGTGTTATTCTAAACAGAAATGTTTTCTCTCAAATCGGCAAGAATATCATCTAGAATTTTGGCATGTTTCTCAACGTTTGCTATTCTCATTCTTAGCAATTCATGAATATCAAGTTCTCATTTTCCCGTGGGTCGTCTCACCTCTGTCCTATCTCCCTCCCGAGCTCCTAGTCTGCGGTAAAGCATCTTCAGTCACAGGTGTTTAATTCCACAGGCTAAGTGTGTCAGCTATCGTTGCTTTTAAACTATTCTCAAAGTTTCAGAACGTATATCCGGGTTCCTTATTTCTAATAATCGTCAACATTAACTTCAGGGTGAAACCTAAAACACAGCTCTTTGCTCGTTAAAGTTTTCATGATTAATTATTTTTAACCACTCCTTTTGACCTCCGTTTCTTTTCACCAGTCGGAAGTGTGTATGTGGGTATATCTGCATCGTTGGATGCATTTCTACATGTGCATGTATGTTTATATATTTATGTATCATGTATGTGTATTATGTATGCTTATGTAATAGTCTCATTGCAGATACTGCTGTAGGGTAAAGAAGAGTTAGAGACTTCAACATACTAGTTCCAGCTTTTTTTACGAAGTAGCATGACCAGTTCCCTTCCTCGATGCCTTTTCCTTCCCAAACTAAAGAGCAGAGTCAGATACTCTTTTATAGATGTATAGACTGTATCATGACGCTGCCAAGTTTCAATCCCGTAACCTGGTAATTTTGCCGCTCAGCCAATCGGACGCTCACGTTTATTTATGTACGCAGAATAATAATAATAGTAATAATAATAATAATAATAATAGCACTAATGAGATAGTAATTGAACCAACCCTCTTTGGAAGTGGTAGTAATTCAATTAAAGCACGAACAGTAAAACCAGATTAAACTAGAATCAACCACCAGAGCAAGACAGATGTTTCTAGTAGAAGTAGCAATACCATAAAGTTCTTTTTAGACACATGTTAACCAAAATACATTTTATTACTATCAACTGAATAGAAATCAATGGCTTATGATATCATACATTTGTTGTCTGACCGATAGTAGGTAATATGGGACTACATGACACGTTTATGCGTAATGATGTCTGGGGCTCCGACAATATGAAATATGAATGTACCAGTGCTTGAAAAAACTACCCTTATTAAATTATTTGTAAATAATATGTGTAAATGTGTGTAAAATGAAGGCTGCAGCAAAACTGGAAGATATAGTTTTAAAAAAAAAACCAAAAAATAAGTTAGAATCAGTTTTACAATCGCACAATATTACAAGCACACGGGAGATTTTGGGGCTTCAGGCACTGTCCTTCTTTTGTGAGACCTTATAATTCTCCTGTATGGATTTCTTGTACTGCGAGTATATATATATATATATATATATATATATATATATATATATATATATATATATATATATATATATATATATATATATATATATATATATATATATATATATATATATATATATATATATATATATATATATATATACGTGCGTGTATTGACTTGACTGTTAATCTAAATTACGACAAAAGCTACAGAGACCTTCTGAAAGTGAAAACCTTTTTCTTCTTAGAACCACGCATGTTGCAGCTGAATCTATGTAAACAGCGTTCAAAAATGAACGCAATTCCCATATCTCCAAATTCTAATCATTGTAAATCAAGCTAATAAGTGAAGATGATTTTAGTAATGAAAAAGAATGACTTACATACTTATGCTGTCTCCAAAAAGATTACGAAGTCCTAGAAAAGCGCCACACAGCCAAGATATGACACACGCCGCGTTTTAAATATCGAAATATTAAAAAAAAAAATAAACTACGGTATACAAAGACGAAGTCTCGGAAATAAGAGACAACAGTAACGTCTGTAAGTTGTTTATATTTTCACCTACACAAAAACAAACACTTTGTTGTGTTGCTAGCTCCATAAGTCTGCTTTATCCTGCTTGCGTCGCAATTCATATCTTTTTCCATGTTTGACTTTTTTTTACCGTCTTCTGACAAAATCTACTCAACTATGCTAGAGTGTTTTTCACCGCTGCTTTTGCCAGGCCTCTTGCCCCGCCCTACGTTTTCCACCCCTTTTCACAAAATATGCAGCAGACTAACACTATTTCCAGTAATCTTTCTTTTGGACAACTACCACTAACATCATCGGCAGAACCAACCACCAGCTCTGTCCTTCTCGCCGACGGTTCCAGCCGCGCGACTCTCGCGAGATTCCCCTGCCATGAGTTAGATCCTACTTGTAGGGTATTAAATGACTTTAATGGCTGGCGTAAGGATTATATTATAAGGACATGGGAGAAAATAACGGCTTTATAAGATAAATATATTTTTTTCTTAATTGGGTAAACTATATAAAATTTATTGCCTGCACTTTACACGAACTTTTTCTTTATTTTATTTTAAATATACGCTGTAGTTATTAAAAAAAGATTATGGTATAACCAGGGCCGGATTAAGCCACGAGGGGCTTCTAGGCTTTGTGGTGTTTGGGCTTCCATTCATTTGCACCTAACAGGCCATAATTTTAATATATTTTTTTCAAACATCTTAGCATGGTGATGGTATATACCAGTATTATTAATAGATTGGTATATTAGTTTGTTAGCATTGATTACCTCTTTTATTAGTAATTATTTTTTATTAATGTTTAATACTATTATTTTTATTATTATTAAGGTAAACACAATAAACATATTTTATTAAAAAATCTGCATTTTTTTATTTTTTTCTTTAACTAATGCACGGGCCCCCAAGAACTCCAGGACAGTAGGTTTCAGCCGACTTAGCCTAATGGATAATCCGCCCCTGGATACAAGCAAACGATGAGGCGCCTTATGTTGTTCCTTGCGTCTCAGAGGACCACTGCAACCTCAATTTTGTCGTACGAAGCGACTAATATGAGGTTGACCGTGAGGTCAGCAACCTCATCATGTAAACTAACTGCTGTATAACAACCTCTGCAAGACAAGAACACATGAATATTTTGATGGAAGATGCCTCTAAGTGGAGCTGTTGCAATTGTGACTTCATGCTCTGTAAGGAGCGAAAAAGGATGTTAGACTAAATAGAAACAATGAGGCAGATATGTGTCTCAGGCAAACAATGAAATTGATAGCTCGGCATATACATACAGAGATAATGAGACTGGCAGATTGGCATATACATATAGATACGTACTGAGGCTGACAGATTGGCATATACAATACATATAGATACGTACTGAGGCTGATAGATTGGCATATACATATAGATACGTACTGAGGCTGATAGATTGGCATATACATATAGATATGTACTGAGGCTGATAGATTGGCATATACATATAGATACGTACTGAGGCTGATAGATTGGCATATACATATAGATACGTACTGAGGCTGATAGATTGGCATATACATTTAGAGAGAGCAAAACTGAGAGTGATAGTTTGGACACATATACTGAAAATGTTGTATAGACAAAGAGAACGAACGAACGAACGAACGGACTTTATTTTCGAAGGGTTAAGAATTGGGCGCGCAGGCCCGTCTAACATTCTGCCCTTCCACTCTCATTTATCTTGCATACTATATCCTTTCATTCCCACATGTTACTTTAAGCATTAATTTAAAGGCATGCAACATTATAAAGTTAACATAACAGCATTCATTTACAGTATGCAATCATAATTTTAAAAAAAAATAAAAAAGTAGGTTTTTTTTTTTTAAACAAACAAGATAGTAACTGGGAAAACTAAAATAAAATAAAATAAACAAAACAATAAATAAATAAAAATAAATAAATTCTGTATACGGATACTCACTCATGCGGTCAAAACGCCACAATTAATCTGTATTTTTTAATGTGTCATCAATCATCAATACAAAAATGACATAAACACATTCTCGCTTATATCCATACATTCTTGGTGGAAAATGAAATAATAATAATAACACTTTCTTACTCGCTTGTGTGGCAGGTAAAGTCTTTGAAAAAAAAAAAATTATGTAATATCTCCTTATTCTCGTATACATATATACATCATCCCATTTAAGCAAACGAAAACATTTACATTTCTTAAAGTACAGTGGTATGTGGGTACATTCTCACGACTCATATTTCTAAAGTACAGTGGTATGCGGGTACATTCTCACGACTCACATTTCTAAAGTACAGTGGTATGCGGGTACATTCTCACATACATTACATTATATAATAATATTTTTAAGTGAATATAATAATATAACATGGATATAAAACAAATTATTTACAAAAAACGAGCGGAACTTACGCATATAGATGGAAATATAAGCTGCTGGAGTCGACATACGGAAGTAGAAAGAGAGCCAGAGAGAAATATTGTGACTGACAGACTAAAAGGTAGTCCAGTAGCAGTTACTGCCGTCAAGAAAGTGAAGTGTTAGAGACTTTACAACATGGTCCAGCTTTTTGAGGTAACCAGTTCCCGTCTTCGCTGTAATTGCGTTGCCTAACTCAAAGCAGAATGAGGTACCCATTAACAGCTGGGTATATTAGAGCTTGACGCTACCAGGTTTTGAATCTTGAATTCTATAACTTTGATGCGAGAGACAAGCACTCTACCACTTTGCCAATCAGACGTTCAGGCAGATATTGAGGCTGATAGAAACAGGAATACAATGAGGTTATTAAATGTACACTCTTAGATAAGGTAGGCAGATACTGAGCCTGGTACATACATGAAGCAAGGTAATAGAGAACAGAGACAAGTAGATAGTGAGGCGGATAGATGGCCTCAGACAGGAAGATACTGAGGCTCATATACGAAGAGATATAACTTTTAAGGCTGATAAAAGGGCACAGGTAATTAAACATTAAACAAAGAAGGCAACTGCTTGATTTTAACATTAACATTTAGGTTAATTAAGGAAACAGCTTTAGTACAACATTAACTTTAAGGTTAATTTAGGAAATTGCTTAAGTATAACATTAACATTAAGGTTAATGAATTAAAAGGTTTAAGATTAACATTAAGACTGTTTCAGTTAAAAGCAAAGAAAAAACTCCAGCGACCCTAAATCTGTCTTTTTACTCGAACCACTCCAGGCAATCTCATCTGTTCCGCATGTAACAGCTTCCTCATTCTGTAACTGTTCATGTTTCCGTTATTACTCTGTCACATGAACTGCGATGTCTTGTCACACGTGAGCTTGTGCGTTGTTTGTTTATTCAAGGTAGTAAAAAACCCATTGAAAATAAAACTTTTAGGCTTATCGTGTATAACCATCTCATCAATATTACCTATTCTTATTCTTTCTTATTTCTGTTTTTTTCTTACTGTTTGGCATCCCAAAGTTTGGCATTATTGTCCCCTTCTATTTAAAATCACCTGCGCTTATATATTGGTCGCGTCTTAAGTCTTCCACGAATGCAAAATCTCAGTGTTCAATGCATCGTAGAATGCAAATAATCTGCACGCAGCTTCATTACATAATATATTTTAATGTTTCAAGCTTTGATCGGTATTGACCTAACCGATTTTATATACTGCTCAAAAAAAGTTAAAGGCCACTTTCCATTTTTAGGTCATTTCAACTAAGCTGTTTTTTTTTTAAACCTGAACACTCAGTCAAAAAAGTTTTGCTGCATTTTGTTGCATGCTTAAACAATGTTTGTTAATCTGACAATAAATCAAATCTGTGTTACGTGTGTGTACCTCCAAGGTCAATCAAATGCACGTGGTGGAAAGGGAAATAATGCATGTTTGAAAATGCTTCCTATGGCAAAGCCTGTTGATAATATTGCTTAAATTTGCTTTTCACGTGCAAGTCGTGACTATAGTGAACACATTTCACCCACTTTTCGGAAGGAACGGGCAATGGGTATGTGTGTAACATTTACCATTTTAGCCATGGGTCAGTGTCGTAAATTTATTTTGAGAGAAAAGAGTCGTAGAAATAGTGGTCCGGTTTAGAGTGGAAAATGATGATGGAAAGCTCAGTGATAGAAAATGTAGATATTAAATAGTTGCTTCCCAGCGTGCTGGAGGAGAGTAAAGACAGACTTATTTACGACAAATCGCTTCTCTCAATCTTCTCTTCCGCTCTCCTGGCCAAACAATTATTTGCCAGTTTTCCAGACACGCATTTGCGCGCACACCGATTTGGTGTTTTTTACACACACAGACGATGTAGATACGAACTATATTAAACGAATAGGGGAAATGTTGGGCTTTGGGTATATCCAACACACAGAACTAAATGAGTTTATGTGATTTTATTCACTTTAAACATCAATCACTAACAAATATCAGGTATTACATAAATTATCATAAGTACACAAATGCAAATAACAAATTTGGAAGGGGTGAAGAAGATTGGTATCGACTAAGCCCTTCCCGCTTATTAGACAAAGACAAACCCAGTCCAGAGATAGATAATATCAGGAAACATAGGTACGTTAACCTAACAGTGAAGTTAATTACTCTGAAAGAGGTGTTACAAAGTTAGGTATAGGTGATAGAAAAAAAAACCTGTTCTTCCCAGCTGTTCTTCCCTTTACTAAGCAAATGGAAAGGAGGGGGTTTTTAAACAGAATTAACCAATTAGCAACTCCCCCTTAAAGGAACAATGCAGGGAATACAGAAAAATTATATAACTAGGCAAGAAAGTTAACAACAGGTTTACAAAAGAAAACGATTAAATTTCCTGTCATTCACACACACGCGTGAGGATCCACACTCATATACTCACACACTTACCGAATGCAGCCTCAGACGATCCATAAAAAGTATATAAAAACAGCAAGTACTCTTCCGACATATGAACTGTCTAGTCCTTCGATGTCCCGCCCCAGATGTTTGCGAGGGTTTGTTGGTAACAAATATTCTCACTTATCGCAAGACTTGAAGACTAAGAGTTCTCGTGTTTTTATTATATATATATAAGGAGTCTATGGGATGGCACTAACCCAGTTCGGCACAGGGGTGAAAATGAAGTGGTCTCTTTTAATCCTCCGCTATGGTAAAATTCCTTCAATGCGTGATGATAGTTTTATTAAATCCAATTGAGGAAAAAAAAACTAGGCTGTCACAGTCAGGAGAATATGTACTCTCTCACAGTAAACAGTAAATATAATATCGCTACTGGCGATGAGTACCTTCCAGTTTATCTTACAGGTTTGTAAGGGTAATTTGATGATTATTCTTTAAAATGTTCTTGGGTGGGCTTTATTTCATTTAATTCTGACAGCTAGGTCGCAAGGACCGCCACAAGATTATATTTTAAAAGAAATGTTTCTTCAATATGCCTGGAAGTTTATAGGATGATTTCTTTATTTCTTTCTTTATTTAGCTGGGACCGCAGGTACGATCACTCGCTCTGCACAGAATAGAAAACACTGCAAATATATATATAAAATCCAGGGGAAAATCTATAACAAGATTTCAATAAAGCTAGTGCTTCTGTAAAGGTCTGGCCAGCGAGTGATAACGTGTCTAGTTCTTCATGGTCTATTTAGCTAAAATGGAATGTAAGTTGAGTGGGACATGATAAACTTGACAGCTTATTTGATCTCACGAACTTTTGGGGATCTGACCGCCAAATCAAGAGAAGAGGCCGCCCCCTGGTCTTCGTATCTCCGTTCGCTGCTGCCCGATTCGGCTTTCCCCCGTTCGCTCGGTTGCGATTGACACCGAGACGCGAAATTAGCGGCAAGCAACTGCGTCTCGTATCAGGGACCACTACTATCTTTGATAGCGCCGATAGTCTCCCCTGAAATCCCTCAGTCTGTCTCTTTGATCTCGTGCCGCCTACTAAATGAGTCCCGGTGGAATGAGTTCTGGCAAACGAAAAGTTACAACAAATGTTCAGGGGTTCTAATGTTTTGAAAAGCTAAAAGTCCCTTTAAATCATCTATCATATCCGGGAGAATTCACTTGTCAAACTAGACGTACGTCACAGTCAGCTCATTGCCGTCTTGTGGTAGACCTTGGACGTCCTGACCTGCGTTGTTCTGCGACACTGCCGGTTGATTATAACGATCACGCAGAGTTTGTATGACAGAGTGGGCAACTCCTAATCTCCTAGCAACTTCTCGCAGCCCTACATCATCCTGCAGCCATGCCATCGCTCTCCATCTGTCAACATTGGTCAAGCGTCTTAGCTGAGCCATGGCTAAAATGGTAAATGTTACAAACGTACCCATTGCCCATTCCTTCCGAAAAGTGGGTGAAATGTGTTCACTATAGTCACGACTTGCACGTGGAAAGCAAATTTCAGCAATGTTATCAACAGGCTTTGCCATAGGAAGCATTTTCAAACATGCATTATTTCCTTTTCCACCACGTACATTTGATCGACCTTGGAAGTACACACACGTAACACAGATTTGATTTATTATCAGATTAACAAACATTGTTTAAGCATGCAACAAAATGCAGCAAAACTTTTTTGACTGAGTGTTCAGGTTTTTTAAAAAACAGCATAGTTGAAATGACCTAAAAATTGAAAGTGGCCTTTAACTTTTTTTGAGCAGTATATAATAACTAAAGCAATGTAAAATAACGTGGAAATAACTTCATTATAGTTAGCAATATAATGTAAGGGAAACAATGAGCTGTGAATATAGATTGTGTTTTGTATCTGAAAGAGGCGGGCATCAGATGTTTAACCGGAGATATGCCGATTTAATCAGTGTGTTTCCTCAAGCAACTAGGTCAACGAGCCTTTTGTTTTAACCACATCTCTAGTAATGACCTGTGACGGGGAGGTGCAGTGTGGAACTGTGTACGGCACCATTTCTACTTTTATGTGACGGGGCACGGTCACCATTTCTACTTTTATGTGCCCGTGGGACGCATTTAATAATTGTTGTCCCTTTATTTTTGTTTATATACTCCAAGTTTTGATCTTGACTGGCTTTAAGTCCGCCAGAGGTTGTTCTTTCTTGGGTTATGTCTAATTGGTTTTAGGTCCGTTCGTTCCTCTTGTAAGATGTTGCATTTGGAGATAATAGTGGTGTGAATATTTAAATCTTGTATATTAGGCCTACATCAAATCTCTCCAACTGATAAGTAATCCAACTAACAGCTTTGATAGTTAAAAGTGTTAGAAAATCAACTGTCAATATTACAACACAGTTTCATGTATTCATTTCAAGGCAATCTCAGTTTTCAATATATATGATGAATCATCCCTCGTTTACTTCTTTCCATGGCGGCGTATAAAATTCCTCTTCATCATCAAAATCTTCCAAGTTCTTAGAGATAATTATCTCATATTTGGGCTCTTCGTTTGAAGGTCGTCTTACAATATTTGTTTGTTCCGTTAACAGCTTCATTTATATTCAAGTATCTATTGCGAAAGACTGAGCTGAAATAAAAACAATGTAAGTTCTTGGAACTACTTACGTATAAGAATCACTAAGATAACATCTGCATGTGCAGATTATACACAAATAAAAACATCTCTTCCTGCGTCTGCAAGTATCGATTCTTGTTGAATACCTCAACGTAGGAGCAAGACGGTCACAAACACGTCTTAATGCAATGCTCAACTCCGATCAACTAACTTTTAGCATCTTAGCTTTTTGCCAGCTTCCAGTAGTGCGCGCTATTGGCTACTTTTTATTGGTCAAAGCTTTATTCTATTAATTTATTTATTGGTCATTCTATCATGTTATTTTACTACGTCACTAATCTTCATGGCAACTCCCGCCGAATACTGGCGTGGGTTATGTCAAAACTGACATAGTTAATTTCACCTCACTTTTCACCCTCCACTCAGTGTGTCTCGGGCTTTTTTATATTTGTTTCTTTTTTTTATTTGTAAAAAAATCTTGCTTGCTTCTTTTCTATAATAGTGAATGATAATTCTATTATTTTATTATGATTAGACTCTAGCACGAATAAATGCTATGGTAGTAGGTGATACGGCCACAGACCGTCTTTCTTGTGCGTTTACTTTAGGTGTCTAAACTTAATAATATATTTGATATTTTAATAATATTTTTTATTCAGATATGAATGTCAGTCAACGGAGATGACAGCGGTTACGAAAAATTAATATTCAGTTATGATTTAAAATCATGACAAAAAAGTAAAGGAGGGAAAACTATATTTAGAGAACATTTTTACTATTGTTACGAAATGCATGAAAAAGCAGAAAATTAATGGGCTGTACATTCTATTTTACAGAATAAAGCAGGAATCCAATTATCAATACTCAGTTATTCGGTATGTCTTTCAAACTCAAAACAACATAAATTTGTGAATGATATAAAGAAATTCTGATTAATGATTACTGACCATCAACTTTTAATATAAGAGTGTCCGATTGGCTAAGCGTTTAGAGTGTTTTCCTCTCATCGCACAGTTACCGGGTTCCAGGACTATCACATGGCGTCACGCGCCGGTCTACTCAGGTGTAAATTGATACCTAACTCTGTTCGTGAGTTAAAAAAGGGAAAGACACCGGAGAAGTGAACTAGTCATCCCATCCCGTTATTTAAAAAATTGAACCTATACTGCTCAAAAAAAGTTAAAGGCCACTTTCAATTTTTAGGTCATTTCAACTAAGCTGTTTTTTTTTTAAACCTGAACACTCAGTCAAAAAAGTTTTGCTGCATTTTGTTGCATGCTTAAACAATGTTTGATAATCTGACAATAAATCAAATCTGTGTTACATGTGTGTACCTCCAAGGTCAATCAAATGCACGTGGTGGAAAGGGAAATAATGCATGTTTGAAAATGCTTCCTATGGCAAAGCCTGTTGATAACATTGCTGAAATTTGCTTTTCACGTTCAAGTCGTGACTATAGTGAACACATTTCACCCACTTTTCGGAAGGAACGGGCAATGGGTATGTTTGTAACATTTACCATTTTAGCCATGGCTCAGCGTGTCTTGCCGTCTTGTGGTAGACCTTGAACGTCCTGACCTGCGTTGTTCTGCGACACTGCCGGTTGATTATAACGATCACGCAGAGTTTGTATGACAGAGTGGGCAACTCCTAATCTCCTAGCAACTTCTCGCAGCCCTACATCATCTTGCAGCCATGCCATCGCTCTCCATCTGTCAACATTGGTCAAGCATCTTAGCTGAGCCATGGCTAAAATGTTAAATGTTACAAACATACCCATTGCCTGTTCCTTCCGAAAAGTGGGTGAAATGTGTTCACCATAGTCACGACTTGCACGTGAAAAGCAAATTTCAGCAATGTTATCAACAGGCTTTGCCATAGGAAGCATTTTCAAACATGCATTATTTCCCTTTCCACCACGTGCATTTGATTGACCTTGGAGGTACACACATGTAACACAGATTTGATTTATTGTCAGATTAACAAACATTGTTTAAGCATGCAACAAAATGCAGCAAAACTTTTTTGACTGAGTGTTCAGGTTTTTAAAAAAACAGCATAGTTGAAATGACCTAAAAATTGAAAGTGGCCTTTAACTTTTTTTTAGCAGTATAGTATGATCAAGTCAATAACACTTCATTCCCCTACGTCAGTTTGTGTTCTGTAACGACCTTACCGTAATCAAATGCATGGAACGTATATTATCTGGTTTTTAGTGCATTTGGTAACAACAATAAATGTGGTCCTTAAGACGTGTTGTTTCCATTACTTGTTTAGCACGACCCTCTTTAATTGGTTATTTTCTTGATGGTCACTCGCTCTCTCCTCTCTCTCTCTCCCGTCTCTCTCACACAAACTCTCTCTCTCTCTCTCTCACACTCTCTCTTCACAGCATTCAATTTACATCTAAAGTCTAGTTATGTCCATTTAAACTATATTCGTCTATCGTGCTCACAGTATTACTATAGTTTTGTATCTTCTATTTGCTCATTACAATTGTCGTGTCTACTTCTAACTTCTGTTGAGAGTAAGTTCATATAATATTTATTATTAGCTCTTGCCGTAATTTCCCCTGTCTTCCCTTCTCCATATATTTTTCGCCTCTTTGTGTTTCCAGCTGTTCCCTGTCAAATACTTTATCCGTTCGTACATAATGTAAAGGCCAACTGGATAGGACACCTCATCGGGGAAGGCCAACAGAGCATTACAATGCCGGGCTTGTTCTTGAACCCCCAGAGTAAGAGATGTAGATAAACACAGGGAGAAGAGAACTGGAGACAGACATGACAGGGATAAAGTAGACATAGAAAGATCCTGAATGGATGACACAGGACAGGACGACTTAGCACACATCTTTAGTGCTCGGAAGCTGAAGGGCAATGAATGAACATACTGGAATGAAACATTGACATGGACAGAGTGTTAAAACATTGACATGGACAGAGTGTCAAAACATTGACATGGACAGAGTGTCAAAACATTGACATAGACAGAGGGTCAAAACATTGACATAGACAGAGTGTCAAAACATTGACATGGACAGAGGGTCAAAACATTGACATGGACAGAACGTCAAAACATTGACATGGACAGAGTGTCAAAACATTGACATGGACAGAGTGTCAAAACATTGACATGGACAGAGTGTCAAAACATTGACATGGACAGAGTGTCAAAACATTGACATGGACAGAGTGTTAAAACATTGATTGTCGATGGGGATTACGAGATCATAGAGATAGTACGTGGAGACGACCCCTTTGGGTGAGAAGAAAAGATAACATTCTGTCCATTATAACATTCAGTCTATCAAACATAACAAACGGCCTTAAATAGAAACTGACGGCGAGCAAGATCTTCTTCCTTCAGCTCCCCAAGGAGCATATGCCTTCAACTATGACACGTCTTCCTGTCACGTGCCATCAACACCTTGTCATATGCTGTTCATCTCCTTCATGTCTGTGTACAGATTTCTTCTCCATGTGTTCGTTAGTGTACCAGTACCTCTCTTATCCTGTGTACTCTAGAGCAAAAATTGCCTGGTAATGCTGTCAAAAGGTGTGCTCAAAGTGTGTCCTATCAATCTTCAGCGTCTACTTCTCGTCAGATACCGTCAAGCTCTTTCTAACCAGCTGTAAATGGGTACCTGACTCTGCTTGTAAAATCAGCGTAGACGGTAACTGGTTACCCCTTCCCATTACAAATTTGGACCAAGACGGAAAGTCTCTAACAGTTCACTCCCATACGGCAGTATCTGTCATGTGACTCCCTTGACCTTTTACAACAGTAAAGATAAAGGTAGTCCCATAGCAGATGGTGTAGAAGAGGATTGAAGTGTTAGAGACTTCTCTTATACTAGGTTCCCTTCCTCGCTGTCTTTGCCTGCTTGAACTCAGAACTCAGAACATAGTCAGGTAGACACTTTTATAGCGTTGTAGCGAAATTTGGTTCCTCTTGCTTTGTTGTGAAAAAAAAATGTGTAGCGCGACACCCACACACACTGCGCAAGGTCAGCGCGGCGGTCTTTCTTTGAAGTTTGAAGACCGGAAATGGGAATTACGGTTAAAGCCAGACAATATTACTGAAGAATGAGGAAATAGCTATATAGGAATGTATGGCGGACTTTAAAAGTTTGCATTTACTGTACATTAAATTATTCACTACAAGAGAACGCCTGGTTGGAATACAATTAAATAAAAATAATTCAACAAAGGAGATAGACTAGGAATTATATCCAAAAGGATAAAATTCAATTATAAAAAGTTTTAAAGATAATTAATATTTTTCACCTTCATCACATCTGCTAAAAGTTAGCTAATAATCTTTAGACAGTTATTGTAACTACATGCCTAAACGGATTTAAATATAAGTTGGATAGAATGAAAGCCTCATATGGGGAAAAGGAAATGATACCTAGGAAGGAAGGAAGGATATAAGTGTGTAGTGAACAGAAGAGAAAACAAGTACAGGAAAAACACAGATTGCTTCAAATTGCCTCAAATCAGGAGATGAAACGAAAATCTTTTGGGGAATTTAGGAGGTGCTTTCTCGGACGGGCGAGAGACTGAAATATAAGGACAGAGCGGCGCATTGGAAATCACACACACCAAATCCAGAAGCCAGAGTGAGAAACTGGAAGACAGTATCTGCAAGAAAAGTTATTTTTTTCACGCTGCATGCAGGGCAGATTAACTTCAACCAAAATAATCTCACCGTGAGCTTATAAATCCTAAGAGGGTATGTAAGTTTATTAAAAATATATGTATTACTAATATCATTTTATTTCAGATTTTATTTCTGATTGATTGTAGCAGATATAATAAAAAAGGGAATGACGCTAACCAAAGATAACCTTCACCGGCATTGTCAGGAAGCATAACCATTAATTAGTTAACCACATATATCATGGCTAGTTCTTGCCTGGAAGCTTACGACATACCAGCAAGTACATAAGTGACTTGACATCCATAAGTGGAAGGCAAAGGTTATATCGTACCCATGTATCATAACATGTGATTTATTCATGTATATTGTTAATTCTGCACAGTATACATTATCTTATCATGCTATCTCTGTAACATACTACCATGATTCATTCATTTATATACAAACACTGAAGACATGGTCGCATCATGAACAGCAGTGGGTGGTGAGATTGTTGGAACAACATGGCCACCTATTACCTTTTGTTCCAGGTTTTATGATCAATGTTTATGATCATTCCTGATCGAGAAACTAAAGACTTGAAGAAGTTGATCCAGCTCACTGAAGCCTAGAGGTCAACCAATCTTCAACACCTTAGTCCCCCGTAGTTATAGGGTGGGCTGAAGGAAAGTTTTCCGTACTCCAGTGTGTCTCGGGAACCTCGAGCAGACGTGGCTAATAACATAAGATGAGTTTATGTGTATCCATCCAACAAATCCTGTGAGCAGTTTCTAAAACGACTGTTTAATGATGACAACTAGATGGCAATAGATAATGTGACAAACTTGTTTTATAAGTTCAGTGGAAGATAAATCCAAGACTTTTTAGCTTGTTTATTTGATTTGTAACTGTAAATAATCATACATTTTACCATCTTACAACAACCATTTCTCATTACAAGAATATATAGATGTACATAATAAATTGGATAATTGTACTCATTTGACTTGTTAAATTTTTAACTGTTAAAATTTTGAGTTACCTTTTCAAATTTAATTATATTATCACATAGGGTTATGATAGCGAAAGTAGCAACGTATACTTCTGAAGCCTAATCTATTGTCCAGCTCAGAGTATTCACAGCTGTAACTCACTTGTGATACCAGTGTACTTCTCGGGCGCTGGAACTTCATACTTTCTGGAGAGAGATTCTACTTCTGCTCTACCACTATTATCATAATAGGAAAACCTTTAGCTACAAGCGTGACGCCACCTGGTTTCGATCCAGGTCACTTTACAGACGGTGTCACAAGATGGATTTAGGGGCGACCTCTTTCCAATCTCTCTTTCACTACGGCAGTAATCAGTTACGTTTTTGTACTGATTTTATTTGCGTGATTTTCCATGGTCGCACCCTTTTCCTTCTGTTTGCTATGTAGCAGAGAGTTTGTTTGGTCAAACATTTGATACTCCTTGTTGATGATAAACACATCACATTTGCAAGGAGCGGCTGAGGTAATATTGAACGTCAGGCAAGTTGGTAATTCTTGTGTACCAAAGCTTAGCCGCTACAGATTAGCCCTACAAATCGCCAGCGTATTTGTTAATCGCGGGACAGATAACGAGATTACTCGTCTGCGAGTAGATTACTTTCTGATAAAGTAATAAATTGTTACATCTGAAAACACATTGTCGTATGAGTTTACAGATGTGTTGGTGAGTTCGACTGCCAGGGATAGGATATTTTCATGCCATATACGGAAGTCTTGACCCCTACATTACGTTCAAAATTATTCCATGTCTGGAATATTTTGAAATTGCTCCCCCCAAACCAGCATGTTTGAAATGATTGGAGCTTTTACTTAGCTCAATAACAAACAGAGCGGGGGCGGGGGAGGACAGTGAATATAACCTGACGCTTCAGTCAGTCAAATTTACCGTGAAGATCGCTTGCCAAGACGACACAACCAGACCTTGCCAGAGTGAAACCTAGAATTCAGAATTCCCTTTTATCATGCCGGACCTTTTATGGAGTATTTATCAGGACTTGCAATATAGCCCAGGAAATCTCTATCATTTTAAATAAGGAAAAGTGGAATATCCGATGAAACTGAACACACGGAGTCATGAGAGGGAATTTAAGTTAAAATTAACGACCCCAAGTACACGTGTAAAAAGGCATCGGCTAGGCCTTAACTTCATTCATCTGAGCAAAAATTCTGTGAACCAGGATTGGTGTAAGTTGTCATTTTACATTCTATATTTTCATTACCAACAAGTGAACTAATATGTATATATTACCAGGTGAATTTTAATATGTGGAAATCGCTAGTAAATGTCCCAGTCAGTTGAGGCTGGCAACATCAGCGCATAGAATGATGATTTCATGAACCACCACTGCAAGGGCTGGCGACTGCTTTATTGCTAGTTTCTTGAGGAGAACTAAGCGCATCAGTAGTCCCAAGTTCATATGGAGCAGGGAGGGAAAGATGAAAGAAATTATGTACATTTTAATTATAATACTTACATTTTCAAACAAGTGTAAATGTCGATGTTAACATATTCACTTTAAAATTAATGGAAGTTTCAAACTTTTCAAATCAGTGTAAACATAAATGAAAACATATTCAATTTATAATGTGAACACTTTTCAATCAGTGGAAATGTAAATGTAAACTTATTCTATCTGTACTATTAAACTTTTCATTTAAATCTAAACTGACTATAAAAGCTATTCAATTTAAATGTAAAGAAAGTTTTATCCCGAGGGATTAAATTTAATTCTCATCGAATGTAAATTCTGAGTAAATGGGGATGATAGAACAAGAGAAAGGGGACACATAAGTATGTGTCGGGAAATGCAATACTTAGGAGAGCGTTTCGTTTCTATTCTGTTACCATAGTTGTTAGTGGTGGTACCAGTTGAAGGTTACTATCTCTGGAACAAGAAGGGAACAGTGGCCTAAGCTTTAAGACAAGGGACCAGCTTTCTAGACTCTCCCTGACACTCTTGGGAATGAGCTGCACCCTACAACCTTGACCAGCGAAGAGCGTGAGCAGTGTAAAAAGAACCAACCCAGCGGGAGCAGAAACTACCACTCGCAGCTAAGTGCAATATATAAGCTGCCAAAATAAACTCTTTCCCATAGAATCTACTATCCATCAATGATGAACTTTTTTCGGTTAAACTATTCAATTACATGTATTTTCAAATTGTTAAAACTTAAGTGATTATTAAATCTTGTTATTTGTAATTTTACAAATTTAACTTCGATTTAATCATTTTAAATGTACTGCATGGTTGTCTCAGTCAATTTACTACACACACTCTAAACAGAGCTATACCAGAATAATAAGAATTCCACTGAGTAAATCAGAGGTGGGGGCTTGAACGAGCTAAGATTAATCATTGCTTAATTCTTCACAAAAGTTGTCGGCAAATTCTAGAATTAACGTGCTCAGCCAATGCAGCATTGTTTTCGCTTATCTGAATATATTGTGAACACTCCATGGGAGATAGAAGCGTCATTACCCTTCTATTTACAAATCTGCCAAGAGTAATCTTGTGAGAAGGTAGACAGCTTTGAAGCCCATATTAGGTACTCTTGAGTTTTGGCCACTGTTGGACCACTACTGCAAAGCAGAGGAGGCAAGACCGTCACAGACAGAAGAAAGTGCTCTAACCACTATGTTACTCGCCCGCTCGAGTAACCGGTGTCTCAGCATAATATAAATTTCAAGGCCCGTAATTGACTAATAATGTATTTAGTGTATTTAGCTGTATTGAGCTGTTTGTATAGGACGCCAAATACCTTGTTTGCCTTTGCCACAATATATCCTGTTTACCTAGACCACCCAATACCCTTGCACGGGCCCTGAGTGGCAGTGTGTAATAAAATATGCCAAGATAATCTCAAAAAACTATTTTTTAAATTGTTTTTCTTCATTTTGATTTTATTTGGTCATATCTCTTTCTCTGAAATTAGTTATTTGTGGTAAACATCCCTGGTCGCTCTACAGTCTTCACTTAAGAATGTTATGTGGTCACTATTCTACCAGTTTGCTTATCTCGCGGAGAAATTCTGAAATACGTTTTACTGTTTACTTTTGTTCGACTCATGACAACTTATCTATTAATTCTATTTTTTTTTTTAATTTAGAAAAAATACATTTAATACAAGCAATAATTCAAAGAGCAATAGAATAGTTGAAATAATCCCTTGTGAAATCTCTAACACTTTACTCTCCTACGGCAGTATCTGCTATGTAACCTTTTTTTAACCTACCAAGCATCTCAGAAGAGACGATTAAGGAGTGTTGGGCAGTAGGGCAGTTACCCTGTCCTGTGTAAACTGAAACCAACAAAAACATTTTAACCAGGAACATGCACAAGTCACCCGGGCCAAGTAATTCAACACAGTCACTTAAGAACGGAGGAAGACCCTCCATGAAGAGGAATAATAACGTTTTTTTTTTATTTTTTGAGAATGCTGAAAGATTTTTCGGCATTCTGGCTAGCTTTTTTTTATCACCAAATTGAACATTTGGAATGCTCGAAACGAACAACGAAGAACTGCACAGGTCTTAGCAGAAATGAGAAACTAGGGTCTATATAATTTACATCCAGGGACTGTGTGAATAACAAGATGGAATGTAAACGAAGAAATTGAACACTGAAATTGTGCTTTACTCAGGACATGAGGAATCCAGTGTAAAATGTCAATTAATGACAAGATAGAAACCATTGGAAATAAATTTGACACCAGCCTTAAAATGTAAGGAATAAAATGACTCCATACCTAAACATAGGGTTGGGCAACACTGTCGTGAGACATTCTAAATCCACATATCTAAATTAGAAAGTAAATGTAAAGCCTAACGAAGTAATTCAATAAAAGGAAAGAAGAATGGTAAAAGAACAGTGCGGTCACAATAGCGTACGCCTGTATTATAGAACGTTATGCTAGTTAAACAAGAAAAACCCCTTTTTCTACTTCGTCTGCATAAGTGTAGCGCTTTCACGTTTACTAGTAAAGCCTACTGCATCAAATACACGCGTTTCTAAAAATAAAACTGGTACTGTGTTTCTTAGAAAACCTTGTGATAGACACACTGCGTAATGACCTAGATTTAATATTCCATTAATGTCATTTTATGCACTACGTAAACGAAAAGACAGACGGGCTTAGAAGAGAGAGAGAGAGAGAGATGCATAGAGGAACGCATGCAATACTACCACGTCGCTTCGCGATTTAAAATTAATGCCACCCCACGCGAAAGGCATGCAGGCTTGTTTTTTTTTCAACTAAACAGTAATAAAAAAAAACACTACCAATACGAGGTAAGGTTTTAAAAAACATGGTTAATGCTTATTAGGAAACATGACACAATACTGTTTTACGTCTGAAATCCTGACATTAGCCTGACAGTACAGAAGACACCCCATCGTATAGAAGTGAACGGGTGGTAGAAGAAAATACATATTTTGAACGCAGCCACTTGGCTCCATTAAACTTATATATTTGGGTGCCTTAGGACTTGCTGACAAAGAATATGTTAGGTGTTAAGCAAATAGTCTAATAATTAACAAATTATAGCCAAAATACTATAGTGGTGTTGTCTGACAACACAGGATCATATTTGCTCATAATGGCGTGTTTGGACACTGCTTTAGAGGAAATGAGGCCACCACGTTAATTCCGATTTGATTGGCTAGAATAATATGTAAGGCTAAACATGATTAGTCGATTGCAGATACTATTTTTGGTTGTTAATGGAAACGATAGGAAGGGTACTTTTTTTCAAAAGCTTTTGTAAACATGGTCTCATTGGCTAGACCATTTAATATAGTCAATTAGGAGCGTCGGTTCAGTGCCACTTTTTGAAAATTGAACTTTGTAGATGCAAGTGCGTTGAGAACCAGCTCATATTTTGCTAATAAAAGCCTGGGACAGAGGCAGATCGGAATTGTGCCATAACTCATCGCCAGTCAACGTACTTGTTTAATATTTCCTTGAATTGTGGTAAGCTAGACATATTTGATATCTTTTTGATGAAAATTGAATGTGAATTGATAATTTATGTCTGTATGTGTGTGGTTCAGTAACAAACAAGAGGCAAAGCCTAGATATTGCTCCCCCATGAACAAAACTTGTCGGAGAGGAGTATAACTGCATGGGATTGCCAAATAGTACTATGACACCTATCTTATTGAATAGAAGGAAAGAATGCTGGAATTGCAGAGGCGTTGTAACCATTAGGGAGAGGAATACTGGTGTACTGGAATACATGAGAAGCTAGCAGTTGGCCTACCGCGCTGAACTCGGTGTTTGTTATGTATTGTGCTTCAGTGTGGAAATAGATTATAAATTAGTTCTGAAGTAGGAAGTACAACCTTCTTGTTTCAGGGACCGTGGTACTAAAGTATTAAAGCAGCACCTGGTCTGAGTTTTGCTGAATCCAGAGGCTGGTAGCATACTCCTTGGTCAAGATATCGACCAGTGTTGTTTCTCAAGAAAACGGTGAAGCAAGTGAGCAGTGGAGACTGTTTCCTGCCGCCTACACAGAAGTTAAGATTTCGTTGGCCAGAGCAGCTCAATCTTGTGTATACCCCCATCTAAAAGTGACTTTACATTAAATCAAGAGGGACATTTATTTGTTTCAAATAAAAAGAAACTGTGAACCTTTCCAATATTATTTCCACCAGAAACAAACACTTGAAGTCATGATGACAAACAACAACCTAGCTTGAAAAGCCAGTATTATCTCATAGTACTACATCACTACTTACACACATATTGTAATAATAATATATGGCAATACAAAGATCCTATCTATAAATTGTGTACATACAACTTGTGATTACATTTGATTGTGATTCCTGGTTCACTTTGTAGTTGAATCAGGATATCTATTATTGAAAGGAATTAATACATATTTTAAAAGTTACACTTGACTTATTAAGATAGTCTTATAGAGTGTTCTATGTATGTGAGTGTCACAGTGTTGTAAAGTATTGTGGATTAAATTAAATTGTTTATCTGTCTGTTGGTTGTTGTGAACATACACTTCATCACTATCATAACCCTAGACATTCAACGTAGTCATCACATATATTCCAGAATAAGTTTGACTGAGGTCTAAATGTGGTAGCAAAGTAAGGTCATCTGTAATACACCACACTTATTAGATACAGATACCTTCACAGCTGATCTCAGTCAGTACACTAAGTCCCCTATAAATATTTATATCATCCCACTTTACCACAAACACAACGATCATAAGCTCAAGAAAAAATATTATGACAAAGGAATGGACAGAGGAATGGAACTAAATTCAGAAAATTAGACACTCCTATAAGCTACTGCAAACTTCAATACGGAAATATCAGATAGCCAAAAATAGCTTGCTGTAAGAAACCGCTTAGATTGCAACTAGGAAACCGATGTTTCATTTTAGACGGAACCTTACTGCATAAATGTCGTCAAGGAAAAAAATGTGATATATTTAAGAAAAAAATACCATAGGGCAGCGGTTCCCAACCTTTTTTCACTTGCGTACCCCTTGACAGCCCATTTCTATAAATTGTACCCCTAATATTAGCAAAATATTTGAAATTAATATAGTTGCTGTTATTCAAAATTTATAGATTATAACCAGAAATAAAGGGGCCAACCACGGGATTAAAAAACAATGTAATAAAAAGGTGAACAAACAGTGCATATATTTTTACATTAAAAAAAATCAGGTTACAATAAAAAAATTAACACATTTAATTTATTAATACTAATAATGAAAACGTTGTTATTGTTAAAAGTTGAAATCACTTTTTATAACACATATGGAACGTGACCATGACAAATGTTCAGTGCGATCCTTGAGCTTGTTTTGAGGCACATAGTTTTTTTTTAAAATCAGGTTCAACTGATGTAAGATACAGTCTCAATTCTGGATCTGCATTCAGTTTACTACAGTATTTATTTTTTATAAAGGTATGTGGTAAGTTCGGATTATATAATATAGTTATAGGGGACTTAGTGTACTGACTGAGATCAGCTGTGAAGGTATCTGTATCTAATGAGTGGGATGTGTTACAGATGACCTTACTTGCTACCACATTTAGACCTCAATCAGACTTATTCTAGAATTTAGTGATGACTACGTTTAATGTCTAAGGTTATGATAGTGATGTAGTGTAATTCACAACAACTAACAGACAGATAAACACCTAAGTTAAGATCCTCAACAAATTGACAACAATATGACAGTCACAAACACATAACACTCTAAAGATTATCTTATTAAGTCAAGGGTTAAATTTTAACAAATGTATTGAATTTTTTTCAATAAATAGATATCCTGATCCTACTACACAGTGAATCAGGAATCACAATCAAATGTAAACACAATGTTTATGTACAAAATTTTATACAAAGGATCTTTGTCCCGACATATAATATTATTATAATATGAGTGTAATGTTGTGAGGTAGTATTATGAGGCAATACTGGCTGTTTGAGCTAGGTTGTTGGTTGTCATCACGACTTCATGTGTTTGTTACTGGTGGAAATAATATTAACGGATTCACAGATTCTTTTACTTTTTAAAACAATTACTGTCCCTCTTGGACTATTTATGTAAGTCAATTGAGGTGGGTTATACAAGGGTGAGCTGCTCATGCTAACACATTCTTAGCTCATATAGCTGCTGCAGGAAAACTGTATCCTCTGCTCGCTTGCTTCTCAGTTTGCTAAAATAAACCCACAATGGCCGATATCTTGGGCAAGGAGTCTGCTGCCAGAGTTCTGGATCAAGCAAGGCTCAGACCATGTGCTGCTATATTAACGGTCCCTGAAATAAGAAGGGTGTGCCTCCTTCTTCATAACTAATATATAATATATTTCCCCACTGACGTACAAGACAGTACAAACATAAAGTTCAGAGCTGTAGGCCAACTGCTAGCTTTTCATGTGACAATATACACCAGTATTCCTCTCCCTAATGGTTACAACGCCTCTGCAATTCCAGCGTTAATCCCTTCTATACAATAGGATAGGTGTCATGTTACATATGGCAATCCAATATATTCATCTGTATAGGCAGTTATACTCCTCTCTGACAATCTTTACAAGGTGGAGCAATATCTAGGCTTTGCCTCATGTTTGCTACTGAACCACACACATACAGACATAATTTATCATTTCACATTCAATTTTCATATAAAATATATTAAATATGTTTAGCTTACCACAATTCAAGGAAATATTAAACAAGTAACGTTGACTGGCGATGAATTCTGGCACATATTTGGTCTGCCTTTGTCCAGACTTTTTCTTTATTAGAAAATTCTTAGCCTGCTCTCAACGCACTTGATTTTCACAGGATTTATTTTCAAAAATGGCAGTGAACTGACGCTTCTATTTGACCATATCTAACGTTCTAACCAATCAGGCCATGTTTACATGAGCCTTTGAACAAAAACTTTCCATCCTATAAGTTGCCATTAACAACAATATTTGTATTTGCAGTTAGACCAATAAGGTTTCGCCTTACATTTTACCACAGCCAATCAAATCGTATCTAACTTGTCGGCCTCATTTCCCCCAAAGCAGTGTTTTCCAAACATGCCATAAAAAAAAATAAGCAGATATGATCTTGTGCTGTCAGTCAACCCCACTATAGTATTTTGGCTATAATTTGTTAATTAATAGACTATTTGCGTAACACATAACATATTCTTGGTCAGCAAGTCCTAAGGTACAAGAATATATAAGTTTAATGGGGCTAAGTGGCTTCATTCAAAATATGTATTTTTCTATGATAGTCGTGACTTTGCTGTTACCACCTGTTCACTTCCATACTATGGGATGTCTTCTGTACTGTCAGACTAATGTCAGGAGCTTAGACATAAAACAGTAGAATGTCAGGTTTCCCAATAAGACTTTAAACCTGTTTTCAAAACCTAACCTCGTATCGTTAGTGTTTTTTATCACTGTTTATTTGAAAAAATCAGGCCTTCATGCATTTCGCGTGTGATTGGCGTTCACTTTTTTAATCGCGAGACGACGTAGTATTATTGCTTCGCTCCGTCTATCCTTTCTCGCCTCTGCTTAGCCCGTCTGTCTTTCTAGGTCAACTTTGTGTGTATAATTTCATTAATGTAGTATTTGTATCTAGGTCATTATGAAGTTTGCATATCAAGGTCTTCTAAGAAATACAGTACCAGTTTTATTTTTAGAAACGACTGTGATTCGCGTGTAGTTTATGCAGACAAAGTAGAAAAAGGAAGGTCTCTTTTTCAGTCATTATGGCGTTATAAAACGGAAGCGCTATTGGGAAAGCACTGGTCTTTCCCCATTCCTCTTTCTATTGTATTATTTCGTTCGGCTTTACATTTATGTTCTAATTTATATATGAGTATTAGAATTTTTCACCACAATTCTCCCCACTTTAAAACAGACATCATATGTCAGTTCCTAATTCTAGGTACACATAGATAAATTTCTATCTATGCCTGGTGATTACTTTGATTCTTCAAGTTCTTGGGGTCAGGGGTCATGTTTCCCTGATGGACTGTGAGTGGTTTATGGCGGACTCTGAGGAGACAACGGAAAAGAAGAGCCATTGTTCCCACAAGGATGTCACTGCATGAGACTGATGCCAAACTGTGCATGTGACTGATGCCAAACTGTGCATGTGACTGATGCCAACTGTGCATGTGACTGATGCCAAACTCACAGGTCTCTTGGGATTCCCCAAGAATTCTAATTCTTTACATCCAACGCAACATTTGGTTGGTCGGGCTGTCAAATTCGCTTCTTTAAGTCGATCAAACAACATGTTCAGAGAGTCAATGTGTTCCTCAAATGTTTCTGTCGCTATAAGGATATCATCCATGAAGTTTGTTATACATGGATTATTCAGAGGATCCAACAATTTTCTCATCATTCTGGAGAAGACACTGGGCGCATTTTTCAATCCAAATGGCAATCTGTTAAATTCATAGTGTCCCTCTGATGTACTAAAAGCTAGATACGGCCTAACCTCAGGCTTTACTGGAATCTGATAGTAGCCTTTGCTCAGATCCACCTTTGAGAAATATTTAGCTTTATTCAGTCTGGCAAACAGCTGATTTGTATCCGGCAATGGATCCACCTGACCTTCTGTGATAGCATTCAGTCTCCTGTAATCTATACAGAGTCTATGTTCTCCAGAGGGTTTTCTCAAGAGCACCACACTGGAACTATATGAAGATTCACTGTGTGAAATAATTCCTTCCTTCAACAAATAGTCTATCTCTTCCTTCAAAGCCTTCTCCTTAGCGAAAGGAATCGAATATGCTTTCATACATACAGGTGTTGGGTCTATAAGTTTCATATCATATTCCAATAAGTTTGTATGCCCCGGACGGTCCGTTAACACCTCTGTATGATCCTCTAGAACCAGTTGCACTTTCTCCTTCTGATTTTTAGTTAAATGTGTACTGATTTTCACCTGTGCCGCTGTCTCACAGGGGTGTAATGGATATTCAAATGATGAAAGTGGTTCTTTTTTCATCTCCATTGCAATAGACAAGGTCAGCAAATGTGTCTCTTCCTGATTTTCTCTTTCCAAATATACTATTCGTCAAAAGTCAAGGGCCACCCAATTATTTTCAATACACTTTTATATAAGCGCATAGAATGATTAAATGAAGGAAGTTTTTAGTAAAAATGGGTGCAATATCTTCCTCTGACAGTCCTCTATGCACGTTAAGCATAAAAACAACTCACCGACAAACATGGTGGTCACGTGCAATTTGGTTTGCTGACCATAAATTCACATTTTTAATCTGTTTTTTCAAACTTCCGTACAACCAAACAGGTGCAGTAATCGTGCTGATTAACATTCCACGTGCAATGGCGACTTTTCGTGAACAGAGTTCACTCTTAACTTGTTTTACAATCAGCAGACTTAGGGTAGTTTCATCACTTACAAAAACCATGCCCCCGAGAAGAAGTCTTGACACCTTACAAAGAATGAGGGCTATAGCGTGGGTTGAAAGTGGTTTATTTGTCCGTGAGGTTGCTAGAAGGCTTGCAGTGTCACACTCTACTATCCAAAGCATTTTGGAGAGATTTCAGGCCACAGGAAGTGTGGAGGATCGCCACCGGCCAGGTCGCCCTAGATGCACCAATAGACATGATGACCGGTACGTCTTGTTGTCAGTCCTGCGCCATCGAACAGTGACTTGTTCCACTCTAAGATGTCAGCTGAGACAAACTGTAAACGTTAATGTCAGTCAAAGCGCCATTCGCAGACGTTTATATGAATTTGCACTGGCTGCTCGACGTCCTGCAGTCAGAATCCCTTTTACTCCTGCTCATTGCAGAGCCCGTGTTGCTTGGTGTCGCGAGCACATTCGATGGACAAGGCAACAATGGAGTCAAATTCTCTTCACTGATAAATCTCGCTTCACTGTGTCTTTCAATGATGGCAGGATTCGAGTTTGGAGACGACCTTGAGAGCGATTTACTGATGACACAATTCGAGAGGTGGATCGTTATGGTAGGGGTTCTGTCATGGTCTGGGGAGGCTTCTACAGACACGGCAGGACCCCACTCTACATCATCCAAGGCAACTTGACCGGCCCAAGATACCAGAACGAAATCTTGAGACCAATTGTTCAGCCTGATCTGGAGGCCATAGGTGGTAATGCCATCCTCCAAGATGATAACGCTCGACTCCATCGAGCTCGTGTGGTGAATGAGTTTATTCAGCAACATGGGATCATCAGGATGGCGTGGCCAGCTCATTCACCTGACCTTTCTCCGATTGAGCCCCTCTGGGAAGTCCTTGATCGAAGATTGTCAACAAATCACCCCCTGCCAATGGATGTTGCACAGCTGACTGCATTTCTGCTTCAGGAATGGCAAGCTGTTCCTCAGGATACTCTTCGGACCCTTGTGGACTCGATGCGTCTACGCTGTCTTGAATGCCTTGCTGCAAACGGTGGTCATACCCGATTTTGAAATGTCTATTTGTCCAATATCTATTGTGTGACTTTTGAAAAGGTGGGTGACACACTTCACAGCTTCATTGCGTTTGAATGTGTGTTTCCATTTCTTTACGTGACATGTCAATTTGGTATTCAATAAATGCCGTTTTGACTGATACCAATTACGTTTATATCAGATTTGTTTTATGGTTTCAACCAAGGTTTTTCTAAATGGCCCTTGACTTTTGACGAGTAGTATATTTCTTCAGGAGATTCACATGATAGATTTTTTCTTTCCCCTTCTTATCTATCTTATAATTTGTTCTAGACACCTTCTCTAGAACTGTATATGGACCTTGCCATCCGATTTGCAACTTATTCTGGCTACCGGGTAGAAGAAGCAGTACCTTCTCTCCCACAGCCAAATCTCTGTCTTTAGCTTTCTTGTTGTAATAGGCAGCATGTTTTTTCCTGGCTTGTCTCAAATTTTCATTGGCAAGTTTCCAGCCAGTTTTTAAACGAGTGGTCAGCTCATTCACATATTGATATGATGATGTAATATTTTCCTCTGCTTTTTCATCAGTCCACGTTCTTAACAGTTATATATGGACGTTTAAATTAACAACCTTTTTTTTCCTGGCACATGTCAGGTCCTTTGCATTTGAAGCACTGTTGTGATGACTTTTCTTCCCGGAATCATCATGCACAAAACGACCGCTACCAATTTTTTTCTTGGGGCTTTCTCCCCACTTAGAATTCTTGATGAGAGATTTCCTCTCTACATCTTCTTCCTCCAGTTTACATAAGTCCGATTGAGGGATTTTCGGCTTATCCTGGGGTAAGACATCTTTTTGCACTCTCTGCATAGTGGCCATTGTAAAACAGTCAATTGAAGATTGTCCGTGAAAAGGGGCTTCCCATTCCACTTGATCCACTTTATTATTCTTTCTATTGTCAGGCTTACGTTTGCTCAGTGGCGTGTCCAGGTCCTGATCAATGTTCCCACTTGTGGGTGTTCCCTCATGTGCTATGCTACACCTTTCTACAAAATTCTCAATGTCCCACCTTGCCTTGGGCCAATAATAATTTTGAGCTACCTTTTGGATGATGGTACCTATTTTTTCATGGTCCCCATCGTTTCTCACATGTAAGCTCCTTATTAAGTCTGCCCTATACCTTTTAGGAAGTACCAGCTTTCCCTGACTTTTGGATCTAGTTCCGGTCATCCGGTACATCAGGTTGTTCTTCATATAGAAGTCTCCTTTTCCTGAAGGTGTGTGACAATTGGATAATTTTCTAAAACAAGGCTTGAGGGTCTTATCCCCAGCCTGCGCCTTCCTCATCTCATCTGGAGTGGTATCTATCAGAATATCCTCCTCCTTTCTAGAGTTCGTCCTGACCTGAAGGGTGGCCATATTCACAGGTTTCCTTCTACAACGGTCAGTATCATGATTGTCCATCCGACAATTGTTACACCACCTCTTTTTTTGGTTGAAAGATTTTCTTTCATCAAATTTCCTTTCATCGAATTGTGGGGTTTTATTTTTATTATCATACCGTGGCCTATCAAACTGGTGCTTACCTTTGTTCTGATCTCTATGATCAAATTTATTAAAGTTTTGTGGTGCCTTTAAATTGTCTACCTGTTTCTTTTTATTACCTGTTACCTCTGCTTGAGCTGCTTGATATCTTTCAGCAACATTTATTAACTCACCCAGCCTCTCTGCACCTTGTTCCATGAGAAACTTTCTCAGGTCTGGAGCCATGGACTCTCTTAGCTGCTCTATAAGGATCATTTCCTTAAGATCTTGGGTTTTCCCAAGAGCCGTCCATTTCTCCAAGTATGTCTCTAACCGTGCAGAGAACTGGGGATATGTCTCACCTGACAGTAGTTTAGCATTCCTGAACTTTTTTCTATAAAATTCTCCATTCTTTTCATATCTTAGCAACAGAGCCTGCTTTAACATGTCATAATTGTCTTGGTCATCTCTGCTCATCTTGGCAAAAACGTCATAAGCTGTACCACGAAGCCCTTGTGATAACTTTCAGCTCCACCTTTCTCTCTCTAACCCATACGTGGTAGCTAATAGTTCATATCTATTTAGGTAGCTCTCTATGTCATCGTCTTTCTCAACAAAATGGTCTAAATGAAAACTCATAGCTGAGGTTGAGGCTCCCTGACTAGCAGCAGCATCGGAGGTAAAGGGACTGGCACCATTTTCAGGAGCATGGCCTTGAAATTCCAACTCCCTTAGTCGTAACTCGTGCTCCCTCTGTAATCTTTTCTCCTCCTTTGCTGCTTCCCTTTCGGCAGTCAATCTTTGTTCTTCCCTTTCAGCAGCCTGTCTCTTTTCTTCTCTTTCTGCAGCTATTCTCTTTTCTTCTCTTTCTGCAGCTATTCTCTTTTCTTCTCTTTCTGCAGCTATTCTCTTTTCTTCTCTTTCTGCAGCTATTCTCTTTTCTTCTCTTTCTGCAGCTATTCTCTTTTCTTCTCTTTCTGCCTCCAATTTCTTCTCTTCATACTGGAGCCTTTTAATCTCTGCCTCCCGATCTGCCTCCAATGCCTTAGCCTCTTTGTCAGCCTCAATCTGCAACCTCTTAATTTCTTTTTCAGCCTCTAGCTTTCTTTCAGCCTCTTTTTCTAATCTTTTTTCTTCGCGTTCAATGAATTTGTCACATTCAGTTGTGACATAAGCAATCATAATTTGCCCGTCCATTCCCAATTCTTTAGCGGCCTGTACAGCAGCAGATCGAAACTTTGCCAGGTCTGCCATTTTCTAACAGGCAAATTTATACAATGTTTAACTAAACAATTTTATCTATGACTAATTATACTAAGGACAACCACAAGCACTGAGAGCTCAACCTTATCTATTTTCCACCCAAGAATATCTTTTTAATTTTTATTATTCCCTGAAGTGAACTCCCCCCAATATATGTGCTAGGAGAAGGTTCAAAATCCCGGACAGGACCCCAATATATGTGGTAAGTTGGGATTATATAATATAGTTATGGGGGACTTAGTGTATTGACTGAGATCAGCTGTGAAGGTATCTGTATCTAATGAGTGGGATGTGTTACAGATGACCTTACTTGCTACCACATTTAGACCTCAATCAGACTTATTCTAGAATTTAGTGATGACTACGTTTAATGTCTAGGGTTATGATAGTGATGTAGTGTAATTCACAACAACCAACAGACAGATAAACACCTAAGTTAAGATCCTCAACAAATTGACAACAATATGACAGTCACAAACACATAACACTCTAAAGATTATCTTATTAAGTCAAGGGTTAAATTTTAACAAATGTATTGAATTTTTTCAATAAATAGATATCCTGATCCTACTACACAGTGAATCAGGAATCACAATCAAATGTAAACACAATGTTTATGTACAAAATTTTATACAAAGGATCTTTGTCCCGACATATAATATTATTATAATATGAGTGTAATGTTGTGAGGTAGTATTATGAGGCAATACTGGCTGTTTGAGCTAGGTTGTTGGTTGTCATCACGACTTCATGTGTTTGTTACTGGTGGAAATAATATTAACGGATTCACAGATTCTTTTACTTTTTAAAACAATTACTGTCCCTCTTGGACTATTTATGTAAGTCAATTGAGGTGGGTTATACAAGGGTGAGCTGCTCATGCTAACACATTCTTAGCTCATATAGCTGCTGCAGGAAAACTGTATCCTCTGCTCGCTTGCTTCTCAGTTTGCTAAAATAAACCCACAATGGCCGATATCTTGGGCAAGGAGTCTGCTGCCAGAGTTCTGGATCAAGCAAGGCTCAGACCATGTGCTGCTATATTAACATCAGAACCACGGTCCCTGAAATAAGAAGGGTGTGCCTCCTTCTTCATAACTAATATATAATATATTTCCCCACTGACGTACAAGACAGTACAAACATAAAGTTCAGAGCTGTAGGCCAACTGCTAGCTTTTCATGTGACAATATACACCAGTATTCCTCTCCCTAATGGTTACAACGCCTCTGCAATTCCAGCGTTAATCCCTTCTATACAATAGGATAGGTGTCATGTTACATATGGCAATCCAATATATTCATCTGTATAGGCAGTTATACTCCTCTCTGACAATCTTTACAAGGTGGAGCAATATCTAGGCTTTGCCTCATGTTTGCTACTGAACCACACACATACAGACATAATTTATCATTTCACATTCAATTTTCATATAAAATATATTAAATATGTCTAGCTTACCACAATTCAAGGAAATATTAAACAAGTAACGTTGACTGGCGATGAATTCTGGCACATATTTGGTCTGCCTTTGTCCAGGCTTTTTCTTTATTAGAAAATTCTTAGCCTGCTCTCAACGCACTTGATTTTCACAGGATTTATTTTCAAAAATGGCAGTGAACTGACGCTTCTATTTGACCATATCTAACGTTCTAACCAATCAGGCCATGTTTACATGAGCCTTTGAACAAAAACTTTCCATCCTATAAGTTGCCATTAACAACAATATTTGTATTTGCAGTTAGACCAATAAGGTTTCGCCTTACATTTTACCACAGCCAATCAAATCGTATCTAACTTGTCGGCCTCATTTCCCCCAAAGCAGTGTTTTCCAAACATGCCATAAAAAAAATAAGCAGATATGATCTTGTGCTGTCAGTCAACCCCACAATAGTATTTTGGCTATAATTTGTTAATTAATAGACTATTTGCGTAACACACAACATATTCTTTGTCAGCAAGTCCTAAGGTACAAGAATATATAAGTTTAATGGGGCTAAGTGGCTTCGTTCAAAATATGTACTTTTCTATGATAGTCGTGACTTTGCTGTTACCACCTGTTCACTTCCATACTATGGGATGTCTTCTGTACTGTCAGACTAATGTCAGGAGCTTAGACATAAAACAGTAGAATGTCAGGTTTCCCAATAAGACTTTAAACCTGTTTTCAAAACCTAACCTCGTATCGTTAGTGTTTTTTATCACTGTTTATTTGAAAAAATCAGGCCTTCATGCATTTCGCGTGTGATTGGCGTTCACTTTTTTAATCGCGAGACGACGTAGTATTATTGCTTCGCTCCGTCTATCCTTTCTCGCCTCTGCTTAGCCCGTCTGTCTTTCTAGGTCAACTTTGTGTGTATAATTTCATTAATGTAGTATTTGTATCTAGGTCATTATGCAGTTTGCATATCAAGGTCTTCTAAGAAATACAGTACCAGTTTTATTTTTAGAAACGACTGTGATTCGCGTGTAGTTTATGCAGACAAAGTAGAAAAAGGAGGGTCTCTTTTTCAGTCATTGTGGCGTTATAAAACGGAAGCGCTATTGGGAAAGCACTGGTCTTTCCCCATTCCTCTTTCTATTGTATTATTTCGTTCGGCTTTACATTTATGTTCTAATTTATATATGGGTATTAGAATTTTTCACCACAAGGTATAAGAAGAGAGAGCCCTCTCCACCATCTCAGTATTTGTAAATGGCAACAGAAACTTAAGCGCCATGTCGGTCAGCTGTTCATATTCTCTGCTGATGTCTCCCCAAAAGTTAATAAGGAATTTTCCTTTGAATTCAGCTGTTAAAGTAGTATTAGTCGAAAGTTCAATCAACTTCTCTTTTTCGTTGATTGATAATGTGGTTGCTTTGAAATACTCTTCTTCAAAGGGATTTACAATCCAGTAGTTCTCTTTTCCAGGTTTCGGAAAGTACTTCTCGAAAGATGATTTTAGCCCTTTCAAGTGTTCAATTATTTTCTCGCTCATTTCCTGGGAGAGGTGCAGCTCGTTCTCAGATAGAAAATTGTGCAGAGTTTCAAATACCCCAGGCTGGACTTTTTCAATACACGACCTCCAAAAATCTAATTTTTTAATCATAGATTCAATTTTGTCTGAAACATTGAAGATCGTTACCGAGCTATTCTGAACACATTAACTACCGAATTGAAAAACACGCTGTGGCCGAATTAAATTTTTTTCCCATTTTCATCCTGTAGGTGTTTGCACAAAGTAAGCTGTAGTTTTCGTAATTGTTTACAGATTTTTTATGAATTATGCGTCATTTTAAAGATATATGAATGTACTATTACAATAAACACCGGTTGTAACTCTAATAGAGGTTGTTGCTATTTAACGGCCCTCCAATGGCCGAGGACTTGCAATATTTTCACAATTATAACTGCTTGCGCCCCATCTCTATCAAAATCACAATTTCAATCAATCTGCACACCGTTTTCACTCTTGTCCTCGTTGCTAGATCTATCAGTCATTTGTTGAAACACGTTTCTATCCTATTCAGCCATTAGACGAGATGTACACGCATTTTTTGTAGTCCTATCACTAGTTGCCACGGTAAACAGTTTTACACGATTTGGTAACTAACCCCTAGTCAACCTGGTCATAGTGTATGGGCCAAATGAGGATGAGAGAGCAGAGGTCAAGGAGGAATTCTTCGAGCTGCTTCAAAGGACAGTGGATGACTGCCTAGATGAAGTTATCATGCTCGGAGATTTTAATGCCAGAGTTGGAAATGACCATGCTAGATGGGGTGGAGTTATCGGAAGATATGGAGAAGATACTCTCAATGACAATGGAAAGCGACTCCTTAGATTCTGCAGTGAGCAAAATTCTGATCATTACAAATACAAAGTTCCCCCATAAGCGCATACATGCATACACTAGATGTGAACCAACAAAGAATGAGAAGTCAGTGATCGACTATGCCATTGTTCGGAGAAGCTCATTCAAATATGTCCGAGATGCAAGAGTCTGGAGGGGGCCAGAGATTGGAAGTGATCACTACTTGCTAACAATCAAACGAACAACTGAAAGAGTTGCTCAGCCTAGGAACTGCTCAACATCACGCAAGAAACCAAGTAAACGAGCAGGAGAAATGAGCATTAGGACCTACAAGCTGAGAGAGCCAGAAATTAAGACCAGATATCAGGGGCTTATTGCTGCAGCGGTGAGCAACACAGAAGAACAACCTGATGACTTGGAAACCCTCTGGATTAAATTCAAGGATATCATAAAGACAGCTGCTGCAGAAGCATGTGGTGAAGTCCGACTTGGGAACCAGAGAAAGAGGACACCTTGGTGGACAGAGGAAGTCAAAGAGAAAATAAGAGAGAAGAAAATGGCATGGAAACAATACTTAGGAGCTAAAAACACAACAGGACAAATGGAAAAATATAGAGAATATGTGACACTCAGAACAGAAGTAAAGAACAAAGTGCTAGCAGCAAAACAGAAGTCCTGGGAAGAATTTGGAGAAAAGCTAGAAAAAGATGCACAAGAAAACCAGAAATTGTTCTATAAGACCCTAAAGAACATGAGGAAGGAAAAACAATGCCCTCTCAAATTTATAAAGGACAAGCAAGGCAAATTGCTTACTGCCCCGAAGGAAGTAATGGAAAGATGGAAAGAATATTTCTCAGAACTCCTTGATGGTGAGCAAGGTCAAACATCAGAAATGATAACCACTAGCACAGAAGAGGAAACCAATGGTGATGAAGATGACATAAAGATGGAAGAACTGAAGGCAGCACTGGAGAAAATCAAGATGGGCAAAGCAGCAGGGCATGATGGTATAACACCAGAAATGGTTAAGTACATGGGAGCATCAGGCGACCTGTTACTCTTAAGGGTCCTACAGGCAGCATGGTGCAACAAGACCATACCAAAGGATTGGGAGATCGCCATCATAACACCAATTTTCAAAAAGGGTGACAACCGACAGTGTGGAAACCATAGAGGCATATCCCTTCTCAGTGTCCCTGGAAAAATCTACTCTAGAATCCTAGAGCAGAGACTCCGACGCCTAGCTGAGCCACAATTGGATGAGGTCCAGTGCGGATTCCGAGCAAACCGAAGTACTCAAGACCTAATCTTCACACTCAGACAGCTGAGTGAAAAGGCCCTTGAGTATAAGAGTGAGATCCATCTTTGTTTCATAGATCTGGAAAAGGCGTTTGACAGGGTCCCTTGGAGCAAACTTTGGGACTGTTTGGCAAGGAAGAATATTCCAGCACCTCTGATTCATGCTATACAGAGCTTCTACAAGTCTTGCAGAAATTATGTGAGGACAGCAAACCATAAGTCAGAAGAGTTCAGGACCACCACTGGTGTAAGACAAGGTGATATCCTATCACCTTACCTCTTCATACTCCTTATGGACGAACGAACGAACGAACGAACGAACTTTATTTTCAAAGGGTTAAGAATTGGGCACGCAGGCCCGTCTGACATTCTGCCCTTCCTCTCTCTCTCTCATCATGTATACTAATATCCTTTCATCCTCACATTTACTTTAAGCATTATTAAGGCATTTATCATTATAAAAGTAATATTACATTTGCAATAATCATCATAATTTAAGTGTTAAAAAAAAAAAAAAAAAAAAAAAAAAAAAAATTGAATTCTTCGTACTGTAAATTAGTGATTTGAGAGGTATGTTATGAGAACTTGTAAAAATGATAACGGTGTTCAACTGAATGGACTCAGGGGATGAGGGGGTAGACAGTTACTTTCCATTTTCCTTTCCATTTCCTTTGCGTCCCAAACTCAAGACCAGAATCAGACGATGTCATCAAGGCATGTAAGGAGAGAACAAGAAAGTATTCAGTGGGGTACTGGAAGATGAGACAGGTCTATACTTCAGAGCTGGCATTTGCTGATGATGTTGCCCTGATTGCTAAATCAGAGGCACATCTCCAATCCAACCTGCAAGTCTGGAAGGAAGAGCTGGAGAAGAGAGGGATGGTCATAAGCAGCTCTAAAACAAAATCCATGGTGATATCACGAGAAGAAAGAAGGCATCAGATTAAGCTTGGAGAACAGGTCCTGGAGCAGGTTGACCACTTTAAATACCTCGGAGCTATTATAGACCGAAAGGGAGGCATCAAAGAAGAGTTGGCCACTCGAAAAGCAGCAGCTGGGAGACTTTTTCAGGCCATAAATCGAGGATTCCTCAGCAAGAGAGAGGTTGGTAAGAAAACGAAGATGGCTGTATACCGCTCCACCTATGTCCCAGTCTTGACATATGGATGCGAGTCATGGGCAATGACTACAACCCATAAAAGCCAGATCCAAACCTCAGAAATGAGGTATCTGAGGAAGGTGGTTGAAGTAACAAGAAGAGACATGGTACGCAACCAGACGATACGTCAAGGCCTAAAATGCCACCCCCTACAGACCCAAGTAGAACAGTCCCAACTAAGATGGTTTGGCCATGTCTGCAGAATGGGAGAAGATCGGCTACCACGAGAAGCATGGGAAACAAAGAGCCAAGGATCCAGACCCCGAGGACGACCCAGAGTCCGCTGGGAGGACAACATTAGACAATCTTTGAAGGACCGAGGACTAGAATGGAACCAGGCCAGGAGGAAGACAGCCGATAGAATAGTCTGGCGCTCTCTCTTCCAAACCTCTACACCTCACGGTAGAAGGGGAACGACTAAGTAAGTAAGTAAGTAAGGTAACTAATCCAAAACGCTGAAAAATATGAATATAATATCAATTTTCCAGTGTTCTACAACAACCATGCTTTGGGAATTTGTTTTCCGGTGGCATCTTAAAATCTCGAACCAGATCAGAAAGTGTTTCAGTACATTTTTCATTCGTTTTATTACTAAAATTAGATTGGCGCTCTGAGCGGCTTGCGGTCCAAATGTGATTATTTTGTGAGCCGCTGACAGCGGCTTGCGGTAGTTAATGTGTGAAGTGCCAAATTTAGTTTGTTTATTTGTAGGAAAATATCCGATAAGTATGCAAGACTCTGAAGCCAATCACAGTCGTGTAACTTTGAAGTAAGTTGGAAAGGATGGTCTTCAAAAAAAAGTTGGACTTCATGTCTAAGTTCGAACAGCCGGGTAAGGACTTTACCACGAGAGAGCCACCTTACTTATGTATGAAGGAGCAGGGTAGAATGAAGACTATTCATCTCTTCACACAGTACTTTGAAAAGCCTCGAGTTTGTGGACTTTGACTTTATAAAATTAACCACTTTCACAGCTACATTAAGAACGACTTTTAATTCACCATAGAGGCGGTTAGATGCAAGGCTTTGCCTGTAGATGCAGCAGTGGCTCCAGGTTATATTGGGGGCTACCTTCGTGACACAAGCGCGAAGACCGGAGTAGCAACCTGACATAGACTTGGCTCCGTCGGTGCATAGTCCACAACAATTAGACCAATTAATGTCATTTTCTTTGAAATAAGAATCAATAGCATGAAATATATCCTCACCTCTTGTAAGCCCTGACAGAGGATGATAAAGCAAAAGGTTTTCTTCAACTTCATTGCTTTTCAAATACCTCACAATAACAAGCAAAACAGCGAAATTAGCAATATCTGCGCTTTCGTCAACTTGAATAGCAAAGAATTTACTATTTTAATTCTACTTATTATTGTCGCTTCAACATCGTCAGACATATCCTGCAATCTTCGAGAAATTGTATTGTTCGAAAGAGGGATAGCGTTCATTTTGCGAACATGTTCCTCTCCGAGCATGCACAGAACGGCATCTTTTATACAAGGAGAAATTAAATTCTCAGCTATAGTATGATTTTTACCACATTTAGCAATACGATAACTAATACGGTAGGAGGCTTCAACCGCATTTTCGTTATTTTTGTTAGCTGACGACAAGTACGATGTCACATTCTGTTGTTTCGATAGGCGCTGAAAAAAAATTGCGTTCCTTGTTTTCATAACTGGGGTGTTTTGTTTGTAAATGCCGCAAGAGTAACCAAGGTTTCATGCTACCATTGGATAATACTTCCCGACACACTACACAGTGGGGCTTAGCACAGTCCTCATCTCTTATAAACGAAAACCCATACTTCATGTATTCGTCACTGTATTTTCTCTTTTTAGCTCTATGTAAAACTGAAGATCGTATCTTTTCACTATCCTGCACCAAAGTCTTAGGCGTGTCCTGAGAAGTACTTGGCGATTGATCACATTCCACATTATGTTTCAGCTTTTTTACTGTGCCGGTTTTCAATTACTGATCCATATCTGATAATACACGAATTGAACAATTAATCACTTTAAGTTAAGTTAAAACAATGACAAAAACTACTGTATATAGAAACACTGTCTCACTGTCTCACGTTTGTAAAATTTGGGTCAAGAATCGACACTATTACTTCCGGGACATTAGACGTTCATAGACAGTGTGGAAAAACAAGTCATATTTTTGATGAAATATTCAACGGCACAACTATAATCCCATAGTCATCATAATGAAGACTTTTGTGTAAAAATATTGAATTGTGTTCACACTAGTGCCCTGTATATATTTTCACACACGCCAGTCCAAGCAGACAGCACGCCAGTGGCGCGCAAGAAGAGATTGTCTCACACAGTTCATGTTGTATAGTATAGCGTTGAATTAATTTCACAACTTTTGACTTGTCTTTTACACTGTTGACATACGTATCTTTTTTCCGCCATTACTCAATTTTTTTCGCGTACCCCCTGAACGTCCTGTCGCGTACCCCCCGGGGTACGCGTACCACAGGTTGGGAACCGCTGCCATAGGGCATATCTGCTACCAAAAAAAGTCCGTTCACCAATTGATGTTCAACATTAAAAATTTTTTTTCTAAAAAACTACCTGATGTAATGAATTCATATTTTGCATGTAGTCTTATATTATCCATGACGTTACAAATATGTTGTTGTGAAGTCAATATAAATTCTGCATTCTTCAAAACCGCCCTTTGATCTTTTCCGAATCTTACAAGAAGCACGGCTTAAAAATTAAATTTTACAGTACACTACGTCATAAATGTCAAAAGTAGGATCAGAGGCGTATCCATATCTGCTCACCGCATAGGAAACAGCTATAAGTAGTGATACATTTAAATCTGAAACGTGGGGGTAAAAAACTGTACTCAAAACTATATTGTATACGACACGGTAAATTTTACATGTGCACCTGCACTATTTCTTCGTGTTTTGAAGGAGCATAATTACATTGTTTTATGTTTTTGATATCTCAATTAAGTTACATTTATCTCAGTCCGTATCTGACGATTCCATTAGATTAACAACTGTTAATGGCTGGATAAACTGTAATCCATCACGTTGCCAGTATTCTTCTTCTTCACGGAGCACATGATCTACACATTTCTTCCAGAATTGAAAATCTGTCTTTTTTAGGGTATCATGTGTAAGAACTTTCATGTCGCTCATTTTAAATGTGGTGTTCTGTACTGCAACCTGTCCTTTGATTTTAGCCCAAAGTAACTCTATTGGGTTAAGATGCGAATGATAAGGTGGTAGTCGAAGAGAGGTGTGACCATATGATTCAATTATTTTGTCAACGCAATACACCTTGGTCTTCTTAGTCTGTTTCACAAGCTGTAACAATTCAGGTTTCAAATAGGTATTATCGACATTGACATTTTCATTTCGTAGCCAAGTTCTTATTGCATCTTTTGTGCTTGTGGAAGTTGGTACTTTGTCTTTCTGAGCTACAACATTGTGATAGGATGCATTGTCCATTACAATACATGATGGTCTGTCAAGAATGGGGAGAAGAGTTGTTTCTATCCAAGAACGAAAAATATGTCCATTCATTTCAGTGTGGTAGTCCATACCATCTGTTGAAATTGCCTGGAACATTAGTTCTGCGTCATGGACAATTCCATTTTCACTGCTGCCAGCATGCGCAATTATAATTCGTTGTCCTTTGCTACTGGGAATTGTCCTTTTATGAACACTGTCAGAAGATTGCCATTCTTTCTCATTTGTATGGTGCGAATTAACCCATGTTTCGTCTAAATATACTATATCATATCCGTCCATCCTTCGTGCTCGTATCTGTCTAAGGAATTTGCTTCGGGCAGCAATTAAGTGTGGTTTTTCACATAATACATTCCTGCACTCCAATAGATTTGCGAAACGTAAAACCGACGGACCTTACAACTTTCCAAAGAGTTGTTTTTGAGATATCAATATCACAATCCTTTAGCAGCTTCACTTTCAGTTTGCGGAGAGTGACAAGTTCATTTAACGAAAACGTTTTGAAAATCTCACGTCGAATAACTTCTTCATCGAAGTTGTCAACTTTTTTTTTCCTTCCTTGACTGACATTTTTATTCTCAACATCATGCTGTATCCATCGACAAAAAGAAACTCAGTTAATACCAAGCGCGACCTGTGTTCTTCTATCAGGTCTATTGATGTCGTGATATAAACTCCCCTTTTTAGCCTCACTGCAGAAGTGTCTGTACAGCATTACAGTAACCTTCTTCATAGTTATAAATTTGCACTTCAAACTCATAATGAATGTAATATTATTCTATATGTTCAGAAAAAAAAATATGTTTCAATATAATACAATGCAGCTATAACTTTACAATAATTTCACAATATGCCACTGACTTTACAACGGTACAGATTTGCACTAATGATGTCGCACTATTTCAGCTTTCGACAGCAGACACCTGCGGTGCACGAAATGTCATGATTTCGTCTTAAAATATATTTTTTTTTCTATTAAAAAACCATTTATTGCCCGTGCAAAACAACTGTACTGCTGACATGCTACATTTTAATACCGGTAGGGGAGTGTGATTTTAATATAACCTGATGAATAGATATTTCAATCTAGATACATTTTCTGGAGGCAAAAAATGTTTTCATAATGTCATGAACAATATAATACTACATGCAAAATATAAATTCATTACATCAGGTAGTTTGTTTGAAAACAAATTTCAAAGTTGAACATCAATTGGTGAACGGACTACGAATTTAGCGAAATGAAAATATTACTGTAAAAAAACGAAAACATTCTCCGCTATACACCTCCTCGTTGTGTCGTGTCTTCGACTTGTAAGAGAACTAGGAATATTCATCATCAGCATTCCCCTTTGCGCTCCTTACAGAACATATAACCACCACTGTAGCTGCCCCCCCCCCTCTTCCAGGACGCCTGCACCAAGTATTCACATGCTCTTGTAGTGATGTGTTTCAGTGACAGTTTGTTTGACATGATGAGATTGCCAGTTCCAGGCACAACTTCATATTAGTCGCCTTGTACGACATGCCTAAGGGTGCAGCAGCCTTATTCTTTCTTGTCCTTTTCAGCGACCCCCAGGAACTCCCACGAGTCACTAGAAATATTAAACAGTACTAATATGGCCGACATTTTCTATCTCTCCCGACTCCTTTGTCAATATAGTTGTATAAATCCTATTATCCTCAAGTTTACTACACACATCAGCTTTTGATATAACTATATATATATTCAACACACAGATTTACAATGCTGTGTTACTCTGTCACCAACATCCTTTAGGAAATCTTGCCAGAAGTTCCACACTATGCACAGCAGTGGTCTCTGACGCATAATTGAAGTACGTTAGCAGCTGGCTGGCGTCAGAATATTTTAACTGTAGTCTCTCATGGGCCTAGTAATTCACGAACCAAATATTTGTGTAGCTTCCTATTTTCACTTGGCAGAAAAACAAATACTGCTTTTAGAAATTTGAAGTAAAATATTATTTGCAATGCAAATATTACATTTGTTATTAGACACTCAATATTCTGTGTGTGTGTGTGAGAGAGAAATGAAACCATCTTTGAGTGGTTTAAAAAAGACCTACACTTTTTATTTGTCAATAGAGATAGGAAACTCTTTACAGAGGGATGCAACAGGAGACAATCTGATCATCAGAAGTAGTCCCCCGTCGATCAAGTGTTTCGGCCACTTACATCATCATCCCATCTTCATCATTTTCCTTGTCGCTCACAGTGAAGCATGGAACCACCACTACAAACAACCCTTTTACAAGAAGTCTCCACAAAACATTCACATGTGCCCATTAACTACCGGGTAGTTGTTTCTGTATCTCGGGTCCACTATATGTAGTGATGGAAGATCAAATAAAGAAATCAAGACAAAACTTGAGATGGCCTCAGCTGCCATGACAAGGTTGAATGTGATCTGGAAAAGTAACATCAGTTTTCCTGTGAAGATCAAATTATACAAATCACTTGTATTATCTATTCTCTTGTATGGGTGTGAGGGCTGGACACTCACTGCAGATACGGAGCGAAGGATTCAGGCTTTCGAGCATAAATGTTATAGAAGAATTTTGCGCATTTGCTATAAAGAGCACAAAACAAATGTCTATGTTAGAGAGAAGATAAACACCTATGCAGGCCATCAAGAACCACATTTGTCAATAGTGAAACGTCGAAAGCTTGCCTGGTTTGGGCATGTAACTCGTCATGACTCCCTTTCGAAAACGATCCTCCAGGGAACAGTCGAAGGTAAACGGAGAAGTGGAAGGCAAAGAAAATCCTGGGCTGATAACATCAAAGAATGGGCAGGACACGGTTTCTCCACACTTGTACGCATTGCTGAGAATAGAGAGCAGTGGAGGACCCTGTCTGCTGATGCTTCCACCATGGCACCCCTACGACCCATGACGGGTTATGGGTTGAGATGATGATGATGAGTTGTTTCTGTAGAAATATGTTTTACATGATAAAGTTGTCAGCCCTATTCACAACCTCAAATCAGTTGCCTTGTACGACATGCAGGGGGTGGGTGGGTGGGTGGTGGGGGGGGGGTTAGTAAGTCTGTTCTTTCTTTGTCTCATAAGAGGCCCCCCCCCCCCCCCCCCCCATCCCTTGGAACTACACGGTACAATAGAACGAATGCTGTACTTGTTTTTGGTCTAAATAATAATAATTATTATTATAGTAATAGTTGGGCGACCGCAGCTGAGGTTCAAAGATGATTGCAAGAGAGACATGAGGGCACTGGACATAAATCCAGCTACCTGGGAGGATGAAGCTGACGATCGCATCAAGTGGACATGCTCTTACAACGCTACCTCAGATTGATCGAAAAAAAGCTCACTGGGCAGAAGAGGGGAGAAAACTTCGAAAGGAACACAAGGAAAAATAGAAGCTGAGGGCTGTCATCTCTGGGGCGCTTTCCCATAGTCAGTGATAACTGAAGCGGCTACTATTATTATAATAGTAACTAGCAGTAACCCGTCAATAATGACGGAAGTCAATAAAAAACTGTAATATATTTAAAAAATATTTTTAAATTCAATATAAAAGTTCTTTGATGGCAAAATTTTTTGTGAAAGTGTTTCCACTTGAAACTTGAGAGAGTGACAGAACTGACATTCCTGATCCATTGGGCCGCAGTTGTGTACAGCAACTGCATTCTCATCAAAGGCATCATGATTTGGAATTGTTGGACTACGTGCAGCTCTTGATCGTCTCACTTGTTGTGCAGCTGCTGCTCTACGTTCGGTTGCTTCTTCTGAAGTCTACTTTGCTCGTTGAGATGCTCTCAACTGACGAATGCGAAAAGCTTCTGCAGCGCGTTGAGATTCATGCTCTTCTGCAATCTGATTTGCTCGTTGTGACTGACGCTGTGCTTGTCTTTGTGCCGCTTCATGTTGTCGTCGTAATGCTGCTTCTTCTAGAGTCTCGCTTGCTCGTTGTGATTGACGCGATCGTTTCTTCCTCTTAGCATCTGCAGCTCGTTTTGCAGCCATCTTATCATTTTGATCCATAATAATAAGTCTGCAATACTTTAAATTAAAATTTTGTCTTGAAGAAACAATCAAAAACTTACATTTATTTTTAACAAAATGATGAGTTAAATCCGTTTCCGGAATGAAACTGGGTTCTACAATCAAAAACTTACATTTTATTCATATATCACCGTCACTCACTTTGTGTTGCTCAATTCACCGACTTTTCTTCGTTGAGTGTTACTATTTTCGGGAGAGTACATATAAAGGAAACAATACAACTAATGTCTAACTTTCAACCACAGTTGCATCCCTTAGATGTGACCGACGTACAAACAGCGAGAATTATGGATGTTGATGATGATAATAATAACAATTGTCCTTTTTCATGCCAGATATAAAGTAATTTTTTGTTGTTGACAATACTCCTTCTTCTAACCATATTAACACAAGCACTAAGTATTATTCTGTTGTAAAAACAAATACAGGTTTCCCCCGCTATCCGAAAGTACAGCGTTCATATGAAACCGTTCGTAAGCCGAAATGGCGTAAAGCGAAGAAGCGATTACCATTAATTTATAATGGAAAAATTTTGAGCGTTCCCAGACCCAAAAAATAACCTAGCAAGTCATACCTCGCCTCAAAAACCGATCAAACCACCCATGACTACCTTTAAATTACACTTTCGCAACACTTTCATCAACATCGTCCAGTGCCATCTGTTTCCGCTTATTAAAGACGGACTGATTTCTCCTTAAGTATAAGATAACTTAATGGAACACCACGCTTTGTACACACATAAATCCACTCAAGCAATAGACTTTTCATTTTATTTTATCCATTACTGGATGCCGACTAAACGAGACCACTTTGCAACTAGCAGAACCAATAGTAACTTCGGCAGCTTTCAAGGTTCTTTCTCTCTGCGTGTAAATAGTACGAATGGTGGACGCAGGCAAGTTCACCGCACGCACAATGTCTTTATTTCGTTCATCACGATCGAAATACTAAATTATGTCCAGTTTTACGCTAAGCGCAACACCCTTACGAGCTCTCTTGGGCTTTACTGATATATTAGGACACATCTTGCTAGCGGATGCACAAAATAAATCGAGATAAAGCACAGATGCTCACAGATACAGTTCAAAGCTGTGGCGGCTTGACGCTGAGTGTAGTTGTCGCTCGCTGCAAAAAAAAAAAAAACCCTGTACGCTGTTTCCGCTTTTCGCCTTTTTTGTAAAAGCGAAAATCCTCTTCTGATTTCTTTGGTTAGCGAAAACAGGTACTAATGTAGGTCTTTCGTAAAAACGAAGTGGAGTAAAGCGAACTTTCGAAAAGCGGGGGATATCTGTACTACTTTTTGTTTGTCAAAAAGCAGAAATTACTTTTAATGTCAAAGACAATACTTGTAGCCATATTACTAGAAACACCCATACTTGATTTGTTGTAAAAACATAAATACTTTAATTTATGTTATCGTTAAGAACACAAATACTTGCTTTTGTTCTCCAAAATTTGATTACGGCTGTCAGTACAAATATCTAATACTTTTCTTGCCATAAAATAAATAGTATTTAATTGTTAAAACACGTAATGTTTGTTGTTCATAGGACAAAGAACATGTTAAGTTGTCAAAATAAAATACAAACACTCCGTTTTGTTCTTAGAAAAACAGAATCCACATTTATTTTTCGTGATACATCTTTACTTTTCTGGTTTCAATATGACAAATACTGTTTTCTACTTGGCTGCGAGCATCCGCCTGGCAGAATGGTTAGAGCGCTGGCCTCTCATCGCAAAGGTACCGGTTTGAAATACGATGGCTTCACGCACCTGCTGTAAATGCGTACCTTGCTCTGCTCATGAGTTAGAGACAGCAAAGGTAGCGCGGGGATGAACTGGTCACCCCACCTCATTTAAAAAAGCTGGACACTAGTATAATGAAGTCTGTAACACAGTATCTGCTTAGAGACTACCTTTATCTTGACCTTTTAACTTGGCTGTACGTTTCTGTTGTCAAACAAATTCGTCTTTCTTCTTGGTGAAAACACAAACATCTTTAAAAGTAAAAATTATTTCTATACTTAGTTTTTTTCATACTGCTAGTTTATGAAGTGGAATGTGGGTGAAATATTAAAACACCGATTCATTCCTGAAGGAATCAAGTTTTCTCGTTTTTGTTCTCTCATTTTTACTTCGTCTTTCTAAGTTTTTGTTACAAGCGTAACGGTTAATCCGGTCTGATTTCTCGGGGTCTCTGAGGTGAAGATAGAAAGAATATATACATTGCTTCTTTACTCATGTTACAAGAGATGACTGAGATGAAGTTTCCATGAGGCTGGTAATCTCGTCATGGACAAAGGATTGCTGCAGAAACCACCATTACAAATAACATGAAATACTTTAGCGCAAGCCATAGTGATGGCCCCATGTTCCTTAAGTAACGAAAAGGAATATGATTATGGTAATGACAATGATAAAATAACTTTACATTCGTTAATTGGTGTTTTACCAGGGCCCCACAGGGGAACAAAGAATAGTAACACTGTAACCTACCACGCATGTCGTAAAGGGCAACAAAGGAGAGTTGGACATACAGCCGACTACCCCATCCTGCAGACATTTTAATCCACGCAAAAAAATTCAACAAGAATGTGTGCTTTCTTTGAGTAGAAGGATTGAAGTGGTGTGACAAGATCACAAATGTGGACCTGGTGACAAGAACCCCACATGTGCCAGTGGAATAACCCATGAAAGGAAGACGCTGGCGAAGGATAGAACACCCATGGAGGAAACCTGTTGATAGCATTACAAGGCAGTCCTTGTTCTAGAATCCTCAGGGTAAGAGAAGTAGGAGATCAAAGAATATATGGAGAAGAAAACTGGAGATAGGTATGATAGGGAAGAAAAATACACGGAAAGACCTTGAGCTGATGGCACGTGACAGGAAGTCTTGGCATACATTTGTTGAAAGCTTGTGCTCCTTGCGGATTTGAAGCAGGGCCGGATTAAGAGGCCCTATGCTATTAAGATACTTTGGGGCCCCTCTCCAAACGTCTGAAAAGTAAAAGTAAAACACACAAAAATGGAATTTTAGATACAAGTTTTCATTATTATATAATTATGTGTTAAAAAAAAAACCCACAAGTGTTTGATACACCATAGATTTGGTTAAAGGTAATGGGGCCCCTGCAAAGAAAATATAATTTTAAAAAAAGGGAAAAAGCGGGGGTGGAAGTAGCTAATAACTATTGTAAATATACTTTTTTTTTTAAAGGATCCCGTTACACGACCATTGACGCATATTGTCAATGTGTTAGGCCTATATTATCTTGACCATCGGCACACTAGGGGTGATGTTGTCAGCATCATGGCGGCCGCCTTTAATCTTCCCAGAGTTGCTCTGGTACGAAATTCATGAGGCTGGCTCTACCCCGGAACCGTTTGCGTCGTAAAAAAACACCACCTCACTTAAGGATCGAACCATGGACCACTGAGAACGGAAACCAGTTCATTAACCACTGCGTTACCGGGGCTCTTTACTAAATGTTGTACACGTATTTAGGACCTAAGACGCATCAACAGTGAGAAATGCAGTTAGCGACCCATAGCTAGACTGCTTGCGTCAGGGTCAGCGAACCAGAGCTGACCAAGACTCTACTCCACCTCCAAGTGGTGGTCCTGCAAACAGGCTGCATCACTGCAGTCTGGCTGAGTGAGTAGGGATCGAAGAGGGAAGGCTAACCCGGTCCCAAAAATGCCGTGCTGAAGTCGGATGTGTCAGCCGAAAGGCGCAAATATCGCAGCTTCGCTGTAAACGGACACAACGCAACCAACGTCCTTTTTCAGGATAAACGAAGAAGAAGAAGAAGAAGAAGAAGTACACGTATTATTACCCTTTATGCACGAGCGTTCTAATGTGCACGTGTCGTTGCTGTAGAGCTCTGTGCTTATGATTCCGTTGCTTTTTTTTCGCGGGGGCCCCTGTAATCCTGGGGCACTAGACCCGTGTCTAGTGGGCCTATGGAATAATCCGGCGCTGATCTGAAGAGTAATGATGATAAGGGAGGAGTGTATGTTAAATGATGAATGGGACTGACAAATGAGGAAGATAGTTAAGAGTCGCAAAGTTTGTAAGGGAGGAGTTTATGTTAAATGATGGAAGTGACTGGAAAATGACGAGGTGCTGGAAAAATACAACAATAACAACAACAACTGGGAGATGACACTTGGTAGCTGACCCGCCATATTAGAGCTTCAAAAGATAAAGTGCCGACACTCTTTTACGGCGGCGGAACATTTTCGGATGTTCAGATTACCTCCTGTTTTAGTGCCATGTACAGAGTTTCCTATTATAACGATAACAATGTTCAAGAACTTCATCTGTCACCGTGGGGTTTGCCCTAGCATTATTCATGCTATTGTTAAAGTGAGATAAAACGGTTAGGACAGCTCACAAAGAGAAAATAATGAATGAAAATAATGATATTGCTAACTGACAACGGTTCAGAATACCGGTTCATGTTAACTAATAGTGAGTGATTATAGTGAGTTGTAAACAGAATGTTCGAGAACAAAAAAAAAAAAAGGCTTGACCAATAAATTTAAGTAAAATGATTTGGGTCAGCGAATCAGAAGAGTGGCGAGAAAACACACCACGAGAAATGACCAGAGGTCATTACAGGCAGTCCTGAGTTGGTCTTCAGGAAAAAGGTGTGATCGCTGTGCGGACAAGATGAACCTTCTGTGGTTTTACAGATAGGTTTTATGTGTAAATATGTTTAGATGTCCAGCCATCACTAGCCGGTGTTATTCTATCGGGAGATAGTATTTGATTCTGTGGTTCACAGTTAATGTTTATTTCTGAAAGGATATCAGCGTTTATGCTGTTTTTTGTAAGTATTGAACTATGATTATATTTTGCACAGAGTAGAATTTTGTTTACAGGAGAATCTTGCAGAAGAACGATTTGTCAGTTCATTACGAGAACTTTACGACTATATACTAAGAAAAACGGATGGTTATAACGACTATGTGTAAAGTAACCAAGATGCTGTAAACATTTGAAGGAAACTAGAGATATTATCGAGGTGCCATATTGAACAAGGTTTGAAGTGTCAAGAATTGTATAGGATTATCAAGAAAAAGTGAATGTCGACTTTTATAGAAGAACTTCAAATATTCTCTCTCATTAGTAAGTATCAGAATGGTGTACATACAATTATTTATGCATGAGATGAGTTTTGTTGCTACGAACAGTTATAGAGACCTGTTTGACCAGTTTGTCGAGGAGAGTATTTAAGTAACAAATAAAGTATGGAATGCTAATAAAGAGCATAGGTTCATGAGTAAATAAGAGCAGATTTAGGAAGACCAAGAAAGTCTACGGAGGAAAGAATAAGTTAAAGAGGAATACGGAAGTTACGAGACATAGAGTTCATGTATGAGTTAACCTGAAGTACCAAAGACCCAATAAAGGCTTCTATGAGAACTCTATCATTTGAATGACCCATTATACTTGTTGTTATATTAAGTTATTAAAAGTTTGTTTGAAGGAACAGAATGAATTTGATTCCATCTTTATGAGTTGCTGATCGTATGCCATGTACATTTAAACTACCACTATACGAAGTCACTATTACATCAAAGAAGGAACTGAACGAACCTGAAGTATACAGGAAAAGGATTAGAGTATCATCCAGGAATTTACATCTCTGGCGGAGTTGGCCAGTAATGATATCAACTAAATAACTTGGAAGATAAAAAGAGAAGTTGTAAACTTGTAACCGCGTATACCGTGAGTTTTCAGATATAGACTATATTAACATAAAATAAATTTTTATAGAAACAGAAGATAAAAGAAAATCTCAACGCAGATGTTTAATTAAACCAGGTTAGCTTCGAAACGCCACGCATTATTTTAGGCCAAGCTTCGCTTCGAAACGCCAAGCATTAATTAGGGTAGCTTCGCTTACGCCAAGCATTGGTCACGTGATTTCCCACCAATGGTTAAGCTCAGTCCTTTTTTTTCTTCCCCCGGAATGAACGAGAGATGAAGCCATTTTTTGATCAGTAATGAATTTAGAGCGGTCGAGACAAGACGTAATTCTCTTTGCTCAGTGATATTCTATAGAGGAAATTGACTTCGCACAATTAAAGCAACTGTGTAACTTCGAAATGTAGAATGTTATATTTTGTGAATTCACGAGAAACGTAAGTAGTGCTAAGAATTGCATGCAATAACTGTTAGAGCCCACAGTCATAACTGAAACGGAGCTACGCTCGAAAACTGGGTAAAGAATTGTAAACCCAGGCATATATCTGAACCTTTTACCAAGAATGAAGGTCCTTAAGCTGAGAGAAAGTCAAACTAAGGAATACTAATGAATAAGAGAAAGTTTGGCTCTTCATTGAAATGAAGAGATAAGAAAAACGTGAAATCTAGACCACATTAACAAATAAACGAAGGAACACTAGAAGGATAGAGGAGCCACGCCATGTTTTAGCAACTTGAAAAGATTACGAGATGCAATAAGGAATATTGCATCATTAAAATAATGCATTGACTTTTTATGCTTGTTTATTAAATGTCAACATGCTATTATGCAAATTTGGTGTGGTTACCATTTGACTTAACCCAGTTCTTGTTGGAAATTGAATAAACATTTGTTTCATTGAACACAAATGCTGTTGACGAATCATATGTTTGCAGTTAGCCATCATACCAATTATTAAAGGATCATGCCAAAGCTAATCGTTGCAGGTGCAACACAAATAATAACCATATGCTCTAAAAATAAAACATCATAGAGGATTGTCCCCGAACCTGGTAAATTCCTGTAAGTCTGTAGAGAGAAATCATCACCTCTAGCAGGCTAGCTAGTAATCAAAATCTAATACTCTCGATTCAAAACAGCAATCCCCACTACCCTACCCGGCCACAAACTTAAATTACATCACTAGGCCTGCCATCTGCCACCTAGTGTTATAAGTATCAAACCATCTCAATCATTCTTGTCCAGTTGCCACGAACATAGACTGAAACAGTTGCTCTCCATTGAAAACATTCCAGTGGGTTCAACTGGCTATGCTTGATTGTTATCTTCTGAGTGTACTGAAAACAGTTGCTCTCCATTGATTTCTATCATCTTTTTCAGCCCCAAGTCACTTTGCTTACCTTCTTCCACAGTTCTTCTCCAAGTTCTCCTTGGCCTGCCCACTCTTCTTTTTCCTAGTGGGTTCCAGTCAAGGTCACCTCTGGCTATGCTTGATTGTTATCTTCTGAGTGTATGTCCTATCCATCCCCACTTTCTTACCTTAATTTCTATTTGTATTAGTTGTTGCCCGCATCTTTTCCTTAGCTCTACATTTGTTATTACACCTGGCACTCTTATACGGAGGATCCGTCGGAGAATCTATTTACAAATATCTGTAGTTTGGAGGTGATACTCTTTGAGACATGCCATGTCTCTGAGCCATACAACGAGACTGACTTTACATTTGAGTTAAAGATTCTGATTTTGTTCTCTCTGGACATAGCTGAGGAGTTCCATAATGGTCGAATGGCATTAAAAGCGCATCTAGCTTTATTTATCTTAGAACAGACGTCACCATCAGTTCTCTCATCTTTAGTCAATGTTGCTCCCAGATATGTCAAAGAACTTCAAGGTAACATAAATTTTGGTCTATCTTTTTTTAATATCTCTGCCATATTTTCTCTCTATCTCTGGCTCGTTTTCTCGTTCTATTTCTCAGCTCTGTACATTTTAATTCCCAATGTGTTCTAATACAATAAAACACGTCTTTCTTTCTCTTTGATTCTTTTTCCTCTTAAGATGTGAAGCGGCTTGGGGAGATTCGATTTCCTTTCTTTAGAGAAGTGTTGTTGACTTGACTAGTCTCACTATGGGCCTTTTATTAGTTTCTTTAGCCGCATACCTACTTCATTCGACGTCCACTTAACCTGAATAATATGCCAAATTGTCATTCCTTTCAAAATTAAATAGCTTTTTATTTTAAGTTCTGATTCTATCGCCTTATCTTCAGTTGTACTTCTTATTTCAAGTTACCTTATTATAACCATTTTAAAGTGTTTTGTATATACTGATTTGGCAAAACTGACTTTATTCCAATGTTTCACACCCAAATATTACCACATTAACAAGCGACATCAACGCACCAAGGGGCATAAAAACTATCTATTTATAATATTTATGACTGAGTGCGACATTCAGAATGATTGTGCAACGAGCAGAAGCTAGTCCCGCCTTTCCGGGGAGATAACCGGCTACTCTTATCTTCTGGGGATGGAAGGAGTTTGCAACAGATGAAGAGGTATCGAATTTCATTTTAATTTGATTTACTTCCTATTCCCCCCTCCGCCCTTTCTCTCTCTCTCTCTCTCTCTCTCTCTCTCTCTCTCTCTCTCTCTCTCTCTCTCTCTCTCTCTCTCTCTCTCTCTCTCACTCTTTCTCTCTCTCTCTCTCTCTCTCTCTCTCTGTCTGTATGTGCGTGTGTGTCTCTCTCTATTCGTTCGTTCGTTCTCTCTGTCTTTCTCTCTCCTTATACGAGTGTTTCTCTTGTATGTACCGTTTCTTTATATAATTCATTTACGGTCCCGCATAGTAAAAGAGTGTTGTTAACATAATAGACATGTTAAAAACAAATAGAAGTGATAAGAGATGATTAGTTTGGTTAAAATTAAGTCTTATGGCGATGGAAGAAGCTTGCAACAGATGAAAAGGTGTCGAATTTCATGTTTGTTTGATTTACACCCCCCCCCCCCCTTTCCCTCCACTCTCTCTCCTATTTATATGTACCGTTTATATCATTCATTTACGGACCCTCATAGCGAATGAGTGTTGTTAACAATATAGACTTTAAAAGAAAGAAACAAATAGAAATGTTAAGAAATGATTGGTTTGGTTAAAATGCAATCTATAAAATGAACGACAATTATATCCCGGACAACATTTAAATATTGCGTTATCGGGGGTCAAACAACGAGAAAACAGTAGCAACAAAGTACCCTATCACGCATATAGTAGAAAGCGACTGATGAGGGCTGGGTTTAGGCAAGATACAACGACAAACAAACTTACTGGAAACCACATCTCAGCGGTCACTGAACATGTTTTAAAGGACATCAAAGCTGAGGCTGAAGTACTAAAAACAATTACAATAATAATCGTCGAAAATAAGGATAATGCTAGAGCCAAGATAGTGTTCCAAGTCAGTCACAACTGCCCAATGGACCCCCCCCCCCCCCCCCCCCCCCCCCCCCACCCCCCCCCATCCCTTCCCAAAACAGAATTATATCTGAAGCATTAATGAAAACCGTTTATTGTATACATTCAACGAAGTAAAATTCAGTTAATTCCTGCCCATCGCAGGATGTACGGAAATAAGAAAGCAGAAAGATGTTATTAGGGAAGGGAGAAACAATATTCAAACTGAAGACAAAGGAACGCACGAACAAATAAAACAAATAACTTCAAAAGAAACGTGGCAAATAGAACACACACAGTTAGATGCAACTGAAGCATACAAATCCTTACTAAGAAGATGTCAAGTGACAGTTTTCAGGCTGAGAACCGGCCACTGCAAATTTAAATACCATCTGTTCAACAAATTAAAAATCGGTAGACAAACAAATGTCAATCTGAGGAAGAAAAAAAAACAAAAACCCGTAGAGCTTATCCTCCAAGAATGTCGACTTCACGAGAGGAGCAAATTGATAGCATGGTCTACACCAACCCATTAGAAGGGGGAATTATATGACGATAAGAGAAGACTTAGACAAACCACCAACGTGGTGAAAGAAAGAAATGTGGCTATACGAGAGAAATAAGTGAAGCATGAGACAGGCCAGCAAATTTATCAAATAAATATATGGGATTATTTAAGAACGACGAAAGAAACCTAAGGCAGATCACCAAATTTATGAAGGTCATAGATGTGACTATATGAACTTTATGACAGAAGCCTTAAAATAGACCATCAACTTTATGAAAGAAATAGATGTAGTTGTATGAACACGGAGAGAGAAGCCAGAGAGAGACACGCAACTTGAAGAGAAAAATGGACGTGGCTATATGAAAGTAATGACAGAAGAATGAGACAGACTTCCAACCAAACGTGATTGAACGATGGCGATGACGATGAAACAAGTAGAGGAAAAACAAACCTTTTTGTATTAAACAAAGAAGAAAAAAGTTTGAAACGCCCATGCAACTTTATATACCGTATATTTAACGCTGACACAAACAAGCTGTGATCACTATTTCCGTCTTACGCCGGTATGCTGTCATGATAAACTCTCTCAAAGCTATCCCAGAGACACGTGTAACCTTTCTTGGCTGCCCATTATCTTCTTTGTGGCATTCAAAGGCGCCAGGGTCTGCCAGGTAACAGAAATTACAGATGCTTTCTTTTTCACTGAGAGTATTGTGCTGTTGCTATTTGGTGTTATTGTGAGTGCTGTTAGCAATTTTGAATATATTCAGGTTCCTGGTAATAAAGGTTATGACTACATGGAAGTTAGAGCTGTACGTAATTGTGGATACAATGAGAACATGGTAGTAAAAGCTATGATCACATAGATGTTAGTTGGTACGGTTGAGTACTAATTAATGACTCTGTAAAAATGATTACTTGGAAGTTACGAGTGTATATATAGGCTGAGGGGTAATGACTGTGACATATTATGATAATAGCTTTCATATATCTATTTCATCATCTACATTTTTCTTTCACCTACGCATGTTTTGTTAACACAAAACCCTCATACACTCAGAGATCTGTCTCTTTTTCTAATTTAGCACGCATATTTTATTGTTGTTCGCTATTTCCTTTGATGAAGGTGTACCAGCAGACCTAATTAGCTAACGCTGAGCCGATTACTTGTAATTTTTAACGCCAGCGATTGAAAATCGTTGTAATAGATCAGACAGTGATCAGGGAAAATAATTTGAGTAGATAATTTTGAACCAAGGGGCAGACAACTTCTATTACTTTCCCCTGCATCGTTCGTTTGAAAAGTAATTAAACACGGCGAATCGCCAGATCAAAGGACATTGATCGCTAGAATGGCCCATACGAGCAGAGACGTGTAAAATTTGCACTGATTAGCAAATTGCAGATGCCTGATCTAAGCGAGAGCTTTAGGTTCTGGTTTTCGGTTTTAGTGTGAAAAATCCCTCTGATTCGCAGATTAAACGATGAATTCTCCAAAGGCGTTAGAAGTAACATGTCTAAGCGAATTTCTTCCAATTTAATATATAAACCCCAGCATTTTGACTCAAGTTATCCAGTACCCACAGATCTTAAAGACGTCTAGCTTCGATTTCTAGAATCACTTGTATTAGTGAAGTTTCTTAGTTTTTCGTTGGAGATAGTCTTAGAATTTCTGTGTTTGAGGTAATTATATTTACTAGTATTTTTGAGTGATTTAAGTGGTAAAATCGTCAGTTATATTTTACTAGGGTTTTATCTATGCAGAGTGATTTGCTAGATAGGTCCGTCATTTATATTTCTCTAGGTTTTACTATGTTACAGTGGCTAGCAGAACAAATAATAATTTCTAGCTAAACTATGCCAGCTATAAAATAAATTGAATTAATTGCTAGTTACCAGTCAGAGAATATTTTAACCAACTAGTAAATGCTCTGTTCATCATGAGTATTGACGAAATATGTATTTATTTCTAATTCATGATGATTAATCCTTTTTTTTAAATGACTAGAATTTATTTCACGGGAGTTTTTTTTAAACGATAAGACAAGATCTGAGCTTGTAGTTGTAATTTAAGTTAAATAACCGAAGTGGATAAATATATTATATTTTACGCGTGTTAAGGATAGGATTAAGAATACTATATTATGGTTAAGTATTTGTATTTTTTTTCACAGTATTGGGTCAAACCCTAAACCTTACCAGCGGCTTCCATATAAATCTGAGAGTAACCACACAAAAGAACAATTTAATTAGTATCTGGGTTTCTTCAAGGTAAACCTGTCTGAGGTTGTGTTTACACCCAGAAAGAGACAGAATACCAACCCAAAGAACATTAAGATTGACTTTGTAACTAGGCATATAGATCTAGATTTTTTGTTTTCCAATTTCATTTACAGTCAGCCCGTTGCGGTGACTTAACAAACATTAACATCTCCCGACATTTGACTATTTGTGGTGTGACAAAAAATTTTATACTGAGAGAAGTTACCAACCTGTCATTTCTATGTACTGGAAATCCCAAGCTATTGACACTGTGAGCGCTGTTAAATTTCTTACCTGGACAAATTAAATGTGACATAAACAGTAATCCTAAATAAAAAAATAACAAAGGGAACGCTCCCCGGAGAAGTGAAGTTAACCTGTCTTTGAGGAGCTGGGGTTCTCTTTGCCAAATATAACACTGGATTTGCTGTGTGCGTGTGTCCTAAAGATTGTTCCAGAAGATACCACACAAGTATTAGGTAAGAAAGAATGCTCGTGGCCACGGTTGTCTGAGAAGAGCGGAAGGTTGACGAATAATTCTCATATATATCTTGTAGAATCCATGTACTCACTTTGTGTATTTTATGCAAGTTTTTTTTGCTAATGCTGTCCCTTTCAGAAAAGATTAACGTATAAACTCTGTTCTTTACTGTAGAGGGAAATCCTAGACCATAGCTTATAAATCTTTGACTCTTGGGGGTTAACAACTTTCTTCTAACGGGATCTTGTCTCAACAGAGGGAGGGAGGATTACACCTATGAGTCTAACTCTATAATTAATTCATTAACTATTGTTTATTTGTCTTTGATTGATATTCAAAATATCTCTGTTGTGAAGTTTCTTTATGATAAATAAAATTTACATAAACTTTATTTACATGTGTCGGTCAGCTCGTCCCAACATATCCATACATTCATCAACATGGTTTTCACGTTTGTGCGTCTAATTGTCGTCACTTATCTGTGTGTGTGTAGATGTGAGTGGTTGAATATATCAATATATATTTATAGGAAAACTGTCTGATCTAAGAATCTCAGTCTTGACCGATAGGCTGGATAGATTATTTCTCAAATCCAGGGACAGACTTTACCTTTCACCATTTCACTCGTGAAAAATCTATTTCTTTACCTTATCTCCCACTGAGCTATCACCTGTTCTAGTTCTATTCAGACGGGACTATAACTGATCTTAAATACCTATCAAAAATCTACGACAATGACGAAGTAATGCAAGGTTGGTAAAGAGCGAATATAATTACCGATCCCTTAGGCTCGTTGGAAAAGGTGGCGATTAATATGAGGCCGTACATGAGGCTGGCAACCTCATCATGTCAAACTATTTGCTACAGAAACCATCTCTCGCTGCACAAGCATGTGAATGTTTGGTGAAGCTTCTTCCAAGGGTGACAAAATGCAATGGTAGCTCCAAAAGAAGTGAAAAGGAAAAATGATGATAATGAATGCAGGTTGGTAGTAATCGTATTATTGATAGTTATTCTGTTGATGATGATGATGACACATGTGATATGCTTTTTTACTTGTGGCAGTTCAGGCTGTTTTGGTGGTTCATCTAAACGCTAAGGTATTCTTGGTAAAAATGTTTCCCCTGAACATTACACTGCTGGCTGTGGTGAAAGCCAAGTAATTTCCTCAGCGTGTGTCCTATCAATCTTTGTCCAATCTCCCGTTCTACTTGTACCTGTCTTGTTTTTTGTCATCAGTTCCACATGAGTGATCTTGTCATAACACTTCAATCATTCTATTCTACGCAGTAAGTTATCAGATCTAATGGTCTTTTATGTTTGGAAATGCGCCCTAATATAACCGACTAGTCAAAGACGAGGCGAAATTTTACTTTTAAAAGAAATTCTGCGCAAGTACCCATTTATGAAAGTCTGCAACTCCTTCCTTTTTTTTTTTTACCTTCCTCATTGACGATAGACAATCTTTTTATCAAAATTTTGCCTCCATATATTTACATCACTTCACAGTTGTTAAGATTACAGATATCCACGTCTGATTATCCCTGTAAAATAGATATTGCGCAATACGACAAGAGCATAGGAGGCATGTCATGGGGTGGGGTGTTTAGTATCATCACCGCTTTCAATTTGGAAGCATAGTTAAAGCAGAGATTATGCCAATCAAGAAGAGAAATCTTAATAGCTCCCACTTCCGCTGTTGAGGCGCATACAAGAGATCAGTAGGTAGGGTTGGGCCCAAAAACATAACTGGTTTTCGGAAAAACCAAAACCCCTTGGCATGCAGAGCATGTAATGCTTTATTGTGACAACGAAGAATTCGCTATCACTGCCACACGTGTGGTTCGAAAAAGGGGCCGCATACCGAAGGAAATTATCTACGGAAAACTTGCTTCGTAAACTAGTAGTGGGCAGTTCACGCTGTATGAGTGTTTAGGCTGAACGGTGTACAGAAGCAGTTTTACTGATTATTGGGTGTTGGAGAATGACAACAGGTGTTAGTACTAGGCGGCTAACCTGACTCATATATATATATATATATATATATATATATATATATATATATATATATATATATATATATATATATATATATATATATATATATATATATATATATGTATATATATATATATGTATATATATATATATAGAGAGAGAGAGAGAGAGAGAGAGAGAGAGAGAGAGAGATAGGGAGAGAGAGTCCTAGCAATTCTACCTTACTATAATTCTCTGGTTATGTGCTTAATCTATAAAATACATGAAAAATGACTTCCTATAATTGCAATGTTTCTCTTTTTCCATTACTGTTTGAATTATGTTTGATTTATCTGCTTGATATATTTATCAGGTATCATTTTCATTAAAAAGTCAGTCTGATTTAAAATATATATATATAAAACAAGCAATTGCATTATGCAGGACAAAATTGCTACATAAACCATAACTGCTAGATATATGAGGTGCTTTGTGTATGTGGTGCGGGCTTGATGTATTCATGCCATATGGACGATTTCCTTCTAAATTTCTGGAACATCTGTAGTTCTTGTCATCATTAAATTTCTGGAGGTTTTATTTTTGTCCCCCAAAATATGTTTAAGACATAAGAGCAACCCAAGTCAAATTATTACAAGACATAGGTGCGTTTGATTGTTGCTTCATTCTTATGTATAAATTGGAGCACTTTGGATATTTTGGTAACTGTGATGATTTTGGGTGTGATCCTAGTATTTGTTCTTTCTGAGTTCATTAAGGGTGAACGAGAATAGCACATTTGTGATTTATTTTAACCGTCCATATATGCGCAGTTTTTCATGACATCTTCTGTTAGCATTCGCTCTGGGGCTATTGCGAACGATATCTATGAAGTTTTTTGTTATGCTTTTTTTTTAAAGTGATGGGTTGTTAACCGGACGCAAACTTTCAGCACGAAACTGTGGGATATATCGTCTGGCTCATTTCCCCACCTGTCCTACATAAGACCATTCAGGTAGCCGGCACACTTAGATTCTTATCTCCGTAAGATATATTCCATTAGGATACATTTTCCCAGTCACTGGCTACACGTACGTACTGAATTCCCAAAACAAATTGACAATGGCAGAAGGTTTGAAATACCATCTCCTTAAACCAAGAGTTCTTATCTGTGCATTTAGTTTGCTTAGTATCGAATAACAAGTTTGAAAGGAGATAAAGAATGTATAAATATACATCCTTTTAGTCAGATCGTTGACCCCTGAAATTTGAAACACAACACTTGCTATTTAAGGCCAGTACAAATACCACCATCGTGATTTCTCTTTCCGCTTTCATTGCAACTGGTCCCACGAGGGAAGCCTGCATTAAGCACTTACATGGTCTTGAAAAGATGGTTTCTGTGGCACTTTGTTAAGCATAGTGAGGTTTTCAGCTATGACATGATTGTCTCACGTGCTCCCCAGTAGTGCTCAAACAATGGCTAAACATAGCGTGTAATGATGGAGGGTCTACAAAGGATCAACCTTCGCTCACAATTACTCTTGGTAGAGATAAAAATAGAAGAACAATGCTTTTACTTTAGGGGACCTCATAGGAATTTAAAGAAAAGAAAGCATAACAACTGAGATCATCTAAGCTGTCCTGAACTTTATTATTCTCCCGCCCCTTCTGTGGGGTAATATATTATCGCCCGTATTTCTGAGCTTCAGCTGAAGGTGATTCAGCAAGTATTAATGTTATAGCTCTATGTTTATTTTTTTTAAACAATGCGATTCATACGGGTGCAGACATAAAACTCAGTCAAGAGTGATTAATCCAAATATAGCTTTACAGTTATATAAAAACAGGTTTAATAATCACTTATGGGTTATAATAATAAGAATAACCCCTTCAGTCATAACTGACTATGGGAATGCGCCCCTTAGGTGACAGCCCTCAGCTGCTTATTTTTCTGGTGCTCCTTTCAACGTTTTCTCCTCTCTTCTGCCTGTTGTGTGAGCTTCTTTTGGCCCAATCTGAGGTGGCGCCGTAAATAGCATTGCCACTTAGTGCGATCGAAAGCTTCATCCACCCATGTTGCTGGATCCATGTCCAGTGCCCTCATATCTCTCTTGCACACATCTTTGAACCTCAGCTGCGGTCGCCCAACTGTTCTCTTGCCATCTGCTAATTGTCCGTAGAATATATCCTTCGGGATGCGACCATCTTCCATGCGGCGGACATGGCCAAGCCAGCGTAGTCAGTGCTGTCTAAGCAGTGTATACATGCTTTGAAGGCCAGCACGTGACAACACCTTGAAATTTGTCACTTCATCTTTCCACGAGATGCCGAGTATGTGGCGAAGACACCGTAAATGGAAGGTATTGAGCCTTCTTTCTTGCTTAGCATAGGTCGTCCAGGTCTCGCTGCCATAGAGGAGTGTGCTGGTGACGCAGGCGTTATATACCGTAGCTTTGGTCTTCGTTGTGAGTTTGGAGTTTTCAAAAACACGCGATGTGAGGCGGGCAAAGGTAGCTGCAGCTTTGCTAATGCTGCTGTCAATTTCTGTGTCCAGTGAGAGTTTATCATTGATGGTAGACCCTAGGTATCTGAAGTGGTGCACCACTGCCAATTCATAGTTATCGATAGTGATAGCTGGTGCAGCACCCACATCCTGACTCAGCACATTCGTTTTCTTTAGACTTGTTGTGAGGCCAAAGTCCTTGCATGCTTGGGTGAAGCGATTCATCAAGCACTGGAGCTCCAGTTTGCTTTGAGTTACGACTGCAGCGTCATCAGCGAACAACAAGTCTCTTATAGTGACCCTTCTGATTTGTGTTTTTGCCTTCGGCATTGAAAGATTAAACAGACGGCCATCTGACCTAGTGTGGAGGCATATTCCTTCAGTTGGATTTCTGAATGCATGTTTCAAGAGTAAGGCAAAGAAGATCCCGAAGAGGGTCGGAGCCAGAACACAGCCTTGTTTAAACGCCACTTCGTATGTCAAAGGGCTGTGATGTGCTGCCAGAATATTATACTGTTCCCTTCATGTCGTCATGGAATGACTTTATCATTTCCAGCAATTTAGCAGGGCAGCCTATTTTCAGGAGGATTTCGAAGAGTCCTTCCCTACTAACCTGGTCAAATGCTTTTGTGAGGTCTATAAAAGCGATATATAAAGGCATTTTCTGCTCTCTTGATTTTTCCTGAAGCTGGCGGAGAGAAAAGATCATGACTGTTGTTGATCTACCAGCTCGGAATATATATATATATATATATATATATATATATATATATATATATATATATATATATATATATATATATATATATATATATATCATGTAATTTATACATTTAAATTTTATTAAAGTGCTTGTGTAGTAAATATGTACACCATAATATCATCATCCACTCCCTTCTCTCTATGAAGCCTGGGGCCATCTCTGCTGTTGGATCCTTATGAGGAAACTCACACAAAGCAGTTACCAGTTCTTGAGTGGTGGTTCATGTGCTAAGTTATTAGCAGTGATGAGGTTGCCAGCCTCATATGCCACTGTGCATCCACAAGCATATACATGTCAAAATACAAATATAAATGATAACATTTACATATTACAACTTACCCCGAGGTTTTTGGTCGAACTGACTTTTTGCACACAAAACGTCCAAATATTGTCGGGCATCTTATTTAGAGATGCCGTTTCTTTCAGGTGTGTTAGGTATCTAACTGGGAGCACTTGAAGAAGAATCCTAGACCTTAAGGAGCAAAGTAATGTCTCTGGGACTATTCTCTTCTAACCTTAGAATTCACGTCCATTCCAATGGCCTGTCCTATATTTGGGTCCTAATATTTCGTGTTCCTGGCCATGATTTTTTTCTTGAAGTAATTGAAAGTCAGTGATGTAGTCTTACAATGCTGTAGCATATAAACAAAATTTTCTCCCTGGGTACCCAGGTTACTACATGGAGGAGAAATTCAATCAGGAGCAGTCTATCTTAGCGCCTCAAATGCCAAACCAATTGCAAATAATTGTCTGATTGTGATAGATGTCTATTCCCTCACTACCAACCTCTCATGTAGAACATTACTACATGACAATATAAAATAACGTGTCATTTTCAACACGTCTGTGGGTGTTTGTCATGTTTACAACTAAGTACTTCACAGATCTAACATTATATTCTCCTCCATGATGTTATTTTCCTATAATTGTTAATCACAATAAAGTCCATCTGCCGGAGGTATTACATCACTGTCCGTGTCTTAATCTTTACCAAGATTGTTATCCTCCTACATCCCAGTGAGATAGGCCACGCATTTGGGCACGACATGTTTGCAAAATAGCATCTTATCATGCGACAACATGGTGTCGTCTGGAGCTGGTGATAAGCGAAAAGTCAAAGTAGCAAGTTCGTTCCTTCGCTACGTGTCGCCAATAACAAAGGAGAAAATAATCAGGAGAAGTGTGACAAGAGGTGATAGGAAAATCTTGAACGATGAAAGCGAAAACAATGAATACTGGAAGAATTAGCACGTACAGGGAATGACAGAGTAATAATGCCGGAGAGGAGGGAAGACCAGAAAAAAGAACGAACGTATTTCGTCATTACAGCCTCATGCACAACATAATATTAATCACCTCTTTTTTTCTTATTTATAGATATATGATGTCATATTCCCGTAAGGAGATTTAATTAATCATTTCATTCACTTACGTCTTTTTACGCGAAGAAATCTGCACAATTATTTGAAGCCTATCCTATCTGCAAAAAGCGACGCGTGGACATTCATAAACGGTTAACAAAAAAATATAAAGAACAAGCAGCCGTGGTCCAACAAAGTGGTTCTTTCTGAAAGAAAGGCAGGGTCGTTCTAAGTAATAACTAAGTATACAGGACAACTACAGCTGATAGAACAAAGAGGTCGTATGTTCCACGGGAAAAGATAAGTACTGTACCGATGATAATGATAAAAGATCGGTGGTATTAACATCGGCGAGTTCAGGCATACTTACTTCTCCACACCAACAAGAATGCCAATAATCTCATTGATAGCTAAAAATGTTATATAAATGTGTCCTGACAAAGGTCAACCTGCAAACGAACAGCGGAGACAGTATTAGAACGAGCAAGTCATCTTGCATGAGGCAGATATTCTAGATATAGGAAGTTACAATGTTAAATAGGATAAATGGAAAAGTTAAGTACAGATACAACTAGGAGAAGAGAAATTAGTACAATAATACGGCCCTGTGTATTTTCCTATGTGTGTGTGTGGTGGGGGGGGGGGGGGGGGGGGAGTTTGGGGGTGTTCAAGGACACGGGAAAAGAATAGGATTATGTCTCTCCCATGCATGTCGTAAAAGTCGACTAACATCATGTTGTTCATACGACTGACAAAATCATAATATAAAATAGATCACTAAAAATATTAATACTGCAAGACTACATGAATACTCTGGTACAGGCTTCCTGCAAGACGACTAACTGCTGTGGCTGCTCCGTGCTCCATAGGGAGTAAAAAAGGAAATGAATGAATGAATAGCACGGCGCTTGAGAGGCACAACTTTATTGACAGATAATGATACTATATAGATAGTGTAGACAAGACTTGATTCCTTCCTAGGTGTCATACAATCGGCATTTATGATGAGAACGATGATTATGTAAGCAGAAATACACTTGTAAGTCATAATTATGCTAAGGAGATGATGATAAAGGATTGATGATGTTTAATGATAATGATGATTGATAATTATTGATGATTATGATGATGATGGTTGCCTAGTGGTAACAGTATTTATTCATTGAAAATTCACTCACAGAACGTTCATTAAACGCATTTCAATCCCTGCAAAATCTAATTCAGCTAAAATCAGGCCTGCACAACTGGTATTTTTTATTTCTTAACCAACGGCACTTGGGCTTTCAGCCCTTCAGCCCAATGACATGTCATTGCCAGGCTGGGGAGCCTGTGGACTTTCATTCCAACCCTGTCAGGAGCTTCGCTCCTTCCTATCCACAGAGGGTTTATCTCAGGAGCCGTCAGGTTATTCAAAAATCCCGGTCGATGACACTCCTTCATATGAATACGCCCGGACTTGAACTTTGAACACCTGATCGCCATCGCAATGTGGTAACCATTACACCAGCGCGGCTCCCGTACAACTCGTTTAAGAGTAAGGGCCATAAGACTCCGAAAAAATCTGCCGCGGGCCGCAATGGTAAGATGGGGTGGGGGTGGATACTTTATTAAGGTTTAATTAATTACATAAATTCATAACTGACATTATTATTTATTAATCACGGGAAAATGAAATGAATCTGCTTTATTACAAGAAGGCGTAATGTCCTTCTATTTAACGAGAGATATTACATCTCTTTCCAGCAACAAGTACTGGGGTCATGTTTCAGGTGGACATTGTCATGTCTTTCAAATGGTCAACAGTTAGTGAGGAACATTGCTTGTGTTTCTTTACATTGTAGGTGTTTCTAACCACGCTGAAGGTCACTGAACTTCAATGAATTATGTGTATTTTTCACTGTTGAGACTTTTGCGGAAATCACACAAGCATACCTGTCAACCTCCTGAGACAAAAATCTGTACGCCGGACCCAAAAAATCCTTACAAACACCCAAAAATCCTTACGCAAAACATATATTAATAAATTATACGCAATACAGTTTTAAAATGAGAAATGACATATACAAATCTATTAGCATTTGAATTATTGTGATATAAAACATGCTAATAGTCTCATGCTGTTCTTTACATATAAAAAACTTAGTGATCATGAGGTACACTATTCTTTCGATGCACAGTGTTTTGTATTATAATCAACACATGCACTTTTAGCACTTTGCAGAATTGCATTTGTGGGCTTAAAGTCTGCACAGCATGTATCAATGTTAATCTTACACTGTAAAAAAGAAGTGAGTGTGTCCGCATTCATGGACCTCCTGCAGTCTGTGTGGATTTTTTTCATCATTGAAAATGATCTTTCGCAGTCAGCATTGCTGTGAGGGAGTATCAGCAGTCCCTAAATGATGAATTTCAAATTAGGGAAGCGGATAGCACCACTACTAGTTTTCTGGTCAACAACTTCCAGCCAATAGCTACAAAAGCTCTTTTTCTGACCACTATCTGTCAGTAGAGGCACACACACATCAGACAACATACAGTAGTCATCGAACTCATCTTTCGGTGCTTCCTGATCAAGATCTTGGGCAAAAGCATCTGCCAATTTGCAGACGTTTGGATACCAGAGATTATCTTTAGTGCTTGGATCTAGCACTTTTAAGCCCTTTAGAACCTGGTTGTCAAAGGGAAATTTATCAGTAATTTTTGTAACCACTGATGTGTAAAAATTTCTGACATCCTAAAAAAATGAACTCTTTACTCCACTATCAAGCTCCATTTCTTCGATAAATGCTCTTATCATGACCTGCAAGCTTTTGTTTCTTTGAATTAGGTTCAGCTATCATTCAGTGGATGAAATATTTCAACTAATAATCTTTGTAGACGAAGAGAATGATTAAAAAATACAATGAACAAAGCAAACGGCTAACAGCCAAAAAAAAAAAATTATGAACAGAATATCAAATCTAGGAAGAAAAAACGTACCACCAAAAATTTACAAAATTACTATTTAAGAGTTGGTAGCCTAGACCAGTGATAACAGATTGCCACTTTATTAAAAAATAAAGCAGCGAATCTCGAGCACTGGAATAAAGTACGCCTTCTCAACGCAAACAAACTTTTCTAGTTATGTAGGGCCTACACAGAATATTATGACAATTTATCGGAAATATATTGAAGGGCAAGATATCAAATCTAGGAAGGAAAAACGTACCACTAAAAATTTACAAAATTATTATTTAAGAGTTGGTAGCCTAGACCAGTGATAACAGATTGCCACTTTATTAAAAAAATAGAGCAGCGAATCTCGAGCGCTGGAATAAAGTAGGCCTACTCAACGCAAACAAACTTTTTTTTTCTAGTTATGTAGGGCCTACACAGAATATTATGACAATTTATCGGAAATATATTGAAGGGCAAGATATAACTGGAAAGATTAAGACAGCGATTAAATTGCAACAAAGCAAAACAACAGCAATATTTAACCAAGTTATAAGTACTTAGCTTTTTTAAACAAAATGGCGTCGAAGTGTGGTGGCAAGCAAGCATGGTCGTTGATAACAGGTAACTTTAAAAATACGCCATGTCACGCTGAAAACCGAAAGCGTTTGAGGCCGAATTCAAAGTTTTTGCCGAATTGTTGGGTATAAAAGGATTTGATTGGTTGCTGGGAGAGACCTCAGTTTAAAAACGGACGCCGAGATTCCCGGAATTAAAAATAAAATAAACTGGTTTTAAAAAAAACCTGGGCTAGAAAATGTTTTCTGATTTAAAATTTTTAAAAACTTGGGTTGGAAAATATTTTTAGAATTTAAAAAAAAAAAAAAAATTTTCTTTTGGGGAGGGGGAGAAAAATCCGTACAACGAGACTGTACGGCCGTACACTGCTAAAAGTATCAAAAATCCGTACATTGTACGAAAAATTAGTACAGGTTGACAGGTATGCACAAGCTGCGTTCTCTATGCTTATTTCGATAACCAGTCATACAGTGTAGTTCAATTACCTCCATCTGCCAATCTATTGGCACTTTCTCTGGATCCTAAGAAAAGGTATTTTCAATAAGCTTCAACTGGAAATCCCTTGCTGTAGACAAAGTAAGTCTTTTGTTAGACTCTTCAATCACAAGGTCAAATTTATTTGACATTTTTCTCAAAACTCACTGTGTCTGTGCTGAGGAATATACTGTGCTGAGGGATATAATGTGCTGAGTGATATACTGTGCTAAGGGATATACTGTGCTGAAGGATATACTGTGCTGAGGGAAGGAAGGAACGAACGAACGAACTTTATTTTCGAAGGGTAAAGATTTGGGCGCGCAGGCCCGTCTAACATTCTGCCCTTCCACTCTCATTAATCTTGCATACTATATCCTTTCATTCCCACATGATGCTTTAAACATCATATACTGTGCGCATGGTACACATTTATCCTTTTGACAGTTGACTTATAAACAGGCTCAATCTCATGTTAAAAACGTTGACTGCTGCAAACATATGTAACACAATCTGATTAACTCCCTCAAGTTAAATATCGGAGGTAAATCTAGATAAGAGGAGAATATTTGACAACACCAGTTTATTACGCATGGCAGTGCAGACAAGAGTAGCTGACATTTCTACCAATCTAAGTGATCAGTTGAATCAGAGAGTAAGCGAATTCCGCGACTACTCTTTAACGTTTAATGAAAGCATGGATTTAACAGACACTACCCACCTTCTTATTTTTACATGAGCAATTGACGATACCTTTCACATTACTGAAGAGCTCCACGACAGGTCACACAACTGGAATAAAAATTGCTTACAAGTATTAAATTGCGTGAATGATTCAGTTTAACAAACTTGGTGACATTTGTTATGATTGTGCTCAAGCTATGTGCAGAACAAAATGCTGGAACAATTACTCTTCTTGAACATTGTATTAATAGCTCAATAATCAAGCATCACTGTATCATACTTTAGCATGGTTTTTGTAGCAAAGTCTTAAATTTGAGCAAGTAATGACAGTGGTTGTTTCCAATGTAAACTACATCCGTTCTAAAGTGTACACGCATAGAATATTTTGAAACTTTCTTGAAGAGTTGGACACTGAGAACAGCGACTTACTGTACCATACTGAAGTGAGGTGGTTGAGTCGAGGAAGAGTGCTCCATTGGTTTGTTGCTTTGCTGGAGCAGATAGCAACATTCATACAACATGAATCAATACAATTTCTGGAACTTGAAAACGAAACCTGGAATCAACATTTTTTTTTTCCGGGGTGATTTTACATGACACGTGAATGATCTCTAATAATAAGACGTTACTAAAGTTATCTTTTAAATTCCTAATAAAATTGTTGCAGCTGAGAAATACTTCACAGAAGGTGAATTTAAAAAAAAAATGTTGATTAATGCTTAATTTCTATTTATCATTTTTTTTTCATTTCCGTTCAATTTAATAAGAACATCATTATTTGTTTCAAAGTGCCGCCGCTGAGTTCTTTTTGAACAGCTAACGCGTTGCGACATACGAAGCACAATGATTTGCCTTTGGAAATAATTTATACCTACTTTTTCAGCCACTCAGTGTTGAAAATTCACAGAACATGGGTCCTTTTACACAGCGACGCGGCGCAACAGGCGACGTCTTTCGGTTTGCCAGCCGAGTATAACTCACTCGCGAGTCGGTTATACGCCACTTTCCTTCGACTAGGAGCAGCCACAGAAGCTCTTGCGTGGTATTACGGCTTTTGTTCTCTTTTCATCTTGAACGGTCTGCGAATGCGAACCGAACATCTGAAATTTTTCTTACTATAATAGGGCTGTGTTGCGTGATAAATTCTCGCAACATCGTTTTATTTCAATATCTGTTTTATAACGCAAGGGCAACAACTGCTTGAAATCTATAGTCACTTTTCTCGGTAAGCATTTGTCTTCTCGCGTTAGTATCGAATGCAGTTAACTTTTGAGCTGTGGTCATTTTTGCGCTGGACTGCGCATGACTTGTCTTGTTGTTTGGTCGATCGGTTTCCGCCCACCACTAGTGGGAGTGAGCGATTTGGAATGGCGAAAGAGATGCCTCGTTGAAGAGGGGATCTCCGCTTTTTTTTGTTCTGTCAGGGATGTGTAGTCCTCTTTGGATATTTCGTTTAGTCGAGATAATACCTCTAGTGTTTTCCCACATGTCGGGAGGCGTGATATTTCTGTGTATTTCATGAAAGCAAGGTAAATTGACTTTTTCATTAACTCTATCGATTTTGGGTCGTGAGCGATTTCGATTCATAGCCTGTCTCCGAAAGTCGTCGTCACGAGATGTTCTTTCCCAGCTCACATGTCGCTGCATTGTACTGCATCGGTTGATGCAGGTTCCAAGGACCATTACTTGCTACTTTGTTAAATGAACTAGGTTTAGAAAACCTTTATTATCTAGAGGATATTCTTGAGGACATTATTTATACTTCGGCAGACGTGTCTGTCTTGCTGAAGTCAAACTAAGGAGAGTGAACTGATCTCATACATCTGGTTATCTCCTGGCTGTTATAGAAAAGGATGGAGTTGTTCACCTGACTACATTTACAGCACTTTGAAATATAACATGCATCTGACTCATCATTGTAATGCTGTCTACCGTTTATTGCTGTATTGAATGTTGCTGTGATAATGACTGTTTGATGTGCCTACACATTTGCGTAACCATTTTGTCACTGTGGCGTCCACAATAAATAATGAAGAAAAACGTCAACGGCTGTTTCAAGACTCATTGACTTTATACGTCGTGAGTTTACTGACGTCCTATGTGGATTGCCCTGTTATTGTTGCATGAACATTGTTTTGACTGAACACATCTACACACTACACAAAACCAGACATGCGGATGCCATCCATCATCATATGGCATCACGCATCATTTGGTGGCCAGTGTGGATTGTGTACTTACCCTCGGAATACCAGAGCATATGTCCTGGATCGTCATGTAGTTTAACTTTACTATGTACTTATGTCATTACATGTCAAAGAATGTACTATTTAAATTTTCCTATCAGATTTGTACATCCATTTTTAAAGACAATATTAGAGTATGCTGTTTAATGATGATTATAGTAACTTGCATACGTATATTGTGTTTACATGCTAACGTGATGTGTGTTGGTGACACCTCCCCGATGTGAATATTTTTTGAGACATATTTATTTTTCTGTTGAGGTATATCCTCACCAGACACTCTATAATTAGCCTATTGTTTGGCAATTTAATTAATTATCAGCGCATAATTCGTGCGTTTTGAGCCGCTTATCGCTTGCTCTTTGATATTGAAAAAAAAATATGTTCCACATTTTTTTTTTTATCGGGAGGAGGTGGTGATATGTTGCGTGATAAATTCTCGCAACATCGTTTTATTTCAATATCCGTTTTATAACGCAAGGGCAACAACTGCTTGGAATTTATAGTCACTTTTCTCGGTAAGCATTTGTCTTCTCGCGTTGGTATCGAATGCAGTTAACTTTTGAGCTGTGGTCATTTTTGCGCTGGACTGCGCATGACTTGTCTTGTTGTTTGTCGATCGGTTTCCGCCCACCACTAGTGGGAGTGAGCGATTTGGAATGGCGAAAGAGATGCCTCGTTGAAGAGGGGATCTCCGCTTTTTTTTGTTCTGTCAGGGATGTGTAGTCCTCTTATGGATATTTCGTTTAGTCGAGATAATACCTCTAGTGTTTTCCCACATGTCGGGAGGCGTGATATTTCTGTGTATTTCATGAAAGCAAGGTAAATTGACTTTTTCATTAACTCTATCGATTTTGGGTCGTGAGCGATTTCTGGTTCATAGCCTGTATTCGAAAGTCGTCGTCACGAGATGTTTTCCCAGCTCACATGTCGCTGTATTGTGCTGCATCGGTTGATGCAGGTCCCAAGGACTATTACTTGCTACTTGGTTACCTGAACTAGGTTTGAAAAACCTTTGTTATCTAGAGGATATTTTTTGAGGACATTATTTATACTTCGGCAGACGTGTCTGTCTTGCTGAAGTCAAACTAAGGAGAGTGAACTGATCTCATACATCTGGTTATCTCCTGGCTGTTATAGAAAAGGATGGAGTTTTCCACCTGACTACATTTACAGCACTATGAAATATAACATGCATCTGACTCATCATTGTAATGCTGTCTACCGTTTATTGCTGTATTGAATGTTGCTGTGATAATGACTGTTTGATGTGCCTACACATTTGCGTAACCATTTTGTCACTGTGGCGTCCACAATAAATAATGAAGAAAAACGTCAACGGCTGTTTCAAGACTCATTGACTTTATACGTCGTGAGTTTACTGACGTCCTATGTGGATTGCCCTGTTATTGTTGCATGAACATTGTTTTGACTGAACACATCTACACACTACACAAAACCAGACATGCGGATGCCATCCATCATCATATACCATCACGCATCATTTGTGTAAGAACACACAGGATTTTCTCCCTTCGAACTTGTCTTTGGCGCGCGTCCACGCGGCCCTATGTCTTTATTACACGATCTCATCACTGCCGATGATATTAGCGATGAAACTCAATCCTCATATGAGTATGTCATTGCTCTTAGACAAAAGATCATTGAGGCATGTAAGCTAGCAACTGCTTCATCAGAAATTGCTAAAGAGAAGGCAAGGCAGTTTGCTAACAAGAATAGATGTCTACGACAACTTTGTCCAGGTGACAAAGCATTCGTCCTACTCCCCAGTAGGGAAAATAGACTTCTTATTGCATGGAAAGGTCCGTATGCAATAGTCTCTCGGATTTCCGATGTTGACTATGTGGTCGATATTGATGGAAAGCATAAAACTTTCCACATAAACATGCTTTCGGAATTTCACGAACGTCCGGACTATTTGCTGCCTATTTTCCAGGCAACGGATGATGCTCCTGCACCTCACGGTCATTATTCATCCCTGTCTGTCATTCAGGATGAGGAAGCTACCTTCTCTGATGTCAACCTTCCCCTTCCAGTGGTTCCATTACATTCTACGGAATCTTGGAAAAACGTTTCTGTTTCTCCTAATCTTTCTGGTGACGAACATCCACAAGTCTCGTCGATGTTACAAACATTTCAGGATGTTCTCACTGACATTCCTGGACACACAGATGTCATAGAACATGACATAATTCTTACCGACAATAATCCAATTAGGGTTAGGCCGTATCCTATTCCTATACACTTTCAGTCGCAAGTGGAAAAGGAATTGGATGAAATGATTCAATTAAATATAATTGAACCATCGACTTCACCATATTCTTATTCCATGGTTATTGTCCGGAAGAAGGATAAGAACATACGAATTTGCGTTGATTATCGCAAATTGAATCAGGTCACAAAGTTCGACGCTGAACCGATGCCTTTGTTAGAAGATCTACTGATTAGACTTTCTAATTCTAGATTCTTCACTAAACTTGACTTGTCTAAAGGTTATTGGCAAGTGCCTTTAGCAGAGCATGCCAAACCTCTTACTGCTTTTTCTACACCTAGGGGTCTATTTCAATGGAATGTTATGCCTTTTGGTCTCATGAACGCCCCTGCCACTTTCGTTCGCATGATGCGTCGAATTCTGTCACATCGTTCGGATGTCATCGCATACTTAGATGACATCTGTCTCTTCAGTGATACCTGGGAAGATCACTATTTAGGGTTATATGACTTACTGTCCACTCTACGTGAGAATAATTTGACAGCAAAACCTTCTAAAGCTTTTGTTGGTTTTGGTGAAATCTCTTTCCTGGGTCATCGTGTTGGTCATGGTCTCTTGAAGACAGAAGACCGCAATACTTCCAAAATACTGAACATCTCTGTTCCTAAAACGAAGAAACAAGTTAGGAGTCTCTTAGGTTTAATTCAATTTTATGGGAGATTTATTCCAAATTGATCTTCGATCATGGCACCTCTCTCAACATTGTTGAAGAAAGGTTCGCCTAATCTGGTCCGTTGGTCTGAAGAATGCCAATCTTCATTAGACCAAATCAAGAATATATTTTCTTCTCCTCCCATCTTAAGATTACCTACTCTTGATAGGACTTTTGTTCTTCGGAGTGATGCTTCATCCACTGGGATTGGAGCAGCACTGATGCAAGAATATGCAAATAATCTGCATCCTGTTATGTACATTTCTAGAAAACTAAATGCGGCAGAGAGGAACTACTCGGTTTTAGACCGTGAGTTGTTAGCGATGGTTTGGTCAATTCTAAAGCTACAAAGATTCCTCCTGGGCGCACATTTCATTCTAGAGACTGATCAGAAAGCTCTTACAGCTATTCAGACTAAGAATTTGAAGAGTTCGAGATCCACTCGATATGCTATAGCTCTTCAACCTTTTCACTTCACGGTACGAGCTATCCGTGGTGCGGATAATGTGATGGCTGACATTTTGTCTAGATGCCCACATGACTCCAACTAATACTTCTGTCCTATATTTCTATATATTACAGAGTCATAACACACCTATATTTCTACAATAGATTAGCACATCTGTACTTACTTTATATGTACACACTATCGTGCTTTGTTGTCATCTTCTTCTGTTCGTTTTTTTTTAAAATGATAGAGGAGGACTGAGTAGTTAATATAAGGGCCGTTAGTTTACTAAACAGCCACAATTATTAATAATGTATTGTACCTGATGAAGCATATTAGTTATTAA